>VXAC01004445.1:185751-249785 GCA_013399225.1 Rhipidura dahli | reverse complement strand
GCCCCAGGAGCGCGGCTGGCCGGCGCCGAGCACCCCTTCGTTCCCGGGGCTGCCGCCGGAGGCGGCCGGGGCCGCACCGCACCCCCCGCCGGGGGCGGCAAAGTGCTGCTGGGTTTCAGCTCGGACGAGTCGGACGCGGAGAGCAGCCCCCGGAGCCAGGCCGGCGGCAGGAGGGAGCGCGCTGCGCCCCTCTTCCGCGGCCTCAGGCCCTCCGCCCCCCACGGCGCCTGCGGCGTGAGCAGCAGCTCCCCCCCGGAGGAGGCGGCGGCCCGGCGGAAGCCTAACGCCTGGTGGGGGGCGGCGGCCAGGAGACCGGCGGCGACTCAGGGTGTGAGGGAGCTCGGGGACGGCGAGGAGGACGACGAAGAGGAGGAGGAGAAGGAGAGCGAGCAGCAGCGGTGGAAGAATCGCACCGTGAACGGGAACCGGCTTCTCTCCTACGAAGGCAGCAGGGACAAGTACTCGGACTCGGAGGAGGAGGAGGTGGGGGCGAGGGCCAAACAGCAGGGTCTGAAGGAGGAGTCTGCAGTTCGCCGGCCCAGACGGAGCCTCAGCAAGTCTCCTGCTCCATTCATAACAAGCAAATGCACTGCAGCCGGCGCTGGCGTGATGGAGACGGGCCAAGAAAGGGCTGGCGGAGGCTGCGGTGCTGGTGTGCTCGTAACGAATGACAGGGCGGCGGGGGCGGCTGCTGCCGGCAGTCTAGACAGGGGCAGAAATCAGGAGGAGGAGGAGGAGGCGACGGCGGTGGTGGGGGGAAGAGGAGGAGGATGTGAAAATCTGGACTCTGGTCCTCCCAGCCCTAGATACCGCATTGGCCTGTCCAAGAAATCCCCATCAGTATTGTTGCTGCCACCACCGCTCACGGACGTGGACAGCGGCAAAGTCACTGACCCTCCAGGCACCATTAGGAAAGCGACCAATAATCATGTTCTCAGCGGTGCTCCTGGTAGCTGTAATGTTGAATCCAGGATCTATTCATCTACTAATAGCCTTCCCCCGGGTGGAACCACCTCCTCCCTTAGACTCAACCACTCCAATCATACGGGTTCAAATCATACCTACCTGAAAAACACCTACAAGAAGAATCTCTCTGAGCCCGAGGAGGAGCTTCTCCAACAGTTCAAAAGAGAGGAGGTATCCACCACTGGAGGCTTCAGTGCACATTACCTGTCCATGTTCCTCTTAACTGCTGCATGCTTGTTCTTTCTGATACTGGGATTCACATACCTGAGAATGAGAGGTTCTGGAGTAGCTGAGGATGTGGGAGCCAACAGTAAGTATTAGGTGAAGGGTAAGAGCAGTTTCTTCAACTACTGTTAATACGCCTTTGCATTCCCAGACATCCCTTACTGAGCAGTTCTGGGTTCCACCTTAGAATAATCTCTCTTTAAACGATGGTGCACAGAGAATTTGTCTTTCCTTATGTATGTGCTTTGCAAGCTGTGTAATAAGCTTGCAAGACATTTGAGGATAAACTTAAGTCTCAGCATTCCCTGCTATGTGTTGATACCTTGTTTTCTAGCACGTTTTCTTCCCAAAGCAGTTCTGTGGGTTTTGTTCAACAGAACAGGAGTATGGTTAATAGAGAATTGACGAGGTAAGGCTTTGTGTTCATCTCACAGGAGTAAGCATGCACATTTAGATACCTGGGATTCCTGCAGGGCTAAGATTTGACCGTAGCTGTTCGGTAATTAAGCAAGTTGTTTTCATTCGTGTGTGCTGAGGCCTGAAAAGGATCCGAGGTTGAGATGATGATACATACTATGACAGACTTTGGGCAGTGAATGCTTGACCTATTGTGTATTGTTTTCTAACAAATACTTTCTTCTAAATTTAGTTGAGAATAATGTTTATACATGAAATACTGCTGTGCTTTAGTCTGAATTTCAGAGCATTCATTTTTTTTTAAATCCTGACTTATTTGGGAACTTCTTTAATATGTGAAAGTAACTTCTTGGAATGGATGTAAAAACTACCATTTTCTATGCATGAAGCACACAAAAATGGAAATCACCTAAGGGTGGTGATTCATGCTAATTCCATTCTTGGCTGTTCTGAAATGGACAGGGGAGATTCTAACATCAGCAAGAAAAATCATGCCATTGCTGTCTTGATTTTTCATTGCTCCTGGTGAGAAATTATACAAAAAACTGGTTTTGGGATGTAAGAGCATTAGAAGGTTCTTGGCAACTTGAATTTTTCTTGAAATAATTGAGGAAGGAGTATGGGGTGTGTATATTTCTTTGTATAGAGAGTAGAGGATTTATATACTTACTTGTGGGCATGTATACAGTGCCATGTAAGGAGCGATTCGACTGTTATCTTGGGATCTGCTAGATGTCACAGGGCAGAAGCAGCAGTGTGGGCTGGCTTTTTTTCTATTCCCTTTCGAACGTTGTTTATTACATTAGGGTAGCAGAATAGTTCTTGATTCTGTTTTGCACTCTTTGCGGGGGGGGCGGGACGAATAAAACATTGGCTGTTTAGGACGGACAGCAGCAGCATGGACTTAGGGATTTGCGATGGTTTCGTTGCAGTGGTCCACGTGGCTCTTAAGTACTGTTGAGTCTCATTTTTTGGGAAGGCTGTGAACATACGCAGGTGGGCTGTAATTAGATACAGTTACAATGTGACTGGACTGCTCATACTCTGGTTAACTTCTGACCATAACTGCTAGAGACATGCTTCCCTTTTCTTATGTATGGATAAGCTATATTGTTGTACTAATGTGTACTGCATACTTCTACTCTTGAAATATGATGATTTTACCAGGAAAAGATCTGTCAGCATACTGGGGTAAACTGCCAAATTCAGTGGTTGAGATAAAGCTGGCTTGTCATCCTGTTTGATAAAAGATGAATGTTTCAGCAATGGAGAGAGCAGTAGTTCTTAAAGTTCAGAGTGGTTTTTTGGTTTGTTTTTTTTTTTTTGCATTGAAAGAGAATTTGTATCTGAATGTGTGAACTTTCCTGTAGAGCGTGTGGGATTGTGTTGAGTATATTGCTCTTAAAAAGTTAACCCAGCTGGAACTGTTAGGAGAAATTGTCCTCTTCTTAGAGGACCTTGCTTAGGTTAGGCTGCCCAGTCGGTGCTCTGGTAGCCCAGTGTTGCTTGGTAGTTCAAGTTAGCCAGTTCTTGGCCTGTTCTTACTTGCTGTCTTTTCAGTGGAACTCTTGAAAGTGGGTTTCCTGAAGAATTGTTCTGGCAATGGCACTCGTATTTTATCTGTCCTACTTCCTCACATCCCCAGGCTTTGCTGCAGCATAACAAATGGGAACAGGGGGAATAGTGTCCTTTGGAAGAAGCAAACAGCAGGTTTTGTGGCTAACTCCTTTGATAGGGAGAGGAGCAGGCCACTTCAATAATGTGGGAATGAGCAGAGAATTAGCTTGTCCATATGTTTAGCATGTGCTTACTAAATTCTTCTTAAATCAGCATATGGAACAAAAATACAGTGGGTCTGTAGAACAGGCAAGAACAGACAAGACAGGCTAATAAAGACTGATTTTTACTGAAAAGGTGGAGAACCCTGTCTTTTATTATATGCTTCCTAAGCTTAAACATCTTGCAGGTGAGTCCTTTGACTCTTATGCTTATATGGGTGTATTTTCTGTTTTCTTTAAAGAAGCAGAACTCATGCATACTTTATTAAAAATAATGTATCTCAAAACCAGCCTTTTTATTTAGGTGGATGTTGAGATTATACTGTCTTTTAGATGGTTGTAGGTAAGATTCTGTTGGGTGAGAGTGATTTGATTGTGGAAAAATATCAGTTATTTTGAACTCCAATGTGTGTCGCAAAGAGTTTTAGGGTTCAGAGGAGTTGCAATATATGCGTCTTTATAATTATCATGCTTACTGTGATAAAGTAATAGAGGCGGTTATTTGTATATTTAGTGGCTTCCTATTTTAAATCTGCAGGGAATGATGCACAGTGAGCTTAAATATTGGTTTTCTTAATAGTTAATTGCCTAAAATTAAATGCAATCAAAATAAGGTGATAGTATATGAAATTGAAAAATATTAGTTACGATGTACACTCAGTATCAACACTTAAATATTTGTCAGGCTGTAATCTAAGAACAGAGGAGGTGTGTGCAATGAGAGGGAAGCTTTAAACCAGGTGTATTGGAGTTGAATTTAGGCCAGGTGTAATGATGTAAATGAGAAGGGATGAGCAGAGAATTTCAGAAGAGACTTGTCACTTCTGAAATTCTTCTTTTGAACACTGTACCTAGTGTTCAAATGATTTCTTATTCAGACCTCTGAAATAGCTATGAAGTGCTTTAGTTTTTCCACATGTACCATACAGTGTTCAAAGACAAATCAGAACTGGGCTAATTCTTCTGTATCTAAGGTATAAAGGTCACTTGAAGTAAGGTTTTTACACATTTTGCTGTCTAAAATATAGATAAATATCTGTGGGGTTTTTCTTAAACCCATTGAAATAACTGCTCTTGAAGCTCACATAAAAGACCAACTAATGCATAAGTGCATGCTGTGCTTTCTAGCTCTGATGGTGCTGTGTGTGGAAAAGATCAGTTTGGACTTGTTGCTGGTAACCTCATTCATTTTGCTCTGGCTGTAAAGCACATTTTATGTGCACCCGCCTTCAAAATACCATGGAATTGAATCAACTTCTTGCCAAACCAGCACAGCATTTTGTCAGGAAAATGGTAGTCTTTAGTCTATTTTCCTAGAGTTCTTCAAACGCTGAAGAGTTGTGTATCTCTTCCAGCTTCTGTGGTTTTGTGATGTTACTCTGAGCATCTCAAGCGGCTGTTCCTGAAAGTTAATTCTAAAGTTATTTTTCATGAGAAGTTGATAACTGTATCAGATACAGTCGATGTTGCTTTTGGATCTGGTTTACTTTTCTGAAAGATGTGGGCACTAGTACAGATGCTGTTGAAGTCTGTAACCTGAAACAGGCTGTGTGTAAGTTACTTTTACCGTTTCTGCTCCAGTACTTGGTTTGGGAAGCAGCTCATGTGACAAAAGAAAAAACAACAAAACCACCACAACAAAAAACTAATCTTGAAATTTTCAGGTAGGTCTTGTTTAAAATCTTATTTTCTTATTAGGAGAGGCTTTTAAAAGTGGTATCTGTTGCTAGTAATTTTGGTCTTTATGTGATACTTGTTACAAAACAATTGCTAGGAGGATAATCCTTACTATATTTGCTACAACTTGTTTTTTTGAAATGTTAATTCAGGGAGACTTAGCAGTTATGTATATTGCAAGTGT
The DNA here is from genome assembly GCA_013399225.1 of Rhipidura dahli. Lineage (NCBI taxonomy): Eukaryota > Metazoa > Chordata > Aves > Passeriformes > Rhipiduridae > Rhipidura > Rhipidura dahli. Next base: position 244,538 of record VXAC01004445.1, on the reverse strand, counting down.
AAGCTTATGCAAATCACAATTCTAAGAGTTTCATTCAATTCCATTGTTGTTTCTTGACTTCTAAATCTCTCAGGTGTTAAAACTTTTATGGAATTTTATGCAGGGAATTTAATTGCTAAGAAGTTAGATTTGCTGTATAAAAGACAAGATGATGACTGTTATGCTCACAGGCCTACAAATTACTGTTGAAGTGCTGGGGTATTTCACAGATAACTTATAAATTTACTTGCCTTCTAAGATCACCTTCTCAGATGAGTCTATATTCTTGGCAGTGTTGCCTTTAATGGAAGAAAATTAGTTTTGGATAAGAAGTATTTATAGAAGAGGAGATAAAGGGAGGGAGAAAAATTAAAAGATTGGCAGAGTTCCTGTGTTGTATGCCTATTAATGTTGCTTGTGCTTTCAAGGGATACCCTGACTTGTATTTGACATTGTAACAGCTTTTATTGAAATATTAGCATATAGCTGTTTCACTTTCTGTATATTGCGTTAAATCCTAGTTAGCAAGTATTTCTCTACTAGGTGATATAAAAGAAAATCCTGTTGTTTTTCTTAAAGACAGATCTCTGTTGTAGCAATCTCAGTTCTACGGTTTGGTGAGTTTTGGATCAAGATCAGTAGATCAAACAAAAAAAATCCTAGGCTGCCTTCATAAGGTAAAGCCAGGCAGAATAGTTAGATTTCCTTAGGATTCTTGGCAATTTTAAACTGTAGTCTTCCTTATGGTACGTCAGAAATTATTCTTTAAAATGAGGAATAAATTTGGCCTTTTATCTAGGAAAGTCTGAATAGTTATAAAATTATAGTGACTTTCACCTTGGAAAGGCTAAGTATTTGCTATATAGTACAAAATAACTCAGCTGACAGCTTCAAGTCCTTCCTAAAGGATAATAAACAGTCTATTTACCTGTGTAATAGATCAGGAGTATAAAGTATAAATATGAAAATTGCTCAGCAGTGTTTGAAACAAAGATGATGGAAATTCAGAGTTCCTGTTTTTAGGGAGATAGTGGTAGTTGATACTTTGTTCAGAATATTTATAATTACGTTGCATTCTTACCTTAAATGTGCTGCTGTTTGCAGATGTGCAGAAAACATTCCTTATGCCATTACTGTAGATTCTTTCTATGACATTTTTCAAAGTTGATGTTGGAGGCTATGCTTTTTTTTGAAGTAAATAATGGAAAATCTGAGCTAGAATCACTTGCCTGGGGAGTAGGGATGCAGAAGAGCTCTGACAAGAGTCAGTCTCTTTCCATTAGATACCTAAAAGTAATCAGAAGTGTGCACTGCATTCCATAGTGCATAGTTTTCTCAAAAGCAAATTTGGTTTCTGATGTGAGAACATTAGAGGTGATCCAGAATGTGAAAGCAGATCTGGTTGCAACTTTTCCCTTTTAAAAAGCATTAGAGACTAGAAAGGTGTGGGAAAGCAAAAAGCACGCTTGTTTCATTTGTTAAGAACCTCTGTCAACTCTAATACTGTTCAAGTGCAATGCAGATCTTTCTGCTTAGGACAGATGTGTAGAGTGATAATGGATTCAGTGGAAGTATTTTAAAGATGAGCCCCTGATACACAAGGACTTAAATTTCTCATTGTAGGAGCCCAAATTTGCACTTTTTCATAATCTATAATTATCCCAGTACAAGAGGAGAATCAGGCCTGCAGTCCTCCTATCTCTGGGAAACAATTGTGTTTCTAAAATCGTGTAAATTTAAATCATTTCAACATCTGTGTTTCATCTGAGAGTAGTAGGTTGCAAACTTTAGCTTGACTGCTTACCCAGCTAAGCTGGCAGGAGTTGTAGAGTTGTAGTGAACTGATCCCTGTCATGCTTCTAGAGTTGTGCTCAGGAATAGTGTGAACATTTGAACAGCCAGAACTGCTTTTTAGAAAGTTGTCTGGTCACTTCACTAAAAAGCTTAGGCAAGTAAATTAAGCAAGTGTAGTGTTTTATTTGTTAATGGAAGTGCTATTCCAATGCTGTGGAGAATCATGGAGTCTTGTAATCATGCGACACAGATTGCTTTCACCTTTATTGTTCTTGTGAGTATTTGTATTCTCTGCTAAAATTAGTTGTCTGTTGTGATTTGTCGAGGTCAAGGGGAATAAGTTTACTGGTTAATGGAGTGTGAAATCAAGGTATATTAAAAAGACAAGACTTTTTGGGAGACTTCCATGTTTGCTGAGAACTTCATTAGTCCTATCTTTGTCTTGACTGTTCTTGGCTCTTTCTGTTTCTCATGGCAGGTCTAGATTTGTGGAAGAAGGTGGCAGTGCCTTTGCTGTGATTATGATAAATCAGGACATGGTGTAGCTCAGGTCTTGAGCAAAGTAACTTTGGTAGCTTCTATCCACTGAGTCATTCTGATACAGAATAACTTGTGAAAAGGGGCAGTGGTACTGATGGTAAGAAGCATACTGATAGGTGCCGGGGTAGATTGAAGAACCACTGCACATCTTAAAGCTGGTCTCATGTAGGTTCCTTCTGTGTTAGAAGGCTTGCTCGAGCTTATAATGTCCAGCACTGATTCCTACTGTGCTGTACTTCCCACAGTGTTATTTAGTGCTGTTTCTCTGTTCTGCTTGTGTTTACATTCTGCTGTGTGATGTGAGAGTCGGTGTATGTTAACCGTGAAACAGGCAAATGTGGTGCCTGTTGGGCATAGCTTGCTGGAGGAGATGTGCTGTTACGGCTGGCTTTTTGCAGAGCTGAATTCTTTTTGCAGAGGAAAGGATCAAATTTTCTGTTTACTGAGGGTCATATTGTAACATCAAGGTATCTTGAGTAATGCTGCCTGTTTGGAGTCTTCAGTTCCTTCAGCTGCTTTGAATGACCTCTGAGTGACAGACTGAATTGATACAAAAGACAAAATGTGGGGAGAAGAGTAGGAACTTAAAAAGAGAGGCCTAACATTGAATTAAGAGGCACTAAAACTTAGTAAGTAGTGTCTAAAATCCATTGAATTTTACCAGATAAGTGAGAAATGGGTCTGTTCGTAAATGAAGGACTGTAGAACAACTTGGCTACTTTGTCTCAGAGAAAACCATTTACTTAAATAAAAATTTAAAGATGGCTTGTCACAGAATAATTGTTTCATATATATACTAAGACTTCATACTGCCTTTATTTACTTAATACATGGTCACATCCCCTTAACATTCTGTTTTTTGAAAAACTAAAAGAAACATTTGTATTTGGACTCCCAGTGTCTTGGGTAACTGCAGCACCAGCCTGTCCTTTCTGGGTGTGGACTGAACAAAACTTTTATCACGAGAGGACTGCTGGGCACGAGGTGGATAAGTGTAATCTTTTCCTAACACTAGATTTTCAGGCCACATCTAGATCTTAATTTTACTTTCGTTCGCAGAAAAGTGTTTCTTTGGTCAGGTAAATCTCTGGGTTGGAGAAGCCTCAGACTGTTCGTTAATTTTGTAACAGGTTTTGTTAGGATATTTTCAATAGGCTGCATATCAAAGCCCCTTATGTTAGCCATCTGTCCCCACAATACTCACTGTCTCACTATGCTGTTGTGCAATAAAACATCCCACAACAGTTCATTCAATAGTACTTATCCCAGAGTTTGTTCAGCATCATCAACCTGCACAGTGCAAGTCCCTCTCATCCCACATACCCCATATCTCACAACTTCATCAAACACATTTTTATCTGAATATGTAGATGTTGTTGGTCATAGAGAACAGAAGTCTAACTATAGAACTAATCTGAAACCTATCAGTAGATACTGAGCAATGGAGCATTTACTGTGGAGGAGAGGTTTTGTATCTCAGAAGGTAGATACATGATTACTTTCTGTTCTGGTTTGGGTTTTTTGTTTTGTTTGTCTTGTTACTGTTGCCTGAAATAACGCTTGGGTTTGTTGTGAGGCAGATTGGTGTTTGTTGGGTTTAATTCCCAGTATATTTTCTGGGAAATGGTATAACATTATCTTTTAATGAATTTCTATTCATCTCTGGCTATATCTAAAGCTGAGTGCTGTTTGTTATTTTTCAGGTGTCATGCCTTAGACGACCAAAGAGGATTTTGTTGAGTGACAGGCTGGGTGACAAATGCCTGAGAGGCATTTTCACAGGCTGTGGAAATCCACAGTTGAAACCTAATTACGGGGAAAGGCCAGTCTGGCAATGTTGCTTGTACTGTTTCTCCTTGCAAATTCCTTGGGAGTATAGTTTACTGTTACTTTGTAAATAAGAGAAAATGATTTATCAAATTCCTTGGTGGTATCTTGCAAAGGAAAGTGTCATGTTAGGTTCAACCTAGTCTGTTTCTCTATTGGTGTGCACCTGATGTATGACCCAAGACGGTGTGGAAAGGAGAAAGGCATAGTGTATTTCAAAGAAAAAGCTGAAGAGGTGTTTTTTATTCGGTCGGTTTTGGGGTTTTTTGGGGGTGTGTATGTGAAAGGAACTTTATGCTGTCCTAGGGAGACTTTTCGTAGCTGAGAAAATCAGAGCAGAGATACATACAGATTTCCTTCTGGAGAAGGAACTAATCTCATTATTTATTTTTGGGTTTTGTTTCTCTTATCTGTAAGCATGAGAAGTACTTATGCTTTTATGTCTGCTTAGGTAAAAGCAGATGTGGTTAAAAGTGTTGGTAAGTCACTGTGGGAAATAGGAAATCTGAGCTGTATGTAAAGGATATGTTCATATTTAAGTACTTTGTATTTTGTATATAATAATAAATGCATGTTCATTTTGATATAAAGTCAGAAAAAAACTTAAGAAGGGACTGTCAAGAACATCTTAAGAGAGCTATACTGCTCTACTGTCTTTACAGTGTCCTTTGACGTAGGAGTAGAAATACCCATCTTTTGAATACTCCTGTGAGCTGACTTACTCGCTGACTTCCTCACTAACTTACCTAACCCATTCAGAAGGGGCAGGTATATATGCACAGTTTGATTTGGTGATCCTAGGTGTATTATGATCAATGCTTGTTAAGTTTTATTTCCATCTGAGGTGGCACTCCCTGCAGAAACACTGTAGACTGCATTTAAGTTGTTTACATTGAGCATGGATGTGTTGGCATACTTTCTAATTGTACAATGCAATTACATGGTTAATGTTTTTTTTTTTATTTATAACTTTAAACACTTTTTTTTTTCTTTTGACCTTCAGCTAAAGGTGCTGCTTATTGAACTAACAACAAAAATGTGGAGATTGAGTACAAGTGCACATGAAGTAGAGGGGGGAAGAAAACCATGAGATGTTAAATCCGAACTTGTTTTATTCTACTGCATAGGGTGCGTGGTATTAAAGTCATTCCTGTGGAGGGAGAACAAACTGGAGGGAAGTGATATGAAAGTGAGCAGCCCTAGGAAGGAGCTGTTCTGGTGATTGAAGACCTAAGGCCAAATAGGTCTAACCCTTCTGTAAGGGAATGAGTTAGCATGTGGTATCCTTTGCCATTTAGAAGATGGGAATGTACCAAGCTGCTTCCATAAGCCTTGGTGTCAGACTAACTGTATGGCTGGGTCCCTTAGGCATGAGATACATGGTTTGAGGAAAGAGAGTTAGGATCTTGTTCTGTAAACTTTTTTTTCATAGTTCATGCCCTGAGCTTTGTGCTACCATGTAGTGACCTACATACTAGAGGATGGTTTGGTATGGTTTTATTGTTCCTGCTGTTCGAGATCTTGGTAAGAGTTACTTGTACTTCCTTTCTGTCTTCTTTTTTTCCTGTTTCTGCATGGCAGGTGAGTTTCTTGCCAAGAAAGGTTTTGGTTTGTCTTGGGTTTTTTCTCTAGATCTACCAGGGTCAGAAGTGCGCACAATACTGCTAGAAGGTTCATCACCTTAATCCGTAAGCTGATGGTGTAGCCTTTTAACTAATAGGCATAACCAATTTAATTAATAAACAATTATGATAACATTAGTTCAACTTCAGTCTTAGTTCAAACAGACTCTTCAGCTGAGTAAAAGATAATGGTGTGTTAGTCCAGTTGTTCCCTTCAGATAGTTTGTATTTGAACTAGGTAGATTAATAAAACAAATCATCAAACAAATGCATTTGCTGTGATAGACAGCTTGGAAGCTTAGCCAGCTCTTCAGAGTCTTAGTCCAGTGAAGTAAAAATGGAAGTAACTCAATACTGCCTGCTGTTGTGCATGTCCAGTCAAGTGGTGGCATGCTGTGTATTACTGCTGAGCTTACCCTGATTTTGAGCTCTGCAAACTTTTGCAGTATGTTGTGAGCAGTTTTCCTTCTTCTCTTTAGCTAATATGGATACTTGTGGTAAACTGACTGCTGCTTCCTCAGTGAAAGCTTGTCTTTGTCATGCCAAGAGACCTGCTAGCAACTACCTCTGTATTCCTGCATAGAGCACCTATTTTCAGAGTTCTGTTGTTTTCAGGCTTTGTAAATATCATATTGTTCAGCAGTGCTGCTGCTCTTAGTGCATCAAACACTGATAGACTAATGTGTGTTGAATGGTTAAGAGGACAGAGGCACAGCAGAAGCCCAGTTTTTAAAATTAAAGTTTCTTATGTGATTGTAACTCGACTTTGCACTTATGGTCGATGGCCTTCCAAGAGTTTTCTTGTCGGTGTTCTCCCTTCAAATGTTACCTTTGGATGTCGTAAACTGTTCATACTGTTACTAACAGTTTGTAACTGAGGTCTGTCTGGAAGAAGAGGTTATGACTGAGTGTTTTTATGTTGGAAACTCTTCAAGACAGAAATCCTTACTGCTTGTACGAGATCACTGGGTGTTTTTGTCAAGACTGGGCTCCTTGGCAGAATGACAGTAGATTCGGTATTTAATTGCAGCTTCCCATTGATTTTTAAACCTTCTGTATTTCAGTAACACTTGCTTTATTAGCTTGCTTTCCATCTTGAACTTTGGAGTTTGAGGAAAGCAGAACACTTCCTAGTTTAACATAAAACATGTTGTGTTGCCATGCTTTCAAGGTAGAGCTTCCCCTTTTTTAAAATATGTGTTTATTTGCTGAAGTGGTGGGTATTTTTTGACCTTATAAAATGTAAGGAGCTGAAATATTTGGGAGAGGTGCAGAAGAAAGCAGAAGAGCTATTTCAGAAGCCTATTCTGATTCTCTATGCATTGTAAAATGCTGGTATATGTCTGAAGACTAATGTTTCTCCTGGTAATGTTTTGCAACTGCTTATAAGAGCAGTTTTAGTGTGGTGGGTTTTTTATTTCCTGTGTATACACACTATACTGTAATGAATACTGTGTGTATGTGTGTGCAAGGAATGTGATTTTAATCTAATTTTTACAAAACATGGCAAGTGCACTTTTGATCCATTTTCCCTAACAGAACAGAGATAGCTGTTTCTTTATGTTTTGCAATATAATGCAAAGGAGCACATGCGCAAGTTCTGTTACTATAAAATATTTCCTTAAATATTCTTAAGAACTGACAGCTCTTATAATTTCTAGGTTTTTGATCACTTATACAAGTACTAGAATGAAAATAATGTTACTATTCTAATGAAACTAAATAATCTGATGAGAAGCTTTCCCAATACACTTGTCTCATCTTAAATATGGATGAAATTGGCATGACTCGCAGGAGCATCTTTCAACATTCAGAAATATTCTAACCAGTTTTTAAATAGGCAGGAGTAGATTGGAACCTCTGATACAGTTAAACTTAAGAGAGGGCTATTTTGTTGTAATTTATTGGGCTTTTTTTTTTTTCTTTTTTTTTTAAAGAAGCAGTGAAAAACTCTAAAGAGAAATTCTGGTATATCTGACCCTTTTATCTAAATTAATAAAGACTCTTTCAGGGCTGATAGAAAATGTATCTGAAGTGTATATCACAAATATGATTATTTTATTTCTTTTGTGGGAGGCTTTTGTCAGAAAAAGTGAACAACATGAAGTTGTTGGTTATGTTGTCAATCGTTATATCACTTACAGAATGAATTAAAATTACATTGGGGGAAAAATTAGGGGAAAAAGAAGTTTGAAATTGAAAAATTACATTGGGTGGGGGAAAAAGAAATTTGAAATATGGAGCTCTGGAATAACATTTCCTGCAATAACTTGTTTGGTGTTTTTCTGGCGTTTTAAGGTTTAGGAGTTCTGAGGGACAATGTTTTGGAATTATTCTTGACACATACACAGTATGTCACTGGGTGAAGTCAGACCTTGATCCCAGACTTAGAAAAAGTTACAGATCTGTTAGCTGACATTGAAAATACTTGGATTGTAAAATTATTGCAAACTTGTTTTCGAGGTCATGTAGAAAAAGTCTGGGCTAAAAGCCCATTTTTGATAGCAGTGCTTCTAATACTGTTTCGTACTCTGGTAGCAGCACATTATCCAGCTAATATATTTTTTTTAAGAAGAAAAAAAATCTAATAAAAAGCATTAGGATATCTGCTTACTGAACACACCTTCACAAAAGAGATTTTGGAAATATTACTAGTTCTGTTCTGGGGTTAGTCTGCTTGTGGCATGGTGGATAAGGAGATGAAAAGTACTTTGCAGGTTGGAACATTCTTGCTTCTTTAGAAGCTGCTAGCTTGGAAGTGTATGTTGTAGTGCACAGTCTCTGAATGCTTTGGGTGAATGCTTTGTGTCATCACAAACAAGGTGCTTACGGGTTAATTGGGATCATTCTCATTTCTGCAGCTGCAGCTTTACAGCTCCTTGGAATTTTGCTTTTTCATCTATAACATCAAATTATCTGTACATTCAGAAATAGATCATGGCATTACAATGGTTCTGTTTAAAATGTTGCCTTAAAAATATTAGGAGGAACATAAAGCTGCTGGAAGGTGCGGAGGTGGGTGTTATGGCAAGGAGAAAGAGGACTCAAATGTGGAAGACTGAGGAATGAGGGAAAGACTGAGGAATGAAGTGAAGGCATGAATATTATAGAAGGGCTGAATAGTCTTATTACACCCTCTCTCTGATACAAGGATACATGTTTTAACTTTGTAGTATAAGTACATGATAATTTGTTATAATTTGTTCTTTGAACCCCATTAGAACGTGAGCTTACTAGAAAGACTATTTTCAAAGGTGGCAACTGTTCTATCATAGAGGTCTCAAACCCTTTTTGAGGAGAAGCCTTGGAAGTATTTGTTCAGATAAGAATCTTATATTAGTAATTAGTTCTTGATTTAATGTTTAGCTCGGTAGAATAAGAATTTATCACTCTTTCAAATATAGTTACATATTTTAAGAACTGTCAAGAAAGCTTTTGAACCAAAAATGCTGATGTAATATTTTGAAATACCTTAGACATGTTGGAGTAGGTGAAAACTACATCTGTGAGTGGAGCATGTGGGAGGATTTGGTAAGAGCTTACGTTCTGGACAAAAGAAAGAAGGGTGGATTCAGAAGAGGAATTACTGAAGAAGTTAAGGAGTGGCCTTATTAACTCAAGTGAATTGAGGTTATGTGGTAAATAAATGCAGATTGATTAACAGTTGTAATTGCTTATGCAGCTGATAAATTGCAGCAGTTGCATTTAGCATACTTGCCTCTTAAGGCATCAGTCATCCTAAACTAAATAGCATCATACATAAAATGTACTTCAATTATGGCTTAACTTGCCATAAAATCACTAATTTCAGAGGGATTTAATGGAAATCCTATAGTGTGCATTAAAATAAGGAATTACAAACATCATTAAATTTTTGTGATAAGTAATTTTGAAGAGATGGTCAGTATTCTTGGTCATGGTAATCACTATGTATTTGTAAAGGAGAGGCAAACATTGACACCTCATCTGGCTTGCTTCTTAAATTCAAGGTGTTAATACTTATGTAAATACGAAGTTGCCCAAATGTGAGATTGATTTTACACTGGGATTGTGATGCTGGAAAAGTCTAACCACCACCATGGCCTCCACTTAATTGCTGGACTGCCCTAGCATCAAGTGACAGTTTGCATCTTTGCATGGAAATGTTGTGTATTTGTTTGTTTCATGACTTTCATCAGTGCTAAAATATGTCAGGTGTACTGAAATCTATGCACTCTTGTGTCTTGTGTTTGCACCCCCCTTCCAATCTAAAACCACTACTGAATCAAGATTTCATGTATGCTCAATTAAATTGACCTTGGAGTCTGTATTATCCTTGCCTGGATAACTTAACGATCAACCCAGTGTTTCTCTAATCCTAGTTTAGGCTATTTAGATTGAAAGTTTAGTGTGCTGGCATTGGGTTAATGAATGAAATACATAAAACTTTTTAAAGTTGGTAGCTTGATAATCCAGTAGGCAATGACTGTGAATTTGGACCTATAGAATGAAATCATGAAGTGCTGTAGGGCTTGGTTTGCAAGAGTCTTCAACATCTGCTTCTATGAGCTTTAATTAATCTTATATCTTAATCAAGTATTTGGATGTGCATGAAAACCAGTCCTTGTGTTTGGGTGGTTTTGGTTTGGTTAGGGTTTTTTTTCCATTTGCTGTATCAGAAGAAGCTGAAGGGCTTATTGGGTAGGTAACATGCTTTTTCTGAGCTCAGGCACACAGATAAACTTGTTTGCAAAGTTACAGAGATTCAAGCTGTCTTCACTGAGAAAGCATTTTCACTGTCCTGCTGTTTTATACATTATTTGTTGGCTGTAACCATAGGAATGTGAAGCTGACCATTGCTACATGTAGGAGCAAAGAAATAGTATTTGTTCCTACTTCAAACTTCCTTTCAAAACTAAGGTGAAGCAGATCAACATTTGTCTGCTGATGAGAGTGCTACTGAGGTTCATGTGGTTAATAAAAATCACATTCTTTTACAAATAATTAATTTTTTTCTTGCAAAATAATTTTTGTTGTTGTTTCTTATCCCTATTCACTTACAGTTGACTAAGATTGGGGACCCTGTTTTTTAAGTTGGTCCTTAGTTTCTTTTGTATCCTCCATTTTTCCTAAATGAGAAATCTTGCCATGGATTTGATCTGTCAGCCTTTATATTTCTCTTATATTTTCCATTTATAACTAAATTAACTGATCAGTTTAAGCATGGTTGTGTTTCAGAAATCAAGACATTGTCCATCAATCTACTCTTGGGTGGGCAACTCTTGATGTGTTGTGGATACCTATATGCATGGGAATGCATGAGCTCTCAGTGTGTCGTCTCAATCTTGTTAAAAGAAAATGCTGAGTTTTAGAGCTCTGTAGTATGTATTAGTGGTTAGTAAAAAAGTGATTTTCCTTTTTTAAGCTGTCCAGTAAAATGTAAAACCTTCAAATTTTTTCAATGCAGTTGAGTTATTAAAGCAAGAGTTTGGCAAATAGCTGTGAAATTTGTTGACATACAAAATTCTGGTTTATCCTAAATCTTGCTATACTGCATTAATAAATGCAGAGTTAGGGCAAAGGTTAATAGATGTCTCTTTGTTATTTGTCTTACTATGGACCTAAATAGTTTTTATCTAACTGTTACATTGTTGTCATAAAGCTACAATGTTGGTATACCTTTTTAGTATTTTCAGACCCTAGAGTGAATTAATTTTTTTCTTTTTGTTTTTTTTTTTGACAGTCAAGGATCCCTTTAGTGAAGAACTCCAAAAAATACAAGTAAGTAAAACCACTTAACATTGAGATTTTAATCTGTCACATGATTGTATAAAAACAATCTAGATTTGTTCAGAAGGATATAGTTTTAGTCTAATTGGCAGGAAATAAATACACTTCTTGTAACTGATGTTTTAATTTTTTTTTCATCTTGGGCAGTATAAATAAGATTACAAGATTTGGCTGAGGCATGTTGGTTGCTTCATACACTATGAAAATAGTATATAATTTGTGTTGTAAAAAGAAAAAATGTGTTGTAAATTTTGAGGCTAAATCTAACAGTTTTTCACTTACTGTTATCATTTGGCTTCTCAACCTTGAAAGTACAGCTGGTAAGAGATGATTGACATGAAACACCAGGATCTTATTTAGTGCTATAAAAAAGCAAGGGTTAAAATCCTTCAAAATGGATTTTTTTAATTGTCTTTTTTTGCTTTGATTCCATTTTGTTACTTGTTCCTATATTCACTTTTTGGTCTGATATGTCAGGCTAACCATTTTTGAGATGTCACTATTGAAGCCGTGTTATTCTTAGTTGTGCAGCATGTATTCAGGTTGTTCTCTCTTCTGTTTTGAATTGTAAACATATTGATCTGCTTTTTCTAGTAAGCATAATATAAGCAAGTATTGCAAGGTAATTGTGGAGGATTTGGGGGTGCATTTTTTTGGTTTGCTGTTTGGGATTTGGTTTTTTTCTTTGGTGGATTGGTGGTTTTTTGTATCTAGGATTGAACTCTCAAAAAATGAATGATTGCATATTAAGCAGATGGCCTTGGCTAGAAAATGTTTCTGAATATCTTGAACAAATTAAATTTCTTGAGGTAGATTCTGGGGATTCTTTCAAAATGGCTTTACTAGTGCAGAGAGAATGCAGCTTGTGCACTGGACTCAGCCTGAGAACATGTTCTGTATGTTACTTTCTCCTGTTTCTGCTACACTGTTCCGTAGTAGTCCTGTTGCATGCTTGATTGTTTGTTAGCTACAGATATTATACTGTTCAGTTCCTTCTTTTATGTGGTCCAACTGTTAATTAGGAAAAAAAAATGGTCACAGTAATTTTTCACATGTTCATCTCAGTGTAGCTATTAGTGAAGTCATGGGTGTACCCACTGACAGATAAGAGGAACTTGGAAGGACTGCTGATTGTGTGTGTGTGCTGGAGGACTGATTTTTACATTCTGCCATTCACAGTGTTTTCCAGCAGGAAATGAGTTAATAAGATTGGTTAGTTTTCTGAGGAGTATCAGCTACATCAACTTAATCTCAGCAATGGTTCTGTAGTACCAGAAGATGGAGAGGTGATGCTGGTGATTATTGGTAGTGCTGATGGGAAATAATTTGTCCACTGTTTGATCAATGAAATAAGTATTTTGCCTTCTTGGTAGCAATTTTCTTACAGAAAAGAATTGGACTATTCACATTTTAAAATTATGTCAATAGTCCTGGTGCATCAGGGAATTAAGCTCAATATGGTTAGGTTTTTTTTTTTCCAAATGTCCATGATCAGCATGTGCATAAACTGGAAAATTATTTTTTTTGCGTATTTTTTTGAATGAAGGCTCTAGTCTTAGCCATTTGATAAAACTTCAGCATTTCAGAGTAGCCTTTAATGTATGTAATTGTATCTTAGTGTATGGAATTGCATCTTATCTTTATATTTTGAATAATTCCTTCTAATATAAAATGGTCCTGGATATATTTAAATAAAATTGCTTGATATCTTGAGAAGTTTAACTCCTCTGTAAGTAGCCATTATATGACAGCTCATATTTGTTTTATGGCATATGCAGGAAGTATCAACAAGATAGTCTACAGCTTTCTGGTGTGCTTTGTTTTGGCTTTTTGTTTGGTGAGGGTGGTTTGTTTGTTTGTTTGTTTGTTTAATTAAATTACTGTAGTTTGAAGGTAGACAACAAAAACCTTCCTTTGGCTCTGAATTTTATGCTGGAATATGACCAAATGGCACTTTAGCGTGGCTTGTATGAAATGTCACTCCACATTTATAAAAATTAAAACTTTTATTTTTACATAGTAGCTATCAAAAAACCACGGCAAACAAAACAGTCTTCTTTTGAGTCATTTTATTAGTCTCTTAGTATCAAAATACTACTGAGAGTCTGTTGGTTTTTACTGGCAGATCCGTCAGAGTCCAAGCTGCAATCTAGTTTAGCTTCAGTCAAGATATGAAAATTCAATGTAGTGAATACTTGGATTCAAAATCTATTGCCTGCATCATTATTGAGATGTGTGAGACATTACAGCTTTCCACCTGTATGTGTAAACCATGTTTTTTTCCTCCTGGTATATGAAGATTTGGGGGATAAACGGAAAAAATACTTCTGTACTATTGCTTGTTTTAACATAAATATGTTTTTCTCATTCTAGGAAGATGAAATAAGTCTCATGATGAAGAGCTTGTATGCACTTCATGATAAATTGGCACAAGTAGCAGGTAACACTTAAAAAATATTGTGATGTAGAGTTATGGCAACAGCTACAAAAAAGTCCATGCTCAGACAGTGATTTGCAACAACTGGGTCCCTGATAGCCGTTTAGAGTTCCATTTCAGGAAACTCAAAATCCTGTTTCTAGTTCACTTACACTGTTGTTTTCCACCAGTGTAGCACCTTTTGTTGCAATATTTGTTAATGGGATAGGCTCTTGAACATTGTGATCCTGTGTTGGTTTTGATCCAGTGTCTTAATGCTTTATTAATCTAATTTTGTTGAAAGGCTTAAATTAAATTTGCTATATATGAAGAGGACTATGTGTATTTTTTAAAAGTCATTAATTCACTATGGTGGAAACCAAAATATTTTGCAACCGTGATAAGATGCTTACTAATAAAGTAAACAGTAGTGGTTGAACAAGACTGCCTTTTTAGACAAAATGGCCTAACTTAACCATATGAGTTATATAGTAATGAAAAGTGCTGCTTATAGTAATGTGTCAGACTTGGTGTTTAGGGTTAGTATTATAGAATATTCAAAGTAAAAAATAGGGTGGTTTTATCTAGAGTCATAATGAACGCAGCTTTAAACTGCACACATACTTACACATCACAGTCAGGAAATGGTGAACTTAAGATGATGATTATATCTTTGGCATCTGGTGAATGAGAGTTACAGCTGTGTCTGTGTCATGACTGTTAAGTCATTTTTATCATCCTTGCATAATGTGTTTAGGAGGTCTTTGTGCCAACTCTTTGTTTTGCATCATCAGGTTTTACCAAGAAGGCCTTTCCATTATTATCAGGTGCTACAGACATTTCTCAAACATGAAAAAATGTGGAAACAAAACCTGTGTCAGATACATAGCCAACAATGTAATACATCAAGGCTGGATAGGAAATGTGTGAGAAATTTAAGCAGCTCTGTAACACTCTTTAAATTGCAACAGTAATCTATCTTCCTGCAGAAACATTTTGTTTCCACTGTATTTACAGTGTCTGCAGTTAATAAAATTGGTGTTTGGACAAACCCCACACATATTGGTTTGTTTACATTAGAGAATCCCAGAATGGGTCAAGTTGGAAGGAATCATAGTGGATCATCTGGCCCAACCTCTTTGCTCAAGCAGGGTAATCCCAGAGCACATTGCCCAGGATTGCATCCAGACAGTTCTTGAATATCTCCAGCCGGAGACACTCCACAAGCTCTCTGGGCAGCCTGTTCCAGTGCATGGTCACCCACACAGTAAAGAAGTTCTTCCTCATGTTCAGGTGGAACTCCCTGTGCATCAGTCTCTGCCCATTGCCTCTTGTCTTATTGCTGGTTACCACCAAGAAGAGCCCAGCTCCATCCTCTTGGCATCCTCCCTTCAGATAATGACAAACGTTGGTGAGGTCCCCCTCTCAGTTGTCTCTTCTTGTGGCCAAACAGATCCAGCTCCCTCAGTCTTTCCTCAAAAGAGAGATGTTCCAGTTTCTTAATTGTCGTTTTCTTCTGACATAGACCATGCTGTAGTTGAGCACTCAAGGTGATTGTTGCTTTTCATTGCTTGGATCACTGTCACGCTGCTTCCCTCTGTCTTTTGAAGAGTGTAACAGCTTGCTGTTTGTTCAGTGGGTCACTGGCCCTCCAGGGGCCAAGCAGTAAACAAGGTACTTGCATGGATAAAAAGGTTTGACACCTAATTTCTACATCCGTGAAAGAAAGGGAGTTTCCTTGTTAGCTGGGGCTTACTTCAGAGCACGTAGACATATACAAATATTTACCTGTTTGCCCGATGAGAAAGAATTTGTATGCTCCAAGATAGCTGCTTGCTTCCCCAGGTCTCAAAGATGTATTATTCTCTATTAGTCTGTTTCTAGCCAGGAGCATCTTCAAATGTTTCCTTTCAAAAGATGTAAGTATCCCTTCTGGCAAGGTGGTACTTCAGATTGGAGCTGTATTGTGAGATTACTGGTTGCTAAGCAAAGTAGCTTTTTTACAGTCTGAAGAAGGACCTAATCCATCTTTACTTAGACGGAAATTTTCCTTAATGCCAAGTTTCTTAAGGTATGAGAGGAAGATGTCTGCCATCAATTTTTGAATACCATATTGATGTAGACCTGGCGTAATATCTGGAAGCAGTTTAAAAGGCATAAAACAGAGAATGCTGCATGGGAGATGCAGGATTTAAGAGTATTGATCTTGTGCACAGTTCACCACTTCAAAAGAGAAGTTAAGGAATATAGTTTTACTCAGAGTGGTGCTTTTCAGGTCTCTCTGTCACATACTTGGAAAAGTTTCTCTCATTTCATACTTGGCTATGAATCATTTGTTCATGTTATAACTATTAATATTGAAAAGGCAGGCTGGAAACTTGAAGTAGTCTGTTCTGTTAAGCTTTATTCAACATCTTGACTGCCATAAAGATGGTCCCCTCAAAATTTGGTTTCTAGCTCTGTTTAATAGAACAGACGTTATTTAATAGAACAGACATTATATTTGCTTGTCAACTTGAAATGGAGAACAAGTGACGGGGCTTTTATTTTAGAAGGTAGAACATGAAGTTTTTTGAAGGAAGAAAATGTCAGAGGAACAGTTTATTAATTTTGACTTAATATACCATGTTCCAGCTGTAGATACCTATTCTGGACTGTGGTGCTGTGATACGATGTCAAATTATTTAAATATCCTATATAAAATTAGGTTGCTTTTAATGCATCAGTGTTCTCAGAATTACTAGTCTGCCAAACCTAGAGTGAGTAATGTCTGCCTCACAGGAAACTCAGAACTGGATGAGCAGATAATGCTTCTCCCTTGAGTTGAAGTTTGTGTTTCTGTGTTCTTGTCTTGAATGGTTTAGCCATTCTTCAAAACAGCAACCTTTTCTAGGCAGTATATATTCCAGTACCCAGCACTTTCTGCTAAACCAAAATATCTGCTTTTTAAAATAAGACTTATTTCAGCATATGTTAATTACTGGATATCTTGGTCTTTCATGGAGAGACTTCAATAGATCACATCCATTTTCAGTCATACTTGTAAAGTGAATAAATCTAGCCACTATATTCACAAGAAGCAACCAGCTACCCCTGGGTATGACCCTTTCTTAGAGGTAAAGGATTTTTTAGTTAGCCATTTCTTTTGCCTGGCATTTTTCAGTGTGACAGTCTTACCAGATTTAGACAGTTTGCTTCTTTTCACAGGTCTTTGAGATGCAGGGGTGAATTAGGCTTTCATATGTAATAATGAAATATATTTCTAATATGTCCATGGGTGGAAGAAAATCCTGGCAAAACCTAATGTTACTTAATATTGATTTCAAGTGTCAGCTACTGTATCTGATGGCTGTCACAGGCTCTCTGTTCTGTCACTCTCCTTAATCTTTGGTTTTTCAGTTAATGGGTACTGTGCTATTTCCAACCAGTGATTGAACAACTATTTAGCAAGTCCTGGTCTTTTGCAGTGTTTCTCAGTTGTTGAATTTGCCTTTGGGAGATTGGGCATTCTTACTTGCTGTTGCTCTTGATCTGCTGCTGCTTTTATTGAGCTCCCCACTTCAGTGTTCTGCTGCAAGTAACCTGAAAACATGAGATCTACTAAACAAATGTCTTGTATACTGCTTGCAAGTTTGTATTGGTGCCTATATCACATCAAGCTATAAGACAGAGATCTGTGCTAAATCTGCATCTTCCTTCAAATACTAGATTTCCACTGTATTTTGCTACCAAATGAGAAATTTTTTTACAGTGTAAAGCAAATACTTCAAAATTTTGAATATTTCTGTTGCCTATATATGCTGCAGCTCCTAAGTTAAATGCGTAAATGAAAGTTTTAAATATTCTAGTCTGCGTGAAAAAGGAGATCTGACTTGGTTCCTGTATTAGAAGCAGTTGAGACATAGTAAATATTTCTTGAGAACTGAAGCTTTAGTTGCTTTTTGGTAGTACTTCTAGAATAACTCGACTTCTTAAGTGGCTTGCCCAAGTACACTAACGTAAGCTAAAGGGTAGTTTTATGATCCTTGCTGGGATGTGCTACTTTCTGCCTCCCTACAAAAGCAAATAGAAAGGTTCTTTGATTGCACTTGAAATCAGTGATCGGTGCCCAAGGAAAGGTTAAGCACAAAGATCCCTGCTTTCTGTAAGCTCGCAGCAGACATTATAACAGAGAGACAGTTTTTACAAAGAGTTCAGATGTATCTTGCAGCAGACTTGTGTAAAGTTTTCTGCCTGTGCTTCAGTTTTATTCCTGAATATAGGGCCTCAAATGGAACAGTTGGGAAACATTTTTGGCTCAGACTATGGAAAGTGGGTTTCCAGGCCAAGTGGTTAATGATTGCACCAAAGTTATTCAAAGTAAGCCTTCATTTGCAGAACTATTAGCTAACACGGTGACTGAAATGGCATACAGGAATATCCTGCTGTTGCAGTAAAACAGAAGGTTGTCTGACTTGTGAAATGCCTGACTTTCTGCAAGTTTTCAAATTCATGAGTTTCTCAGAAGAAAGCTGTTAAATGGTTCTCAGCAATAGATGTGTTGGAATGAGAAACTGCGTCTCCAATGGCTTTTTGTACAAGACTGAGACTCCATAATTCTGATTAGCTTACTTTTTTTGAGAGTGGGAGACAAGATGAAAGTGGTTTTTATTCCTCTCCCCCCTGCCCCGGTATTGCTTGAAGGAAATTTGAACTGATGGGCCTTAGACATTGTCAGAGCCCAGGCAGCAAAGGTATTTTTAACTGTTAAACTTGTTCAGAGGGAATACAGTTTGAAAAAAATTTCAGCAGCAGGACTGAGGAAGCTGTCTGCTGGTTTCTGAAGATGAGACCAGAAGCTGTGAAGTCAGTGTGCTGGCTGCATGCTGCGTAAACGTAATTCTTGGAAGAAGGCAAATAAGATTAGCATTAAAACTACTAAAGTAATTGAGTACTCCCCTATCTAAGGGAGCTTTTGTCCTGTTGTAAAAGGTAATGCTGTGGTCTCAAAAGGTGGAAAATTCAACATGAATCCTGAAACTTGTTTTTAAGAATTCATATTTTTCACAATCTGTCTCCTGCTTGTGTGTTTGGTGTGTTTCCTCATCTGTGTATTAACCTCAACCTTTTTATTCTTTCTCATTTATTTAAAAAAATGGGCTTTTCTGCTTATCTAAATAATTTAAAAAACCAACCAAAGAAAAACTTCTTAGCAGAAGGGTCTCATCCCCCTTCTCTTACCCGCTGTTTTGTTCAAAGTATGACTGACATGCTTTCTCTGTATTAAAAAGACCCCAGAAAGACTTCAGGTCTTACCAAACAAGGTAAAAAGCTTAAATGCAGGAATACCTGTCAGACTTGCTCATATCATACAACTTAATATCTGATGGAAATTGTACATATGGCTTTTACAGAGATATGTTTTGGGCTTGTTGTATTTATTCCATCAGCTCTAGATTTAAAACAGTATGTTTACACCAGAGACTGTATGAGTATGATTTATAGTTATTCCAAGTCTGCTGATCTTGAAACATGAAATCACTGATGATTACACATGTAAATTGACAGGCTGTAGAGTTTATGCTGTACAAAAGGAAAGTCTGCCTAAATTATATACAAGAAAAGCCCATAACTCTAATTCAGATGCTGAGTTCTAATATTAGAGTGGGTTTTTGTGAAAGTGGTGTCCATTTTCGGCAGTGATATGTCTAGTTTTGCTGTTATGGTAGGCTCAGACACTTTGAGAGTCTTAGACGTTGCATGTTAATTTTCAAGTGAAACATCTTTAAGTTTCCTGCTCAGCACTTGATTGAAAATACATGCATGCTCACAGGCTTAGTTCCAGCAGCACTTCTAGGCCAGTTAGCATATGAGCACTCTTAAAAACGCTGTTCCTATTTCTCTATCTCCCAACAGTAAGAGCATCCCTGTTACCCTAATATGCTTGCAAGGCCAAATTCTCTTAAATCCATTGAAGTGTACTGAACAAAACTTCAGCAGTCTGAGAAGGACTTTGGCTTCATAGAAACACGCATTTCTTTGGAACTCCAAATGAACGAGGCATGAAGGTGCTTCTCCATAACTTGCTAGTGTTTCCTAACTTTTGCTCACATTGCCTTGAATGTTCCTTTTTGTGTAGGGAATTAGTACTTGATGGTGCTCTTTTTAAAGTATATTCCAATGTAAGTGAAGGTTTACATCTTGTATAAGCACAAGTATCTTAAGTTTTCTTATCCTTGCTATAGCTTTGGGAATAGTACAGCTTGGCATAGATTCAAGAAGGTAAGGCAGGCATAACCCTGAGCCAGTGGAAGACTGAGTTTGTTGTCTCCTATTTTACTGTTTTGGCACAGTAAAAACATAGTTACAGATGCCAAGATTTAGGGATTTTTTTAAAAGAAATATCAGGAAAAAAAGTGACTTGCTACTGCTCACATTTCATCAGAAATGATGGCCTAGTGATAGATGAAAAACTGGTGTTAGACCTTCCCCTTTTCTGTGTGGCTTTGTGTTGATATGAGTGTCACTACTTCCACTACTTTGTTGTTGTTGTTGTTGCATGAATCATGTACATTTAGTTTAGCAAAGAAAACCAGGGAGATGATGGCACATTGCTCTGAGGACTGACTATGCATATGTGTCTTACTTCCTGGCTACTTCTGCACACATTCCTAAACCACTAGGAGATGGTAGAAGCACCCATTTCAAGCCATAGTGGGATTTTGTGCATGCTCAGGAAAACAATGCATTACCAGAATAACTTGGGCCTATCTAAAATGTAGTGACTTCACAGTGCCTGAAATCCTATGGATATATTGCAGCTGGAACTTGGTCTCGGTAAAAGATAATGCAGGTTTCAGAATTAAAGGAAATTATCTGGAAGCTGAGTCAGGGAACATCAGCTTTTATGGCAATGGCCTTCTGATAGTTCTTCATGCTACCTATTGTTCTGCTTTTGGTATAAATACCTAAATACACTTTCTGAGCAGCACATGAGGTTGTACTGATGTGATTTGTACATATTATTAGCTCTGAAAATCGAGGTTTTTAGCTTCTTTTGGAGTAGAAATTCATGCAGAGATTTTCCCATATATTCAGTGGAACCTCTGAGAATTACTGTGCTGCTATTGCTGCTTGTGTAAATTTTGTTAACCATAGGCTTGTGTTTAGGTGATTTTATTTTATATAATGCAGTAATAAATAGATAAAAATAAAAGTTTTTGTTTTACCAGGGGAACATGAATGTGGCAGCTCTATTCAAAGGAACCTTACCGTCCAGGAGGCAGCTGCATATTTAAAAGTAAGCAAATGAGCTATTTTTCATTGGTTGTATAGAAGATCTGTATAAGTTACAAATTGTAAGGCCTGGTTTCATGCCTACTGTATTGACTAAAATTCGACTTAGTATTGAATATTATTTGGAAATGTTTGGAATTGATGATTTTAACTCATGCTACATAGGATTTTTATTTGGGGATGTAGTGAGCATTTGAGGAGAGGGAGGATGAAAGAAACTGACTTAATTGCAATAAAAGTGTAGCTAGTAGTGCTTCAGTGACATACAGGGCTTTCTTTTCTTTCATAGAACACCAGGACATGATTTGGATTGATGGAAATAGTTGACCAACATGAAAATAATAAATTTATAAAACTCAAATATCTGGAAGCTTCTCCAGAAATACTGGTTTTTGAGACTTAGTGGAAAAGGATATTGTTTTCCTTTCTTTGTGAGGAAAGGTTGACGTGTAGATCCATGCAAGGAGCCTGACAGGCAGCAGCTGTTTGGAGAGGCCATTCATTGGTGGCTTTAAATAGAAATGGTCAAAAAAAGGCCTTTTTGTTAATTTGATCACTGTGCAGTACTATGAAATCCCACTCTGTCATTCCCCTGCCTCGCTCCCCAAATAAAAGATGACTCTTGACTTCTCTTGACAGCTGTAGGGTTTATTTTAGCCCATGCTGGTGTACCCTGCAGTGAAAAACCACTTGAAACTTTTAAGAGGCAGAGAGCATAAGATTTCTTTGATTGTATTGGGAGGAGTTAAACTGATGCATTTAATATACAAATGTAAAGAAAATTTGCATTTTGGCAAACCTTTACATAGTAGACAGAAAGGGGCAATTCTTTAGAGCATCCCAAAAAAGCTGCTAAAACTGGTTTATGGTTTGGCAATAATAATCTACATCTGTTAAAACCAGTGCATTGTGGAAAAAATTAAGTGATGCCCTAGAACTGATTGTCTTGCCTATCTGTTGAGCTGAAAGAATGACAGCTGTTACCATAACTGCTTTAGCTCCGCTAGGAAGCTCAAATTTAATATGAAAATTTGTTGCTTTGTAGGAAGCAACAGTTGCTATGGAGAATTTCTGTGTTCAGTGATGAAATTTTCAATACTTTAATCTCAAAGATGAAATGAAACCATCACTGTCTTAAGTACTTACGCTTGAATTCTAGGCCAGTTACATTATGTGAAGTTCAAAGGAAAGATGAAAATAAAATTTTTTGGGGACTATAATTTCAAGTTTAACAGTAACTTCCATTTTCACTTTTCTCTTTCTACAAAAGAACATGCAAGGTGAGCTATGGAGAAAAGAAAGCCTTAGCTCAGATAGCAGTGAATGTTATCCTATTCAAGTTGATATCAAATATTTTTTAAAAAAAGTCAATGCCTGTATAGTGATGTCAGTTCTTGATCTACAAACACGAGGTTTTTTTCAGAATATCAGTTAAAACTATATTTATTCAAGCTTCTTCAAAAAGAACAGAGCATGGAGCTGCTTTTATAGGAGGCATTTCCAGCAGTTTGGATCTAGTTGGAGTTTTACTCTCGAAGTAGATTTCCAGGGATCGCCGCCTAGTGGCTGAATAATTTTTTTTTTGCTCTAGGTTAGAGTTGTGAATAAAACAGTGAATGTGGCTTGGCTTTTCAAACAGTCCTTAGTTTGAGGGATGCTGGTGAGTCTGAGAACTGCTGATAGCATAAATAGATTTACTTTCTGCAGTGAACACCTACTTGAAATCTGAATAATCAGGAATGAAATAACGTAGTTTTGACTACTAATCTGTGCAGTATCTGAGTTTTGTTTTGGCATTGTAACTTCCTGGTGATTTATGAAATTACTCATTAATAATTTTATTTTCACAGAATTTAGATCCAGAATATGAAAGTGTACTTAACACATCATTACAGTGGATCTTGAATAGTGGGGAAGATGTTGGCATAAAGTAAGTGGTGTTTATTTCTTCACTTAATTTCTTTTAATAGAATGTATCCTTTTTCATAAGTACTGTGTATTTTTTGAATAGGTGTCTCAGCAGCGACCCTAATGAGCTGGATGTCACTAATGTGACAGATGTGAAGTATCTGGAATCCACGAGTCCAAAGATGTCTTTCAGGTGTCGTTTCCGCCGTGCGTTTGTTAATGTAACTCACAGATTATCAATATTGCTTTGGGGTAAGTTAATAGAACAGGCAACCTTTTTTTTTTGTTGTATCTTGTATTTATCTAAGTGCAGGGGGAAAGCATGTTTAGAGGAAGTTTTTATAGAACCATAAAACTTAGTGTTTCTGTCAGTATATTGATTAAATTGGGATTTGATATGCATTTCTGTTGCAGCACTGTATTTTCACACTTTTTGTTATCATCTGCTTCTGTAATCAGCTGAATATATTTGGGAAATCTTTTTTTTTCCCTGCCAGAGCAATATCTTGTCCCTTTCAAAAGTTCCATGTTGAACTGATTAGAAAAAGCAAAATTTTCAGTAAAAAGATGATAGCCTTAATTTTGAGGATATTTCACTGTTGTTCCAGGAATTTTAAAAAGTAACTGCAGAAAAGATGATCTTCGTAGTTTTAGGAAAAGTTGGATATCCATGGTTATTACCAAAAATGTCTGTCCCTAAGACTGTGTTGTAAAAAAATGTATCTAATCCTTCAGTAAGAATAATTAATTTAGTCTTTGATAGTTTTCTAATTAAGTTTCAAATTCTTCCCAAGTTTATTTAATTCTGAATCATACTGAAAACTACACCGCATAAAAATAGGGTACAGCTGAGTACAGACACTTCACTCCTTTCCATGTGGCTGGATAGAAATATTGAAAATGTAGAGTTAATCTCATTGAATATTTAATAAATGGGTTATGCCAGTATTTTATCAATCTCATGTTTGTGAGTGAACACTCAAGACTGCCTTCACTACCCTTTTGATGAACCAAAAGGACCAAAGGCAGTCTGTCCCAGATTGCTGTCTGTCTGATAACAGTCACTATGAGGACTGAGTTGGGATGAAAATCAGTATCTAAGTCAACCACTGGTCTCAGTCATGCTGAGCAAATTGCCTCATGTCTCACATGTAATTAACATAAATATGGGGCACCTTTAAAAAAATAAACTACTGCATAAATGTTAGATGTGTTGTCATTAACTAACACTCATTTTGGCCTAAAATGATGTCCATCAGTCTCTTTGATATATCAGCTAACATTGCCTTGCAGTCAATGTTCTTTGACTGCTGTAATTTGTGTATATGTGGGTTTGAGCTACATTTTCTTATATTGTTAATTGATCACAGGTGTAGCATTGCTTTCAGCCCCACAGAAGAAGGAATAAGATCTTTATTTTCACCTGTGCTGCTGACCTTCTTAACCAGATTGTCCTTTTTGGGAATAATATTAAAACTAATAGAAAAAGGGTATAAAGTACTTTGTTGCAATAAGTACAGATCTGTAGCTGAGCTGAAGCAGTCCAAGTTAGTTTGTTTTGACTGGTATATCTAATGCACGTGACTTGCCTATGATTAGAGAATACTGTGCATTTTAAAATATTAATATGTTCTGAATTGTCAGTATATGTGACTTTTAATATGATTTCTAATTTTCCCAATATAATTATTCAACTATTTCTGTTCACAAATGGGTAAAATTTCAAATCATAGTCCTGGCATACTAAGCTGTTCTTAGAAAAATGAAACGTTTTTTCTAGAAGTAGCTGCTCTTAAAAGTGGAAGAGTTTGTGTTTCTGTGTTAGAGTATAAAATATGGACCGCGAACACAGTGTATTTCACTAGCTGTGGAATGTACAGTGTTAGTAGTTCAGTCTGCTTCTGAAGTATGCCCTGTAAACTTTGTTAAATGTCCAATGCTCTTATACTGTTTAAAGAGTGTTATGCATGTTAATGCAGGTATAGCAATGGTTTGGGGAGTCTTACACTACATGAAATACCGTTGGGCAAAAGAGGAAGAAGAAACAAAGCAGATGTATGATCTGGTGGTGAAAATCATAGGTATGGCTTCTTGAGTTGGGTGTGATGTATCTGTATCAGCTTTGTATAAACTTTCAAAGTACTGGCCTTAATTCAGTTGTGTTTCTTCCTGTTCACTAGTCACTTGTTGAGCTGTTAAAGTTCTTGGTCCAATGTGTGATTCATGTGGGTTTTTTCTCTCTTTTGTTTTTTAAATACCCCGTCCTTTAAACCAAATCAAAGCTTTTGATGTAGAGCTTGCAATTTGTGAATTACATCAATATGGCTACAAAGTTGCCAATGACTTGGTAGTATTTTGTCCTACTATTGAATACAAATATAAATGTGATGTTTGTTTACTGAAGTATGGTGACATGTGGCTTTCTGTATCTGATTTTTCAGCTAACTTCAGTTAAAATATCCACTTCGAAAATGTGTAGTAGCTCTCAATACCACCCTTAATAGTTTTTCGTAGAAAAAGCAGCTTTTTAATTAGTTACTTTGAGCAGAAATTATATTACTAAAATAGTATGCATAACTGAGCTCTGAAATCCCCTCTTTCTTCTTGAAACCACAGTGTTTGCAGTAAGTTGTGTTTGTAATTTTTAAGCTCTTACTTAAATTTTTTAATTACTTTCATTTATGGTAGTCACCATAAATACAGAGATGGTACAGAAATCAGAACTGTTCTGTTTTAACCATGTTCCTGCCCTTTTTGTCGGCAAATTGAGTTTTGTTGAGGTGGAAGGAAAGCACTTTATTTTCAAAGATGGGCATCTTTGGTAACATTTAAAAGTACCAATCAACAGTAACTGTAAGAACTCTCTTCCTTTACTTCAAAGATATGTGGGATACATGGATGCAGGGTGTGTGTTAATTTGCCTTAAAAATGGTTTGGAGAAAACAATGTTTAAAAATGACAAAAATCCTAACTACTGAAATAGGGAAGGGTGTTCCGAGTAGCCGTTACTTGCCAGAATTGATACTTTCTTAATGTTTATATGAACTACATAGTTACCAGTTTGGTTTCTTTTTATGGTGTCCTCAGATGTTCTAAGAAGTCACAGCGAGGCATGTTCAGAAAATAAAGAGTTGCAGCCTTACATGCCAATTTTACATGTGCGTGATTCTCTAATCCCACCTCAGGACAGGTATGTTCTCGCTAGAAGTACTGAAAGGAGGGAAAACCAGTAAAAATAAATTGATCAATTAACTTCATTTCAGTAGATTGCACAGTGTCATATTTTGGAGGTTCCTATTGACGCAGGTGGGAGGAAAAGCACTGGATTTATTTTACATGCTGGATGTCAACTATGCAGGTTGTTGTAATGCTAACTTTGTAATTCTTGCTTCATTTTTTAAGGAGGAAGATGAATAAAGTCTGGAACAGAGCAGTTGACTTTCTTGCAGCAAATGAATCTAGAGTTCGTACAGAGACACGAAGAGTAGGTGGTGCCGAGTTCTTGGTTTGGAAGTGGATGCAACCTTCTGCAGCGTGTGACAAGATTTTAGTAATACCATCGAAAGTGTGGCAAGGCCAAGGTATTGAAGTTATATTCTGAAACTATCATTGTCTTAGTTTCTACATCTAACTTAGTAATGGTACTCTGTCACTTGAGCAATGAAAGGCTTGTTTGCTCTCATGTTTTTAAGGATTGTTATGAACTGTCGGTGCTATTTCTCTGTTATCTTGTTCTATAGACTTACTTTTTTGTGTATTATGTCTGCCTTGCTTTCAAGGGAAATGAACTTTTCTCTTAGAGATACTGCAGAAATATGCAGTGGGCATTTAATCAAAGTGAGTTACTTCTTCCTTTTCATGAATTTAACAAAAAATACTCTTTAGTTGGTCAAATTCTGACATGCCTTACACTTACTGGAAGTAATATAATTGGTTGTATCTTACAGCAGGTAAATTGAATTTTGCAGACTTAATTTTCTGTTGTTAAGTCATCAGAGAGGTGCCTAAAGACAAAGTTAGGAGGAAAATATGTTTATTTTGAAAGGGAAACTGACAGGACAAAAGACTCCTCAACTAGGAAAATGTGCATTTGGAACATCTAGTAGTGTTAGGTGTTCTAGCTCTGTCATAAATGTTTTTCTACTCTGCGTTTGTTTTTCAAACTGTGGGGTGAAGCATTTGCGTTTATAGAGAAGGCAGTTGTCATACATGGATTTTGCAGTGGTCTGTCACTTTTCAGCTATATTGTGAAACCAAGTAGCAAGAATCTAGTGGGTTTGCAGTTGTATGTCTGCAGTGGTCATATTTTATTAGTTTGTTTTCTTTCTACCTTTCTTCATATTAAGCTCCAGGTTTTGGTTTGCTCTTTTTTTTGGTGAATGAAAAATTGAAACTATAATACTTGAATTCTGGCTTGCAGTTGAAAAAGAAGGGTTATTTCTATCTCTGCCTGAGTGTGAAAGAAAACCATATCATTATATACTTCTCAAACGTATACTACTGGTTTTAGCACTATGTTTCTCCTTTTAGATAATTCATTGGAAATGAGGGCTGCTTTTTTAAAAGTACTGTGTGAATGATACTGCAGGCTTGAGGTTTTCTGGTCATTGTTTTGCAGTAGCAATGTGGCATTCTGCTGTGGCAATTGTATTGCTTGATTTCTCAATTTCTCAAAGTTTTCATTAGTAAGGTGGGTATATAAACTTTATTGCAAGAGTTGCAGAACCTTTTATTTCCAGGATATTGTACATTAGGGATGTGCAAGTACTTTAGTTGCAATGCAGAAGTGGTGGGTTTTTGTCAACACTATTTCTGTTCCATCTCTGTAATACTGTCATGACGAATTTTAAGCACTTAAACTGAACACAGCTTCTGCAAGCTGTATATTTATATTGTAAATCTGAATCTTCTACATAGTGTATTGTTCAATACAAGCTGTGAAACATCATGCTCTAGTTCCAGTTTACTACTCCTTTGCTCTCAGTTTTTCTTGTCCTGTTTGATTGCCGTATAAATCACTCCATGACGCTCTGTCCTGTATTAGAAATTGGATTGGATTCTCCTCACCTGGTAGACTCCTCAGTGTGTGATAGCTCAGGTGGTGCTTTACTACCTGGAATATAGATTCCAGACTGTAAACAGAACAGAAGTCTCCAAAACTTCCTAAAAAGACAGTTGCTGTAGTAGCTACTGTTATGTGCCATCCCTGTTTGAGCATCTGATACCTGCTTCAGCAAATATTGCAAATGTGGACAGAATAACTTAGTCTCTCAGCTGTGGCTTTTATATGTATGTTGATTAGAGAATGTACTTAAGACTCTTCTACTGAATAGGATGTGTCAAAATCCATTCTGTTTCAGTCTTTTTAATTGTAATTTTCCTAGTTTTCTTGTTATGTTTGAAGTTTAGCAAAGATCTTTGAATAACTGAAATTGCATACTTTGGCTCTAACAGAAGGGTGTGAAAATGGGGTGGCCGAAATGACAATGGGTTGTCTGGGCTCTTGACAGTCAGCAGGCAAAGGCAGTTTTGATATGCAAAAGTGTTTTCTATTTTGCGCTCCTTGTGTTCAAATGACTGTAGGAAGTAGTTCCATTGCCTAAGTCTCATGCTTTTTGCACAGCTAATTCTTTCCTGATGTTAGAAATTCTGCATGTGTGTATCATTTTATTTCTTTCTTGAAAGTGTACGTTAACTGAAATGAAGTTCATACTCCAGTTCTGATGCTGGAATGTATGAGTTCATAAATTGAAATACTCTTCAAAACTGCTGTGTCCTGAACAGACTCAGCATATAGAAAATCATAATGAATTCCTGGGTCTGAATCTTGTGAATAAATTTCAAAGTTATAGTTTTTTAACCGTCAGAGATCTGGTAGTGCTTTGTAGCAGAGCACAGCACCTGAGCATGTGCAGTTGAAGAAGAAATCCTCTTCAGAAAGACCTGTACCAACAGGTACAAGGATGTCCGCAAATGATAGCGTGCATTTTAACTGTGGGACCTGTAGCTTGCATGAGGTCTAATGTCTGCTGTCTGTTAGCAGCATGTTTAAGCATCACTGTAACATTTTGTTCAGTCCTTCAGGGTGTAGCCTGTGTTTTCACAGTTCGGTTTGGATTTTTTACTGGATTAGAATAAATTGTGCTGCCAGCCCTTTGAAATATTATCTACTGGACACAGTAGATGGATGTATTTATTAAAAAGAAAAAGGTAGGTAAGCTTATTGTAGGATGGGCAAATGCAATGTTTTGAAAACAGTGTACAAGAGAATAGTCAACTGAGAAGCAATCTTGATCATGTCAAGCGATTTAATTAAATCAGTGAAGAGAGCCCCACATTTCTAATGTGTTTAGTTTGCTTTTGAAAGAACAGATACAATTGTCCTATCATGCCTTTGATAACTGGAGCTCTGAAGAAAACTAGCTAGGCAGGGCTTCAGTGTAGCTAAGCTAACAGCAGAAGCTAAAGTTCCTTGACAGCTCTGGAGATGAGATAAAGAGGTTCTCTGAAGTACCACATCTAGGGTGATATTTCATCCTGCAGCATGGAAGATAACCTGTTACCTTTTGTGAATGACACCCCTCCTCGCTGGCTTGTGAGAACATAATCCTTTCTCCAAACAAAAACAATCAAACAAAAAACCCCCCAAACTACAATTCTGCTTTTAACTGTTGCAAGAAAACTGGATTTCATGCTGCTTGTAAAATTCTGTATCCATCCTATATTTGTCTTCTATAGCTGAATTAGCTGTATTAAACCTCAATTCAACCATACTCTTCTCTTTGGTAAGATTTTCATTTCAGTATCTTCCATGTGTATTAAAGAACCTGATGTTATGTGAAAAGGCATAATTTCAATATTTTCAGGTAATTTTTTCCTCCTTTTGTTCTTGCCTTTGATAAGAAGGATTAGTACTTAATAAATGACAGTGATTCTTGGCTTAACTTTGAAAAAGCCTGTTCTTAAGAGACGTGGTTACCTAGATTTGATGCAAGTCTTCAGCTATATCAGGTTCATCAAATTCACATCTAAAGATCCATTGGGCTGTCTTGTAACCCATGGTGATGGTACTCGGGAATTCCTTTAGCAATAATACATTAGTAATGCAAGGGGCATAGAAAGCTGTATTACAATCTCTTCAGTGTTCATTTTGAAGCCAGTGGAAGAGACGTTTGTTCCATCATAGACATATTACAGTCACAGTGAAAAAGGGCTGACAAATGCACATGCTTTTTAGCTGCTGCTGCTCTTTGAATCTGGAATGATACAGTGATACTCAGTTTAAGGCAGTAAAACAAAGTACATTATGAATGAAATAAAAAAGTAGCTTCCTTTTCTTAAAAGTTCTCAGTAATGCCCATGGGGAATTTATGAAAGTCCTGAATTTTTTTTCCTGTCAGTGACTTAACTGCACAAAGTTGTGCCTGCTTTCCTATTTCATCTCTACCTTTTTATCTTCATCTTGTATTACTCTTGAGACCTGCGTAGAAAAAGGTGTGAGATGCTTATTTAATCAGCGTGTAGCTTAGACTGTTGTCCTGCAACAATGTCTGTTTATGCACTTACTGAGAATATTTTGTATGCTGCACACCAGTGTAACTTTTCACATAATTGGTACTGCATTCTGAACAGCTTTGTTACTGAAACTTTCTCTCTTTGGGGAGGGGGAGAATCAGTTGTTACAGATGTGTAATGAAGTTCAAGAGACATTGGTTAACTATGCTATTTTGACTTTTGTTGTGTAGGTACAGCATTAACTTGCGTGTGTCTTCTCTAAGCTCCCGTTTTGCTGTCATTTCTGGTATACATATGAAGGCTTATTACTGTTCTAGCATTAATTCCATACCTCACTGATTTCTACAGTAATTTTTTCCCTTATACATGAAAAGCTCCATCTAAGTTGCAAAAATTACTTTTAATTTACCATGATTTTGAAAAGTTTTTTTGAGAAAAAACTAGAGTTCATCTTTATTTTCATGTGCTTCACTGTCCTGGGCACACTTTCTGTGCCAGTAGGAGGTTACATTAAGTTGGTAGCAGTTTAGTCTTGTGCTGGTGGTATGCTCTGGCTGAAGTTACCTCAGTAAGCATCTGAGATCTTCTAATGAAAAGGGCATCAAAATTGTTAGAAACTGGAACAGGCAAAGCTTGATTTTTGTAGGAAACTACATTAAAGGGTGAATTCCCCATTTAGTTACTTTTGGATAGCTCAGTGGTGTAGCCACTGCCATAAATATCAGAATGGATTTTTTTTTTAGTTCATAAACAGCTTGCAGAAATATTGATCCTCTGGGTGTAGGGTCTCTGCAAATAACCACATTATTCTTTATCCTTGGATTAAAACCATGTGCTGAATAAACCTAGTTATAGACAATCAGCACATAATTTCCTCAACCCCACACCTTTTCAGGTCCAGGTCCTTGACTAGGCCACCCCAGATCACCTTCTCCAGTATAGTGTGGTGCCCCAGTGTACAGTATGCTGGTGACATTTCACCCCCCCCTTGATCTGCTGGAGCCAACCTACATGAGTAAGGTAAGTCCATATATTTTTCAATGTTGCTTAGTTCTGTAAAGTTTTTATTGTATACCCTGTGTATAATTTTTAATAAGGGGCAAAAAACTTTACAAAACCATGTGCTATTGAAAAAGGACTTGTCCTTAAACTATAGGCAGCTCAGAGATAGATGCAGTGTCACCAGCATATTTAGAAATCTATTCCCAAGAAAAAATAGACAGTTGTTACAGGTGTTGGTGACTTGCACATTGTGTGTATGTGTATTCTAATAAAAACATCTTTGGTTATTTGGGGAACTTGCAGTAGGTTTGATATAAGAATTGGAGGCTACATTTTCTGATTTCTAGTTGGTAATTGTATTTTATTTTCTTGTCTTGGGAATTTACATAAGAAGCAGGTTTTCTATGCCATATTTCCAGGCAGTGAATTTTCTCTTGGTTAGGGCTTGTCTTTCACAAGCAGTGTCTTCCACGACTGAATTTCGTCTGTGTGACATGGTGTCTGTTAGGGTGACATACAGAAGAGCAGCAGTGTTCACGCATTTTAGATGTCCTTGCAAGATTTTAAAAGATCAGGAGTAAGAAGCGCAGACATCTGCCCAAAATAGAGACTTCTAACCCCTGGAATGTAACATCTTGAATATGTCAAATTTTTCTTAAGTAGGGGTTGCAAAGGAGAAGCATTAGCAGCAGTTTGGAACATAATTTTATCTTGTTGGGATTTTAAATCTTACGTTTAAACTCTTGAATCTACTTATCTCGATCTTCAAAGTAAAACTTCCTTCATGCCTTGAAAGCTCTCTTCCTAGGCTATCCCCTTTAATTTCTGTTGCTGCTTTGTTAGCCCTTCTCAAGGCATGGAGCTGCCTTATCTGAATCTGAAGTGCTCCTTGATTCTTTTTCTCATGGTGCAGTCTTCTGTTGTGACTCCCACAAGTAGAACTTGTGACCTTTAGAGAAGTTAATATTTATTTTAGAATTTCAGAATGTATTTCATGGCAGTGTTCAGCTTTGAGTTACTCTGTTATTTTTGATTTTAATTTTTCTTCTTACATCTGTTTTATCCTCTGGTATGTTTCATTTCAGATTTTTAGAAGCTTCTGATCATGTGTGGTCATTTAGGGCTACAAAAGCCCTGTCCTTATAGGGTCTTCTTGACATGTTACTGCACTACAGATGCAATGCAACATCCGTCTTAAGGTCCCCCTATTTGTTATATGTCCTTTCTTCTCAAGTATATGGTATTTTCTAAAATAACCTGAATTCTTTCCATGTGGCCTGGATATAAGAGAGTGCCTTAAATGTAAAAGTTTTAAGTATAAAAAATTCAACTAATTGTGGTGTGTTTTCTTCAGTGTAGTAGAAGATTGTGCGAAACTTGATTTGCTTGAATTCTTTCATATATGAAGGAAATTTTATTCTGAGTAAAACTAGAAAGATATTAATATATAAAGTTGACATTTCTTAACTCAATGGTATTATGCCTGTCAATAATTAGTATTGAATTTTTCTTTTTAGCATTTCATCTAGATAGAAGAAATTCCCCACCAAACAGCTTGACACCATGTCTGAAGATTCGCAATATGTTTGATCCAGTTATGTAAGTAAAACCAGTCATCTATCTGTATTTCTGTATTCTTTTGGAAGGGTCCATTTCTTTCCTCTAAAAGGGGTTTGGAAGAAGTGAAAAAACATTAACATACTAAAACAAATTAACGGGTTGTAAAAAAAATGTTTCTCTTAACATCCATGAGAAGACATAAAAAAATCTCAACTGTCTGTCTTCTGTCCTTCATTGCATTGCTCTGTATCTTTGGCTCACTTCTTGGAGGATGTGGCATAAAGTCCAACTCTTTGGAGCAATGACTGATCTTTCTCCATTAATTAAATTTGTAAATGTTCAATTGTATCAGCTTACAGGGGAGACTCATGTGGCCTGACAACAGATTGTAAGTTTTTAAAGCATTGTTAAGTATTCTGGAGTATTTGGACTGTTACAGAGCTTGCACAGTTTGCATTTCAAAGGCGGAATTTAAATCACTTATTACTTTATGGCACTGTGACTGCCAAATTTTGAAGCAAATGGATTTTTGCAGTGGGAACAAATTAGTGCCCAGTACTGGTTTCCAGTGCTTATGTAATTCTCATTAATTCTGAAGTATGTACCATGTATGAATAAGTAACAAGCCTTGTTTTATGTACCAAGAGTTAATGAAAAATAATTAATTTTTTTGGTAGTCTTTTAAACCTTCATCCACTCCGCTATTCTGTTATATCCCCTTTGGCTCTGGACTAGATCATGGTAGGAGTTGGGAACTAACACATAGGTTATGCCAGATAATCCTGTCTAATCTTTGAAGTCTCTTTGTCCACTGTAAAGAGATACAGGGACTCCAATAACTTCTCTGAAGTAAATTATTCCTTGATGTGATTATACAAGGGAAAAATGAAGAGTCTATGTCTTACAGGGTAAATAGTTGGGACTGAAGAAGATAAGAAATTGACTGGAAAATAAAAACTATTGATAGGACAGGGAGTAACAGGAAATGGTGGGGGGGGATCGTCCGAGTATGGACACAAGTGATTACAAGGTTTGGATGTATTTCTTCAGCCTTTTTTCTAACCACACTTAATTACTTCAGTTCCTTGCCTTGTTAGCTGAAAAGCTGTTAGCTAATTTAGCTGGGGACAGTGTTACCCCTAGCATAGAGAAGTACTCTAAAAACCTTTTCTCAATGGCTTTGAGACTTAATGACTGGTCGAAGACACGAGCTTCTGTGGCTTCTGTAATAATTTTTGGGTTGCAGTAGGGCAAGCAAGACTGAAATTTTAGGTACTGTTCTTGAAGCAAATTGATCCTCCTGTAGGAAGATTAAATAAAACACGAGATTTGCAGAGAATTTTAAGTGAGATCAACATCCTTATTGTCCTTGCTTCAAAGAAGACTTTGTGAGCTATATTGGTTAGTTTGAGTGGTACTAAAATAAATCCATTCCTGAAGCTTCACTATAATATTTATTGGTATGTTGTATTGGCTATTGTCCTGTTTCAGAATGTTAGCAGTTCAAAATGTCTGCTGCTAATGGAACTAATTACTGAGATGTTATTTTTGTCAGAACAATCTCCTTTTTTAACCTATATCTTTGCAGTAAGCTTCATTGTTTTTCAGTACTGACCCAGTCCATGCCCAGTAGGTGCATTAAAAAGCCCCCACATTTATAGACTGGGAGTTGTTGTGTTTTGACACTTGTCTTTAATGTCTGTGTCCAGTCAGCTGTTTTGAACATCGTGACTTCTAATACATTGACTTTTTGAAGACCTTTTATTTTGGAATTTGACCTCGCTCTGTTACTGGTCTGCTGGGTTATATTCATAGTGGGATACTTTCCAATTCCATATTGTACTCCCTAGCCCATTCCTCTTCTGTGAGCTGTCTTTCAGAGGACTGTTGCTTAAGGAAATAGTTCTTATCATACCCTTGGAGTTATCTTAAAGAAAGCATAAGCACAAACAAAAATCCAAAACCCTCAGTGCAAGACAAACTGTATTATTAATCTGCTTGTGTCATTAGAGGAAGGAGGCTTATGTTCTTGTCCCAGATCTGAAAGGGATGAATACTTTCACTGGCCAACTAAAACACAGAATGTGCCAGTATCTGAGATTAGATTGTCAAGTATTGTTTTGATGTTTGCTGTGGGTGCAAGGTATGTTTAGCAAAACTAGTTTTAGCTGCTCTTTAAGTGACGTTATACTAACAGTAATGACTGAATTCTTCCCAGCAGTATACCAATAGCTGTTAGAAGCAGCCCCATGAAAAAGGTCTTTTTTCTTGACTAGAGAATCATCTGGGGACTATACCAGTTAATTTGTTTTTATTAATGTTAGCACAGCAAATAATTGTCTTTCTACTGCCAAAAGTCAGGACGCATATCAAGGGAACGACTTGTCCAACTTGTTCACTTGTACATTGTGAACCTTCAACATCACAGCAGCAGACTTTGTTGTGTGTTCTAGACATTTACTATGCAAGTCAGAAACATTTTTTTAAATGTGAGTGTAAGCATCACTTAGATAAGCCCATTTTAGGACCACACCCCACCCCCCAAATAGAGGTTATTCCTTTTGATTTCTGGAGTTGAGTTTTCTAAAGTGGACTATAGGACTCAATTTACTTTGTATTCAGTAGGAAAAGTACTAAATTTTCTGGTAAATGCCTCTAGGACAGATTATGTCAAGTTACAGAGAAACCAGACTCTGGGGAAGTATGAGAGTGTTGTGAATGTTTAAAAAATTATGTAATACATTAAATCTTTTGTTGTTTGCCTAGGGAAATAGGTGATCACTGGCATCTAGCAATTCAAGAAGCAATCTTGGAGAAATGTAGTGATAATGATGGAATTGTTCATATTGCCGTAGATAAAAATTCACGTGAGGTGAGTGTCTTTCCAGTAACATCTTAATAGTTTGTTCATCCTTTTCAGCTGCACTTCCAAAAAACCGAAACCCCTCTCTCTGTTGCTTAGGGCTGTGTATATGTCAAGTGTCTCTCCCCGGAGTATGCTGGAAAGGCTTTCAAGGCATTACATGGCTCTTGGTTTGATGGTAAGGAATGTGAGTTTATAACAAAATGTGGGTAAAAATTACAGAAGATGGGTGGGTGCAGTTGGAGGTCTTTTAAATGGTGAAATGTCTTGTATCTAAAGTATTGAGCAGTAACAAAAAAACTGGTAAACTAATTTTGATGTAATGACATATTTGTGCTTTACATCTTGAAGCATAATGCAATATTACTGAACTAGAAGGTTTCTCTCTTCCTATTTCTTTACCTCATAGGAAAGCTGGTAACAGTAAAATACCTGCGACTAGATCGGTATCATCATCGTTTTCCCCAGGCTCTTACTTGTAACACTCCACTGAAGCCATCAAACAAACACATGAACTCTATGTCACATCTGCGTCTTCGGACAGGCACAACTAATTCTCAGGGAAGTTCCTGAGAAAACTTTCTACAACTGCTAGGACTGTTACTTGCAACAGGAATGTTCCTGTTCAGCTGCCGTCTTCCTTTTTTAGTGCTTTTTGTATGTAATACTTTAATGAATTAAATAAAAGTTTGAACGTTCCAGAAATCTTGTTTCCAAAGGGACTTAGCAGTGAGGCAGTAATACTGAGCTGACAATAAAAAGAAAAAAAGTTGTTTCACAAAGTTTTCCGGGGCTATAGTAAACCAATGCATTTAAGTTTTGCATGAGGAATACCGATTTCATTATACATTTGCAGATGTGGTGACTGTATTTTTGCACCAAGAAGTGTTTTTGATAATACAAAAGCATGGAGAAAAGAAGACTTCCTGTATTTCCATAGTTTCCTGTGAAATAATCTTGTGGGTATTTTGTAACAAGCAACCTACAGTTCCTGATGGTGAATAAGTTAAAAAAAATCAGTCAATGTTAGTTTTTTTGTTGCTGTATAAGAATCTTTTTCTGCAGCTGGGGTATGGGGAAAGTGAATTTGGCATTAGGGGTTGCATATCAGTGTGAGGGAAGATGAACTGAATGCCGATGTACTGGGTTTTGTATATAAATGTAAATGCTAGTGGTGGCAAAAAGGATTGTGTTCTGTGAGGATGTCTGCATCGAAGCAGCAAATAAGCTTCCTATTTTATTCAAAACCTATTGTTTTATATGGTTTTGGCTGTACCACGACAAGAGGCCAAATACCTAAAAGTGTTGGATTCAGGTTAAATATCTTTTATAGGTTTTATATAAAATACCTGACTGATTTTGTGTGAAAGGTCTGATACCAATTGTAATGAATTCAAATTTGTGAGCAATAAAGAAGCAATTGGCAGATACTGGAAAAATATTTTGTGAAAAGCTGTATTTATTATTACAAGTGTCAGGGCTGTGACAAAATACCATTGGATTAAGTGAGATTCCCAGTACATTATAGCATGTTTTAATTAACCATTTATCTGTTAAAATTTTAAAAGGTACATACTTCCTTCCAACAATTTTGGCTCATGCAAACTAGTGCAGCTGACAGTAAATCTTGTGATTCCAAGCTTGTAAATTTATTTATGTTTACCTAGAAATACAAAATTGTTGCTGAGAAGCTTAGTTGCAAATCTAAGATTTTTGGCTTTACTAATCCCCAGTCCTACAACAATTTTACCTATTTATCCAGCTGAGCATCCTGTAGGAGGTGAGACTGGAAGCACACCAGTCCCACAAATTCTACTGAAACTCACTTTACTTTGTAGATATGATTGATCTGCAGCATGAACTTGCACAAATAATGCACGTTTTTCTTACGGTTAAGTAAACATGATGCACACTATTCTGCAACAGGAAATCCTATTGTGCCTTACCTTTGTGCTTTTGTGGGCACCATGTTTATTATTGGAGAGTTTGTTAACCGAAAAATTTTAAATCCTCGGTTTTATGTCTCAGATGCTAATGAATGAGTATATATAATATATAATCAGCCATGCAGAATTCTACTTACCAAGGACAAGTACATATTTTTGATGGGTAAGTGGATTGTGCCAGGTCTGGTAGATTTTTGATGAGTTTTACTATATACATATATGTATATGTATAATATACATGTATATGTATTATATATGTATATAAACTAATTTTGTTGTATTTGATGTGCATCATAGTGATTTATTAACCTGACCTTAGTGACCCCATCTTGTGACCTGTTGCAAGAGTGAATGTAAAAATAGCTGTGGCATTTTAAAAGGTCGCCTCGATGCAAATGCATCCATCTTGCTTCTAAAATATATTTCTTGTAAACACTGTACATTTTAATTGTAATATGTACTATTATGCAGCTTATTTTACCTTAAACTGTTAAGTTGACCAATATCCCTTCCTGCAAGACAGAGGGGAATATGTATGATATCTGAACATTTGAGAAAAATCAGATATTTGTTGTAACTTGTCACCCTATCCTGTAAAATCAAAAAACCAAAACAGACTCGAATTAAAGGTTTATTAGGGGTTTTTATATGTGTCTCACCTTCTAGATATTTGGGTGTCTCTGACTCAACTACTTTTCTCATCTGGGGGCAGAGGGGGAGATTAATTTGTCATGGCCACCTAACTACTTTTTAGTATTTGTTAAGATGTGAACAGGTGCTACCATGAGCAGACACACAGAGCTGTGCTTCACTTAACTTTCAGTCAGCTTGACTTTTGTCCTGATTTTGTACGCAGGGACTGCAGAGGCATTACCTTGATTCCGAAGTTGCAGACATTCCATCTTGTCTGACCTGTTAAAAGGTGGGGTGAACAGCCTTAACCTTGTGCTTTCAGCTTCTTGTATTTAGAGATACGAAAAGACATCAAAGGGCTTTTGATAGACTAACAAACAGAAAAGATTGGCCTTTTTTTTTTTCTGTCATTATCTTAACTCTGTTTTAGAATTATTTTAGTGACAAGTTGAAGGTTTTGGGGATCGGAGGAAGGGTGTGTAAGTCCATTATTTACACTCACTTTTCTCGCATATGTATACCCGTCCCGTGGGAATGGGAGCAGGAAGAGGGAGCATTTCGATGTCGTCCAGTTCCCTCCTTTTTGGAAGCTAGACACGGTGGGCATTGAGCGCTGACTTAGGTTCGCGGCCGCTGCTGAAGTCAGGAGCTGGCCGCGGGTGGGAGCCGTGGGCCGTAGCCGCTGCGGCGCCGCGCAGGCAGCTGCCGGGCACGGCGGGGCTGTGTCCGCTCGGCTAGAGCTCTCCGGCCGGGGCTCTCCTTGGAGCTGCAGGAACGTCACTTTAAAAGGGCGAGGAGCCGCTCCGCCGGCCTGCCCGAAGCGCACCCTTTAACCCTTTAGGATAGGGCACTCCCGCCCTGCCACGGCGGCGGGACGGGACCGGGTCCTGGCCTTTCCCCGCGCTGCCGGGTCGCGCCGGGAGTGCGGCAGGAGTCTCCCGGCTCCATGTTCATATTTGGCGTTGGCCGCCGGTGCCCAGGAATTTCCCGTCATGCTCCCCGGGCGGCGGGCCCGTCACTGCGCTCCCGCGGGTCGGGGGGGCCGGGGCCGCTCNCTAAGGGGGACCCCGCGGGCCCTGCTGGCGGCCGAGAGCGGGGCTGGGGTCGGGGGTCGTTCGAGTCGGTCCCCGTGTCACGGAGCGAGCCCCTGACAGCGCTCGTCGTCCCCGCATCCCGGCCGCATCCTGGCTGTGCCGTCCCTGTGGCCGCCACAGCGCCTGGACCCTGGCGCGGCGCAGCCCCTGGCTCCGGCTGTCCTGCGCTGGAGCTGCAGCTCTTGACTCTGAAACGGGGTGCACAGCGGAATAGCTGGCTCGGGGAAGCAGCGCTTGACCGAGTGCGTAATGAGTTCCGTTCAGCCGCGGTCGCTATCTCGGTAAATTGTGCAGCGCTGGGTCTAAAAAGGAGCTTAAACTTCATAAATGAGCTCAGAATTTGGTTGTGTTTTTCTAAGGAAGTCCATTGTGTTCGCTGACTAGGTTTGTTTCGTGTTACTCTTCTGACAGATACAATCGATGCACAGGATAAAGTCTAATTTATTTCTTACTGTCCCCTGTCCAAATTGATGTAGCTGTACTTAGTGCATCTTAATATTCCTGGAAACAGAAATGAGACTTAATTAAGCTTCCTGTAGTATTTGACAAATTAGCAGTAAATGCTGTCTCTCCTGCTTGAGCTGAATTTTCAGTCATCACCTTCTTAGCACAAAGACTGTCTGAAAGCACAGTGGTCTTAAACAAGCACAACTGTGTGTTAAAAATACTAAATCTAGCAGTAGTTATCTACAGATAAGGCCAGATGTCAACTGTTATCTTGTGATAAATGCTGTAAGGTAATCTCTGTAAGTGTTCTGACCCTAAACAGAGCATTTAGGAAATTATAGAGCCTTACATTACATATGTCATGCTCTTAGCTCTTTCTCTGTTGTTACTATTAAAACAGTTCTGACTGCGCTCTCTGGACAGATAGATGTCAGAATGAGAAATCTGCAATAGCCAGATACCTTGCCTTACTAATACGGCTTGTTTATGGCAATGGAAGAGCCATCTCTACTCCCACTATGGCACAGTGCCACTCATCCGAATCCAGAATTTAATGCTTAGAATTTGTCCTGCTTATGTTCTTGCCCTTGCTGAGTAAACACAAGTGCTTTCTGTCTTATTTGCTGATGATTCCCAACTTTTTGTTACATTGCTGCGTGCCTTTGCAGTTTGTCATGATTCCTTGTCTGCCAAATTTGGTTGGTAACAGTGCCCTTTAAGTCTGATTCTGGGAGTAGTTTCCATGTGGCTTGTCGTCCTAATCAGACGTTTGCTCATAGTTTCTAAAAGAATCGCCTGCCTTGCTTTAGACATGGCTTATTTTAGAACAGTATTTCTCTACTGTCTTTTAAAATTTATGTAGGGAATTAAATATGGTCAGCACCTTAACCAGAGTTACTAAATAATCCTAGAATTCTGAGATTAAAAAAAGATTTTTTTAAAAAATAAAGTTCTGCATTGCTTTGTTAAAACCACTGAAATTAGTGGAGTTAAATAATACATAGTTCAGTTCAGAATGTGGTTGTTTGGTCCTTTACCTGTTTGATATTCCTTGGATCTTTATAATACACATTTGGAAAGATCTTTTAGGAGGAAAAACCAATTCTGTTTTTCTTTCAAAAGCACAATCTTTAAAAACAGTGTCTTTGTAGATGGGGTAATGTTTCTATATTTGGTAGCAAAGCCATATAAAGCAGTTGATCCTAGACAAAAATAAAGTCTTTTGACTGAATGACCTTGCTCATTTTTCCAAGTGGTAGCAATTACATGCTCTCACAGGGATTAGTTAATTCAGATGTTTGTGTTTGTACATACTGTAAGAATTTCTTAATTTTTTGTTTGTACATATCATAAGAATTCCTTACAGCTGTTCAATAAGGGCAACTTGCACACGAGGGAGATATTTGGTCCTTTGCCCTGTTATTTATGAAGGTATGGGAGGATCTTGTTTACCTACTCGTGTTTTGTCAGCTTTGTAAGCTGATACTCGTTTCTGTATCATTGGAGATCCAGCCTATTTATTACATCAGAAATGCTAGAAAACAGAGTTTCTCTATTAGGTGGATTGTTAACAGTTCACTTGTTGTTTATTTTAAAAGATGGGGGAATAAAAGTCAGTAGGGGAGAGAAGAGAACACTCTGCTAAGGATTTAATCTTCTCAGACAGAAGGTTAAGAAGTCTGCCTGTCTGCATCTGACTGGCATTGCTACAAGTCAGCAATGCAGTAAAGCCATCCAATTTGGAGATAGCTTTGTTGAGCTGCATAATTCAAGTGAGTGTGTCCTCATTAGAGAGCAACTCTTAAGCTACATGCAGTATTATATTAGTCATAGGTAGGGAATATGACCTTCCTTTCCCCTATTATTTTTCTTTTTCATTAAAAGCTGCAGTTTGAGCAGCATCCAGGCTATGTATGAACTTAAGCTATGGAGGCTTTAGCTGATGGAAAAGTGGGATAAACATCAGCCTAAATACAGCTTGGTTTAGCTCTAGTTCAAGGGTTCCTTAGCCAAAAGACCCCCCAAAAATGGACCCTCAAATTCCTGGTGTGTTTATGATGTTGTAGTTAGGAATTACTGTTGAATAAAGTTAGGTGTGGATTTATCTTTCCCTGAGTAACTCTGAAGTTGGTATGCTTATTTTGGAACAAACTACAAGGATAGACAGAAATAGGGTGTTTCTTGCTCTGGTGTAATTGTGTCCATACATGGAGTTATTTCGAGGTTACTTTCCCCGCACAAGACAAAGGCCTTTTAAACAGAACAACAAAAAAACTTGTGAGATTTTGGGGCATTTTTTCTTAGTGTCTTATAAAGAAGTGGCTACAGGTTAACATGCCCTTCCCTTACTCATCTTGCTTTGGTAAGATCTATTGTTATCTTTTCAGAGGCTTCATTTCCCTCAGAAGGATCTTTGGTTCTCAGTGAGCTATTAATATGTACTAGCTTAAAAAAAAAAAAAGCACAAAACTTAAGATCTAAGTCCTTCTCTGTGGCAATTTGTGAATGTGTAACCAACTAGCGGTGTTTTTAAAGTAATTTTCAACCAACCACTTAAGAAAAAGAAGGGAACACGTATTGCATTATTAACTTCTACCAGAAGATGAAGAATGTCATTGTGTGTTTTAACGGGGATTTTTGTGTCTTTAGTCTGTGAAGATGCTGATCTGTATTTTTTGCCGGAAAATAGGGTAGAAGAATTCTTTGGGAACCCCATTTATGGTGAGGTAATTGGAAATTATAATTTATCTGCTTAGCTCCAGCCTTCTGGTTCTCATTTAGCAACCTCAATTCAGCATTATCTGAAAACCACACAATCTAACAACTGGAACTGGGAATAAAGAGGCTTTTTGCAATAAGGACTTTAAGATCTGAGAAATTGAACGATAGTAGTCCAAACCAGGCAAGAACAATACTTATACTTATTAGGTGCTAACACAGTTTTGCTGTCCTCACAGACTTAAATTACAGTTTAGCATTGTTTTGTAAAATAATTAATAGCGTAAGTACTTCTTTATTTCCAGAAAGATTTGGATTTAAACATGATTCAGCTTTTCAGTGTTGTACAGACAAAGTCTAAGGACAGGACTTCTGTGGAGTTCCCCAGTTTGCTCTTTCCTTTCAGGAGCATCTGAACATCAGGATTGTTGATTTCTTTGAACTGTGGGCAGCAGCCTAACAAAATGTACATTGCGTGCTAACACATTGTTTTGTTGGGAAGCTATGCTACCTCATCCAAGAAATTTCAAGAGTAATGTTGTGCATGGCATTTGGAAGTACGTCCCCATGGGTCTCTTTAACTCCGTGTTCTTCCAAAAGGGGCCAACGCCTTTGCATTTCACCTGATGGAAAACAAACCCCTACTACCAGGGAATAACAATAGCACTGATGGAATGCAGCTGCCAAGTGCCACCACTTTCACTCTCACCACACAATGAAAATGGAAAAAAAAATTCAACACATGGAACTTTAGCAGCTTCCTGGGGAAGTGATCTGTGCCAGTCGCTGCCAAAAGAAAACAGCCCACAAAGTGTTCCTTCTGGCTGAAGAATTGCCCTGATCGTGTTCCTCTCTGTTCCCTGGTGCGTGGTTCTCAGGGAAATCCGCAGGCGAGGCTGTTCCAGCTGCCTGCACAGAGAGTGCAGGTGATTTTAACAACTTCGAGGACCTTCAAGGTGGGTTGGTGGGTGAGAGCTGCATCTCTTTCAGTTCATGCAGCACAGTGAGTCCAGCCTTGGCTTTCCTGCAGCTGGTTCAAGAGCAAGCATTGGCTTGATATAAAGTTGCTCAGTTGGCTAAGAAAAATGGTTGAATATACAAGCAGGCTTTGCCACCTGCATCAGATTGTCACCATCCTGCTGCTAGGAGGAAGCTTGATATTAAATATAAAACCAATGGAGATCCATCCTAATGTGTCCTGATGA
This sequence comes from Rhipidura dahli, assembly GCA_013399225.1. Taxonomy (NCBI): domain Eukaryota; kingdom Metazoa; phylum Chordata; class Aves; order Passeriformes; family Rhipiduridae; genus Rhipidura; species Rhipidura dahli. Next base: position 200,425 of record VXAC01004445.1, on the reverse strand, counting down.
CAGACAATCAGAGCTTACACTCAGTTCAAGTTGAATTTGTACTAAGGAGTGGTTCAGTAGTGCACTGATCCAATCTGCACAATGCTGAAACCAAGGCTTGCAGGTCAGAGTTGTTAGCCTTCCACTCCTGCACACCAACAGCACTGTCAGTAGCCTTAGCACAAGTGGGAGAGAGAGATGGGAATAAGACAGGAGAAGATGCTTTGGCTGCTGGCTCAGGGACAGGTGGAAAAGTAAAGGTGGATTGGTCAACAGTCTTGAGATGCAAATTCAAAAACTCCACAAATAAAATATAGCATTATCATCCCTACTTTTGAATGGCTGCAGAAAAGGAAAATCAGTCCTGCTGGTCAAAGCTTTAATATTTAACTGCTTACAATGTATGTCTTCATTTTTTCCTTTTTTTTTTTCAGAATTAAAATCAGTGTTTCATTAGATCTTTTGTGTACAGGCTGGAAAAATACTCTGTGCTGATGGCACACCTCTTAACATCTCTTTTCATAAGAGAAACCAAATTGTCTGTGTATGTGCTTGTTCTGTGTACTCCTGCTTTTACTTAAAGGCAAGCTCACGAAAGGGACTGATCTTGTAGCAAATTAGTGGCTCACTGGGGAAGAAACCAACCAGATGCTCCTGGTATCTAAACTGCTACCTGGCATCCCTCATCCAAGAACAAGGCAGCTTTGCTACTTGCCTCTGAACTTGAGAGAGGTGCTGGTTTGTACCAATTTATTCTAGCAGCTGTTGAACCATGCTGGGAAGGATTACAATAGATATTTTGCAAGACTCTAGGCTCTTCCCGTGAAGTCTTAAAATGTGAAATACAGTAGCTGTCTGGGGAAAAAGAGGCCCTTTTTGTTGCTCAGTTACATATGAATTACAGACCAGTACATTTTGCTCTAATGACAGTCAAGTAATAACTGTGGCAGTAATAAAGACAGTGTAATAGCTGAGTGATGTAATGCTGTTTAAGACGAGAGGAAGATTTTCAGAGCATTATCCCATTTCCACAATCACTCTTGTAGACTAAACAAGCCAAATGCTTAAAAATTTTTGCAGGGATTTGGCTTTCTGAACCACTCTTTTGGTTTTTACTTCTCCTCTGGGCTTTCCTCAATTGCCTCTGTCCTACACCCCAAACCAGGAGCATATTCCAGCTGATACCTCACTGAGCAGACCAGACTTCCTCCCCAGTCCCTCCTGTTATGTATTATGTTTCTCTTTTTAATACATTCCAGATTGTTATCTGCCTTTTAAAATTATTTTTAATTGTTTCACACTGGTGGCTCAATTTATTGTCACTGTAACCTTGTCATCCTTTTCTGCTGTATTGCTGCTAATTTGGCATTCTTAATTTTGATTGTTTTGTGCATTCGAAGATTTAAAGTCCAAATGTGGTTCTTTGTACGTGGCTGTACTGAATTTTATCTTGCTGGATTTTGATCATTTCTCCAATTTATTAAGACCATCTTGAGTTCTGCTCAGCTCTTCAGGGTGTTTCGCACTCCTTGCAGGTTGGTGTCTCTGCAGGTTTAGTAGGATTACTTGCTGAGTTTTGGCCCTGGTCAGTAGAAGTGCTGCCTGAGTATGTTTATTCAAGCAGCTCTGCACCTGTGATATAGGACCTTGATCCAAAAGAAAAGGTGCTTTTCCAGTTTGCTTTATCTAAAAGCATTTTAAAAGCATATCTAAAAGCATTTGAGGTCTCTTTGATTTGCTGCCTCCCTTCTGCCTGTAGAGTACAAGGAAAGAAGGAAAGTATGTTAGTTCTGGGGTTAGATTTTGGCAAGTCCATCATGGTGGCTTACTGCTTTCTAATTTTCACTGCTTATTTATGGATTATTTAGTATTTTGTTTCAAAAGCTTTCTGTGTGTTGAAGATAGATTTATGGCCATGTAATTTACCAGTCACTCTTTTCTTCCTTTTTAAAAATGGTTATTACCCTCTTCCTCTTGAGATTTTGTAAAGGCAAAAACCTTTCAAAAGTCCTCCAAGGTACATGCTCTTTCTTTGACAATTTTCCCTCCTTGTTTCCCAAACACTTAGGATAAATTTCCTAATCTATCAGAAGAGGAAGAGCAACCCCAGGGAAAGATTTCAGGCACACAGGGCAGCTCCATCATCCTGGAATATAGTGATCCACATTAGTGTGCCTAATTTCTTACAGTCTTGTATTTATGCAGCTAAAAGTACCTCAAGTGCAGTTCCTAAGAATGAGATGGAAAGCTTGATAGACTTTGATAAAGATTTCTCTTAAAAAAAGAAATGTAGCTTTGGCAGCTCCATTGACACGTTTTGTGCAGAGCAAGGTCTGCACAACAGATTTCAAGTTTGAAAGTAGTCACTGCAAGTACTTCAGGCAATTGCCTCTTCTGTTTCTTAAACAGTCCTATTTCCAACCTGATAATCTGAAGTGCATGTTTTATTTTCCTTGTATTGGGTTACAAAGTGTGAAATTTGCAGAGGGGCTTAACTAATTATAGGTTAGGGTTTATTAATTTTCTTATTTGTTGTTTTGCTGAGCAACTACATAGTATTTCCAAACATGTAGATAACTGTAAGAGAATGTGAATCTTTCTGTACATACATACCAAGGCTATAAAAATAACATACTGAGCAAATATATCAGAATTCTAATCAGTAATTATTATTTCAAAAATACTTAAGTTGGACATAGAGCTGGTGTGTCCTTCATTGTTTTATCCCGATCAGGAATGCTGAAGGCTCTTACTGAGATGTGCTGAAGTGAACTACAGGAGAATGGCCCTGTGCTGGGGCCGGAGGATGCTCTGGGGCATGGCTGAGTGGCTGACGAATTTCTAATGTCTCAGAATGGTGTGAAATACCAGGACCAAGACAAGAAGGAGAGGCCCTGATGATTTAAGTGCAGGATTTTCTTTTTTTGGAGCACGAGTCCAAGTAGGACAGAAACAAACTGCATTTTGGGGCAAGGCTTAATGAAGCTCCTGACAGCAGGCTGTGGCGGGGGGGCTGCCTGCGGGTGCCTGCTGCTGCCTCTGCTGAAGGAAGTGGAACAGATGTCACTTTTAGGGACAGATTATGCAAAGAAAGCATCAACATTCTTCTTAGAATATTGATCCACAGGAATTGCTAAATTACAAAGCCTTGAGAGTAGCTGAAGGCTGAGGAAAAAGGAGAAGGAAGCTGGTGGCTGCATTGTTGCCCCATGACTGGTGCCACCCCAGCTGCACCAGCACGGTTTGGGGGGGCTCCACGCACGCCTGTGTGGCTGCTGCCAGGCCTGGAACTGCTGTAAATCTGCTTTAACAGAGCAGGAGAAAGTATTTATGGGGTTTTTGTCCAAAGGTAAGTGCTTTTTGCAGAAAAGGTTTTGCATGGTTACTGCAAATCCAGCTGGAGGGGTATAGAATGAGTATTTTTGCCTTTTGAATGCATTTAGGACTGGGAAACATGGATTGACAAAAATGTAAAGTTTAATAAATATTTTCAATCAATTAAAAGAGCTGGGAGAGACACCTTTGTGTTTCGGACACTTCAAAGAGAATTGAAGACAAGGGAAATAATGTAAGCACGTTTTGCAAGAATTAATCTTTGTTCAAGATTTGAGAAATAGCTTTAGGGTGCCTAAAGGTGCAGATCCTTATGCTGCACAGACAATGTAAATATATTTAGCTAATTAAAAAAATAAAATGCTATGTTAGTGGATTTTTAAACTGCACTGGAATGAAAATAACAGTTCGACTCACACAGATTCCACATAACATTTTTCACTGAAAATGTTTGTCTTTGGAAGGTATTCAGAGGCTGGTGCACCTCTTCTGTGAAGACAGGCTGAGAGAGCTGAGTTTGTTCACCCTGGAGAAGAGAAGGTTCTGGAGAGACCTTAGAGCCCCTTCCAGTGCTTGATGGGGACTGCGAGAGAGCTGGAGAGGGACTTTTCACAAGGACCTGGAGTGACAGGACAAGGGGGAATGGCTTTAAACTGAAAAAGAGTAGGTTTAGATTAGATTAGAGAGAAATTCTTGACTGTGAGGGTGGTGAAGCACAGGAACAAATCACCCAGAAAAGTTGTAGATCCTCCATCCCTGGAAGTGTTTGAGGCCATACCGGATGGGCCTTTGAGCAACCTGGTCTGGTGGAAGGTGTCCCTGCCTATGGCAGAGGAGTTGGTACCAGATGATCTTTAAGTCCCTTCCAACCCAACCTATGATTCTATGACTCTATGATATTTGCTCCTGATAGAAGGAGAGCCTTGAACAAATATTTTCATCCCTGTAATTACCTAAATAGATGTACCTATAATCCTGGTTATTAAATGGGAGAAAATGTGGGTAGTGGGTTAAAATCAAGTGGACCTTCTATTTAAATTAAATTTATTGCCATTAGGACAGAAATAGTTTTCCTTGCTCTCTCACTTTTCAGTCACTGACATTCGGTATTCACTCAAAGCTTAAGTTATAATCTTTCCTTGCTTGCTGTAATGTCTTCTCACTGCTATTCATGAAAATAAAAGTGCACCCTTGACAAGAGAAGATTTAGGAGTTTCTGTTTTACTTGATGGTTTTTTATTTTGTTATGTATTAGAAGTTTGGGATTTTCTTTCCAATTGCATAAAGGTTCTTTGGTTTTTGGATAATAAATGTTCCTACTGCAGTATGTAAGGCATTCTTTTATGGTTTCATTTGTTATTTATTTGTGCAATGTCAGAGCTTCTATATGCTGTAATTTTTCAAAAATATTTTTGGAGAAAAGGCTGAGGTTTCCTTGTATATTCATAAGGCTGCTCTGCATACCATCGTGACCCAATCAGTGTGATCAAAGGTACGTTTTTAAAGGATGCTTTTGTTTTGTTGATGCATGCGTAGAGCGGTGTGTGCTGAGGATGTTGTTTGAAGGACGGCTCACGGGGCCGTGCAGTGTGTGATTGTATCGAAGGGAGCCGGCACCGCTCGCTGGTGAGGAGCGGTATTGGTTTGGAGAGAAAGCCACGTGGAAAATTTCCATGTAAGGGAGACGGCTGGGGAGAGATTGGCAGCTATGATGTCTTTAACTCGAAGTGCTTTTCTAGCAGCTGGGATGATAAAAAAAGAAATCACCACCTGAACTGCTCTGAAATAAAGTTATTCTACCTGACAGAGAGATCATAACTAAATTTTATAAACCCTTTACTTAGAAACATTTTTACAAAGTACAAGATACTGAGGTCTGATTCAGAGTCTGATCTAAAAACTCTAAAGACTTTCCTAAAGGTAGGAAATTATACAAATACAGAGAGATAATTCAGCTTTCAAGTGGTTTGTGCTGAAGAATGCAGGATAAATGAAATGACACAAACAAGACAAATGTGTCTTTTGCACTGGAAGTTTATATTTTTAGTAGGGTGCATGGCATCTATAGGCACATTATGTGCATATACATGTAGACAGATATTAGCACCAACCATCTTTTCCATTAAAAGAGTTTTAAATATCTTTAAAATCTGCTGGCCATAGACCTAGTGATTGCTGATAATTTCCTATATACACTGTAGTAACTCCACGGCACCCATTGAGAATGCCTTAGTTTCTTGCTGTGGCAGGGAGTGTTGGGAGTTTTTATTCATTGGTACAGATTTTACTCTGAGACCTCATTAAACTGGAGGACAAAACCATGTCTGGAATCACAACTGTTTTGGCTCCAGTGTGTTCAGGGACCTTGCCTCCTTCAGTGAACTAGTAAGTGTCATTTCTGCATTTCCTTACAGCGCCTCATAAAAGAGGGTCATCAAATTTAACTGGTCTGTGATGTTTGAGAATTCAGCTTCTCCATGCAGCAGAAGTGGCAGCTTCCTTCAGCCCTCCTGCAGGCTGGCTGTGCCGGGTGGGTGCACGCTCAGCAAACCACTGCAGGGCTGCTTTGCACTCTTTTCATTGTGGAATGAGTGAGACGATGCCCTTTTGAAAAGATTGTACTTTTTTGTTGTGTTGGTTGGAAGTCCTGTTAAGTTATACCAGTTAGGTGGAGGCTTTATCTTTGCTTCATTTATGAGACATTCTACCTAAGAGAAACTGCTCATGTTAAATATCTATTGTGTATCATTACCCAGGCAAATAATCTTTGTAAGGTGAGGAAAAAGTTTGATGAGTTATAGCGTATTGTGTAACACAGTTTAAAAGAACGCCAATTCCAAAGTATGTATTTGTTTTATCTTCAATATAAGTCTTTTTTTTTTTTTTCATTGAGAAGTGAAAGCTAGTACAAAGGTGTTTCAGAAAAGCAGAACAGAAATTTCTGTTGAAGGGCTTCTGTTCATTGCTATAAAAGGAAGTTGTATTTACCTTTCTACTAAATGATGCACAGGATTTTTCCCAAATTAAAAATAGCATAGAAAGCTTGTTATCTCTACTTTGTTAGTAAGCTTGACAATGCAAATAGTGGTGGAGAGGGAGACATACCTATTCAAACCAACCTGATAGCAAAAATGGGTTTCATGTCTTGAAGTGCTAGGGTACCGCTTCGATATTTCTACTCACAGCAGTAACCCAGAAATTTTTAATATTTTTTTTCTTTCAGTATTGAGAACGAATCCTTTATTGGTGTGCAACACAAAAAGCTTTTGGGCTTGCCAGTAGGAATTGTTAAATTAAGAGGTTATTTCCAGAACACTTGTATCTCATCATCTGAACACCAGAGGCAATTAAATCTTTACCACTGAGCTGGAGAGGACTGTCTGGAATGGAAAAGATGAGAAATTTTTCAAGATGTTGAAAGGATCGTGATTCTCGGAAAAGACCCATTTAAGAATAGTTTATGACCGTTGTAGTTATAAACTCACTGCCATAAAAGGAATGTGCTGTATTTTGGCAGGCTACCAACTCAGGGAAAATGAAAGTGCAGCTCAGCACTATTTTAGTGCATCAGCTCTTGGAGGAGCAGGAGTTGGGGGGAATCCCAATTGACTTACATTTACTTTCCTTTGGGACGTACTGCCAGTCATAACTATTGGGAACAAATCTGCAAATGAAAGATGTTTGAGCACTTGCAAAGCTGAGAGATTCACTGGTTTCTGCCCTTAGCCAAGAATCCTCTTTCCTCCTGTTCGATCCTGGCCTCGTTATCAGGATGGACACGGGGAATTTTGTCCGTGCTGGTGTCACAGGTAGAGAAGTGCAAAGGCTGAATGCTTGAATTTTGTTGTTGTTTATTTTTCTTATCTGCATTACAGCTGGCCAGCTACAACTATGAAGCAAGAGTGCAGGAGAAGAGTAGTAGAATCAGAATGAGAATCCTGGCTCCTCGTCCTTCGAGCCCTTTTTATACCAAAACCGATGTAACTTATTGTTTATAGATTTAAACCAATGTCCATGCAACAAATCTATTCGTGACACTGGAAATGCTGTAAAATTTGTCCAATACTTTTTCAGTAGAACATGGACTCGTGGGAAGAAGAAAGAAAGAAGGAATTTTAGCTGTGTCACTTCACCATTTTGAATTCTATCTCTTATAAGCTTACTATAATAACAATCCCAAAAACCTTCACCTTTTCACCCTGTGAGAATCTATATACAATTTCTATGTCCCAAATCAAACTTCAGTAGATTGTAACATTTCTAGAAGTGTTGGGAACTTATTGCAGGGCTGTGAATCATAATTAGACCTGTACAGGGGGGTACAAATCATTTCTGAGGGTCTTACAGCTGACCCAGAGTCAGGTTTTACAGATGGCTCAAGGTTAGGTGCAGCAGGTGATTTGGGATCAGGTTGAGAGCAGCTCATTTCCTGATCTTCAATATTTGGCCTTATCTCAGGTATATCAGGCAAGCAAATATTCTCCACTCTCTGGCCTCCAGCACCTCCCAGGCTTGGAAACTCATTACTTGTCTAGCTTCTTCCCTTCCTTGAGGTCTCTGCTCTTTTGTGTCTCTTTGCAGTTTCACTTTTCCCATTTCATCTGTTCACAAGGCTCACACTGTCTTCTCTCTACATTAATGAAATCTCCTTCCATTTTACAGTGCTCCCTGAGGACCAAGAGAGAGTCCCCTGAGCAAGGTCCCTCTTCTGTATTACTTAAAGGAGAAATAATTGCCTTCCTCCTCCCCTTGTACTCGGTGTAGCACAGATGTCCTCTACATTCCCACAGGCCATGTACTGTGGTTTAGAGGGGATCAGTACCACTGCCCTGCTGTATGTAAATGTCAGTGGTAAAATAAGGAGAAATCAAGCCCGCAGTTTTCTTGTCCATGGGAGCCAGTTGCCGAGCAGGGAGGCATTAATATGCCTTTCCCCCTGTTGCTTTTGGGGAGGGTACAGCCTTCAAAAACTCCTCTGTTTTGATTATCTTCTCATTTCTCAGGCTTTTAAAATTTGGCCCCTGGATACACCATTGGGCTTTAGTCACACCAGCACACCAGCTTCGTTGTTGCTAAGCTGTTTTTTCACTAGTGGGAGAGGGGAAAAATGCGGTGGCCAGTTCAGCATACAGAAGGGGTTATTCCTGATTGTGAGCTTTTCATTTTAGGCAGTTGATGCTAGAGAGAATGTTAGCACAGTTTGGTAATTAGATGAAAATTAAATACATGTGTTTGTTTCTGCTCGAATGTAGTGTTTTTCTAAGTATAAATCATATTTCTACTCTGGATAACCATTCTAATATAAATGGAAACACAGATACATGATGCCTCCTCACATATCTTTTTGTCCACAGCTGAAATCAGTGAAATGATTATTTTATTGGAAAGATAATAATTTTAGGCTGTATGATAATCTAGAATCTGTTGTGGGAATCTCATCTCTTTTAGATGGAAGACCAAAGTTTGGGTAGTAGAGCTTAGACTAAAGGCTGAACTCCTAAAAATATCTCTGATTCACCTCTGAGAGCCTTTATACAGCCTAAGGATAAAATATGGAGGGTATTAGTCCATAAAGTGATGCTTGTCAAGTGTGTATCACAGAGTGGGACTCATTGTGAGCAGGTGAGCATTTCTGCTCATTCTCTTTTCCTGCTTTCCTGTTTTTTTGTCTAATCTCAACCTTTAGACTTTTCTTCTTCTTTCCCCACTCCCGCTGTTAACAGCAGGAATATAGAAGGCATTCCTGCTGAAGCTTCTCAGATAGAATATGAAAAGGATACTTCAGTACCATCAGTAGACTGGACTGTATAACCCCATTTCACAGGAGAAGGAGGACTGGCCTGTGGGCACCGTAAGGAAGCTGAGGAGGCTGTGGGACTGGGGAGGGCCTTGTGCACCCCTTGAGCTTGAGCAGCCGTGGTGTGTGCCATGCTTACTGTGCTCAGGCAGGCACTTGCCACCTCCAGCCCTGCTGGCTCTGCAGGTGCACGGACAACTGCTACAGTTCGTGTTATAAAACACTGAATAGACCTCCCAGCTAGTGACTTCTCTGCTTGCTTTGCAAATGATCATTGCTGTAAGTAAGTTAAAACACTAGGATCTGACAGTATCCTAAAGCCAAATTGATACTTGAAAATGTCGTATGCGTGTTTTGCAGGAAGGTTTTTTAGGGGGGAGTTTCAGTTGCTCTGGGAAGGGTTTAAGAACAAAATCCAGTATAAGACAATATGTAAAATTCAAGAAAACAAAAAAGTTTTGAACTTCATTGTTTAGGCTCCTTTCTAATGGCAGTACTAACTTCAAGTTTAGTCAGCATGACGTTTCCTGGTGTTCCACTCAAATATTATGAGGTATGGCAGTAATTACCTCTTTTATCAGGGCACAATGTAAACTTCCTAAAAGTAGAAAAGATTGCCATTTGATTTGCACATTCCAGCACAAACAGCTAAGGGGAACATGCTTTAATTGAGAGTCTTAAAAGTGAAGTGGGAATTCAGGTCTAATACTTCATATTTCTGTGGCTGTAATTGAGAAGCTAATATTGTATAGGGGGTAATATATGCAGACAAGTGTGCAAGTTACATGCTACAGTACTTCTGTAGACCTGTAAGGAAATTAATTTCGTTTAAAATTCTTTATTCCTCTTCAATAAGTCTTTGAGAAGCTTAAATTTATAGTTGTCTTTAACCTAGCTGTTAATGATTAAAGTATTTTATTTTCATCAGACAGTGAGCTTTGCAAGGTATTTTAATAGCAAATAGCAAATCACAAACTTTTGAAGACACCTAGTTTGCATTATCAATAGATGTACAAGCAAATGAAAATCCAGAGCCCAAAAAGGTAAATTTCATAAAATCATAGAATGGTTTGGGTTGGAAGGGACCTTACAGATCATCTAGTTCCAACATCCCTGCTGTGGGCAGGGACACCTTCCACTAGACCAGGTTGTTCATAGCCCCATCCAACCTGGCCTTGGACACTTCCAGGGATGAGACATTCACTGCTTCTCTGTGCAACCTGCTCCAGTGTCTCACTACTCTCACAGTGAAGAATTTCTTCCTAATATCTGATCTAAATTATCTCTCTCAGGCTTTTGTCAGTTACCTTTACTACTTGGTGCCAAGTATTTCAAATACAGTGCACTGCATTGAAGCATGCAGTTGTCAAAAAATAGAATTACAAAGCACAAATGCCTATTCACAGGCTGTGTGTTTCTTGAGGGCTGAAGGCTGCCTCCTCATGGTTCTCTCAGGCTGTTGGGAGGCTAGGACAACCCAGGTAATGAGGTGTGTAAGTGTGAGAATACTTTGCGCACTGCAAGTTTCAGGATTAGAGATCTTGGATTGGAGTAGGAACTAGAACTCTTCCCTCCTTCTTTCACTGATAAACAATCAACAGTCATCAGACCCCTGCAGAAAAGTTTCTTGTACTCCAGTCTCTTGTCACAGCTTCATGATGATTTATTAAACATCTCTTACAAGCTATCCAACATCGCCTTTGCCCCCACCGTAGCATACATCATGACAAACCTGAGACATTACCTGCAAACAATAAAGTCCCTTAAAGCCAAGTGCAATGCAGAGAGCAGAAAGACCAAGGTCTTTGGTGTTAGCACAGAATCTGTTATGGGAAAATGACGAGGCAATAAATAATTGTTTAGACACAGGAAGATGTGATCTACTGAAACACTTGCTCATATGGCTCTTTCTTTAGGCTGCACCTTTTGTTCCTGCAGTTCCCAGGGGTTTATTTGTCCTGTCTGCTGACCCTGACTGGCAGCAGCTTTAGGTGAGTGAAAGCCAAATGAAACAATAACCAAATGTTAGAAATGAAAAAACAAACCCCATAAAATACTTCACTAAGTTTTGTCAGGGAAACATTTGTTTATAGTTTACTGTGTGTCAAAATAAGTAAGTTAATACTTCACAAAACAACTTTTCAAACTTATTGCTGGGCTGAAAAAACTTTACAAAACAAATACTGATAAAAATGAAACTGTTAATTTAACACTTGAGTGCAGCAGACTTCCAAGTCTTTACTGCTTTCAAACTTCTGGTTGGCTTTTTTCAGTGTGGCCATTCTTTTGCTCTTTGCTTTCTCCAGTGACATAGGAATTCCTGACAAGAACCTGGGAGCCTGGCTCTCTAACTAGTGTGTGCCTATCTTTTAATTGTTTCCTGCCCTCCAAGTGAGGCCAGAAACTTTGGGCTGGGGGAAGGGAAATTGGAAAAAAAGCGGAAGCCTCACTACTAAGGTCTCATTATTGGGGCAAGAAAAAACCTGATTATTCTCTTACGAATTTGGGGATTTTTTAAAATTTACTTGTAAAGAGCTAAAACTTCACATTTTTTTCTTGTGAGAGCTGGGATCCTCATGTAATTTTAGGAATTCTGGACCTGAGTTGTCAGAAATAACACTGAATATGGAAAAATTTAAATCAGTAGTGTAACGAGCTCCTGACACCCTTGATGTTTCCCTTACTGCTCTTAAAAACAAGATGTGGTAATATCAGAATTCAATCTCTCAAGTTGTCCTTCACCCAAATAAATTCTTCTAGTTGCAAACAGGAGTTGAAAAAATATAAGCTGAGTACATACTAAGTTCTTAATTTCCAAAGGACAAATTTGACAGACTACCTATGTCACTTTATAGCTAATAATTTTGGGGCCAAACTTATGTTTTCTGAACGTCCACAATGGACAATATAGAAGCTCTTCAAAACTGGTAGTTCTCTAATATATGCCAACATTAGGATCCTAAAAGGAAGGCTTCCCTGGAGGTACAATGCATATCCTCAAAAACTGCTTCTGAAACCCAACAAATGACATAGTTACGGCTGTATTTGTATTATCTGTACTTACAAGATTTATAAGTTATTGCTGAGCATGGTGTCCATCTTATGAGAGCTGGGCAGATGGAAGGTCCATGTTGTGCTCTGTTAAAGAGTGAAGAGCAGTGAAGGGACTCCAAGGGGTCTGATGACACTTGGGGACAACTTTGGAGGAGCCAGCAGTGTCCTGGGTGTTGCAGGTAGCACAGCAGGCAGCACAGCAAGCAGCACACGCTAAAAAAACCAGGGCAATCCACCAAAAACAGACCCCAAAAGTGATGTGTAAAAGCATCATCCCCTTCCCTGAATTGTGAGTTCTGCTTAACCTGTACATGTAGCATCTGTCCTTACAGGAAGTGGCATATTGCAGTGCTGCAATGAAGGCATGGCGGGTGGTGAGTCTGTGTGCTGGAGGTGCAGCGCTGCAGTGCTCCCCGTGGCTCAGGCATGTGACAGTCATGTTAGCACTGCTGTCCCCAGGCCACCTGGCTCTAGCACTGGCAAGGTGGGGTGCTGTGCCAGTCCGGCTGCGCTCCCTTGGGGCACAGGCAGGTGTCTACAGCAGCAGCATTTTCTAATCCTTGGGAATTTCAAATAATTTCTTTTAAGCAGTTTACACTAGAAGGAGGGAGCGGGGAGGAGGAGGGCAGGGAGGCGGCCTTGGGCTGGGCTGTCCGAGCAGCCCCTCGCAGGAGCGCGCTGGGCAGCGGCCGCCNCGGCGGGGCTGTGCGCTGCCCTCTGGTCTCTCGGCGGCCCCCTCCGGAGGGGTTCGCGCTGGTTTTCGCGCGGCTCCGCGGCCGCTATGACAGGGACGTGTGATGCCGCTCACGGGCTGCCCGCCCCGCAGTGCCCGCCCGGCCCCCTGCCCCGCCGCCGACGGGCAGCACGGCTCGCAGCGGGTTTGGTTTGGGTACGACCGAGCTGAGGCGTGTGGATGCGGGCAGGTTTCTGTCAGATGCCACACCGGTTTGGTAATGGGTGACGGCTGGGGGCTGCGTCCTTGCTGTAGTCGTGGAATCATCATAGAACGGTTTGGCTCGTAGGAGATCTTTAAAGGCCACCTAATCCAGCCCCCAGCGATGGGGGATTGAAGGGACAACTTCAACTACATCTGGTTGCTCAGAGTCCCGTCCAGCCTGACACTGAGTGCTGTCAGGGATGGGGCGTCTACACTTGCTTGGGGTGTTGTACAGGTGTCCTTCCTCTCAGAATCCCGCTCTTCAGTACGAGACCGTAGTCAGTTTGCCCCTCGTTGGGACGGCCCTTGCTGCAGGCTGTGGCAGGACGCTGCCTCCCGCGGCTCCTGGGCTGCCACAGACGAAGGAGTGGACCCGAGAGAAGGCTGGGAAACCTGTTCTGCTTCTGCACAGCCACTTGGGGCCTGATACTGCTTCCACGAGAGTCCCAGAGAGTTTCTGTACCGACTTGGGTTGGGGATTGGCTCTAGTCCCACATCACATCATCTTGTGAAGTGAGCTGTGACTGTGCGTGGCTGGGCTGTAAGGCAGCTGCATTTCCTCTTTCCCAATGTGGGGTGAATGGAACAATTAGTGTTTGTGCATTAAACCCTTCTGAAATAAAATCTCATGACTGCCATCTCTCTGTTTGCTATATTTGAACTGGCTGGAAGATTGTTTAAATATATCTCATGGACAGTTTACTACATGAATTATTTCCTGCTCTTGAAAAGCCATGGTTTTAAGATATCTGGCAAGATTATTACAATGAAATGTCACGTTCCTCAGACAAGTCATCAAAAGAACAATTTTAAGCAATGACTGGTTTCCAGCATTCACCATTCAGAAATGTTGTGGAGTGTGATTTTGGTTTAAATAAAATAAACAGAAAAAGCCTGCATGTTTGATCTGCCCAGCATTCCTGGTTGTTTCAAGTGGGATTCCTTCTATCTAGCTGAGGTTCTAAGGTTTTCTTTAGTACCTCTGCACTTGTGACTAGGCTGCCACCCCAAGTTGCTCTCAGTTGGGTATCTAAAGCAGCTGTTGTGAATGCTCCCTCTAAAAATGTCCAGTCTCTCTCACTTTGTGGCATATAAAATGGTTTCACTGAATACTGTGTAATACATATCAAAATGTTGGGGGGCAGGGTAGCAGAAATGGGTTAAACGCACTAAGAAAAGTGCATTTAGAATTGTGCTCCCATGTGGTGGTCTTATAAAATTTTAAGTATTGGTTTTTTTCTGTGAATGTATCTTAACATTTTTGATGTTTTAATTTGTTCTCATCTTTTTTTTTTTCTTTTTTTTTTTCTTCCCTACTCAGCCCCTGTTCTTTGCCTCTGGTTTTGTTGGTGAGGATATCACAGTGATGTCTGCATTCAACCTGCTGCATTTGGTGACAAAGAGCCAGCCAGTGGCCCTGCGAGCCTGTGGGCTTCCCTCAGGTTGAATGGGTGCTGCTTGTTGTGTCATGCATAATGAAGGCCCTTGTAGGAATGGGTGTCTCTGCTGCAGGAAACAATGTGCTGTGGGTTGCTCTGTTTAAATTTTCCTTTGAAGCAGAAATTTATTTGCAC
>VXAC01004445.1:21536-178161 GCA_013399225.1 Rhipidura dahli | reverse complement strand
TTTTTTTTTTTTTTTTGTGCTTGAGAAATTTGCTGTCTTACATGAGAGATTTCTGATGGTGATTCAAAATACATGTGGTTGTATTAAACAAGAGCTGTGCTGATTACCAGGTGGAAAAAAAAAAAAGTGACAGCTCTATTACTTGAGTGTATGGGAAGTTTGCAAATTTGCAAAGAAGGGGCTTGCTCTTCCCTTGTGGCCACCTGACCCTCCTGGGTGTTAAGTAAATAATTTTTTTTGAAGACAGTTTGATTTTGGGTGGTGTTCTTTTAAGATAGAACCTGGTGTTTGACCCAAAATTCGAACTGCTTTCCTGGTACCTGGCTTTTGGATTTTCAACGCACAATATAGTGGAAATGTTCTTCGCTCCATTACTTCTAATGCTTGCATGAAACTGCAAATGGCATTTCAACAGCAGGTGGGAGTTAGCTACCTACAGCAAGAAAGCAAAGGAGCCACAGATCTGTTTTTCAATGTGTAAAACATTTACAGGGGTTTTTTAATGATGAAGTTTGAATTTTACTCAAACCTGACCTCCCAACATTTCAGAGTTTCTTTTGCAACATCTATCCTAGTCACCAGCAGGCTAAGGTAATTTGAAATGGCTCGTGAGGGGATAATAAAAAGAACTATCATGTCAAATACAGGTTTTATAAAACTGTGTTTTCCAGATACAAGCCAATAGAACTGTTTGCAATGTAACCAATCTCAAGAGTTGTTCTTTTTTAAACTAGATAGCAATTCCTGGCTTGTTTGCAGTGAGACAACATTGCAGCATTCTCCCAAGGCTGAAGACTAGAGGCTGCAGAGAACAAATTAAACAGAAATTAAATTATGTGGGAGAGAGTTGTGAGTTTGCCTTTTCTTATCTTGTTGACAGCAAAGCAAAACTGTCAACAAGAGGCATAAACTGTGTAAATGAAATTTGAAGTAATAAGAAATGAGAGATTCCACTTTTAATGACACTAAGAGTTAGCAATAGCATATGTAAGGATATTTATTTAAATAAATGTATGCAAATATTTTTTAACTTTGTGGAACTTTTTTAACTTTTGTGAAATTCCGCTTAACATCAATTTGAGGTAATTTACCATTGATCTACCAAGGTCTGACCCACTCACGAGAGGACAGACTTTGGGAAGTAGAGATGTATAATTAGAGCCTGATCCTGTAATCTGATGTACATTCATAGACCCTTAAGTAGCTATGCATATTCCCAAGGGTCTGCCTACACAGGTCACATTGCAGGACTGGGGCTGGGGTGGTATATGAAAAATAAAATGTACTGAAAGACCCCTAAAAAAACTGCTTAGGTATATTAAAAGAAGTAGTACTGAAAACTAGAAGCCAAATTTATTATATGGCTGTGCTCTGCTGGAACATTTGATCTTGCTGTATTTAGTTCAGGAAGTCTAAGTGGTATGCACTCAGTGCATGACTGTAATGTCCATTAATGCTAGTGGAATATAAGCATACATAGAAGAGGAAAAATGTATGTTGTGTCTTCCACGCAGTTGAAATATTGAGCTAATTTCAGTGATAGGAAGCAACAAAATATAAGAGAAAATTGTTAGAATGGTTCAAAAGACTCTTTGATATAGGAAAAGCATCAGGCAAAATGCCACCATATTTCAGGGCATGTCAGACACTAATCACCACCCCTTTGGTGTGTTGGAACAGGTGAGGGGCTGAGTGGTGAGGAGTAATGGTTTGCTAACTTGTGTCCATCTGTCTGAACGTATCTTGTTGCTGGTTTTCTTGTGGTTGCTTATAGGGAAGGAAGGTTATGAACCATAAGTTTGAAAAGGTCAGTTGGAACTTATATGTTAGGTGAGATGCTTAATGTCTTCATTATCAGGTCAACACCCAGAGAATACTTTCCGTTCACTTAATTTGTACAGTGGACTCCAGAGCTGAAGTCTGAAATGCCCATAAGTCTGCAGGTGAATAGTAAATGGCAGCATGCACTGCCTTGCTTTTCAAAAAAACCCCATTCCTAAACACAAGAAAACCATGAAGGCTCTAAGATGGGTTTCTGTTGATGTTTGTTTTACCCTCCTCAGCAGTTTTTTTTTTAAATTATTTTTTTGCATTGAGATTTGTGAGCCTGGTCTTTTCCTCACAAAGTCTTCCATCCTGCTCCAGGATCTTAAGTGTCTTTAGCACTGCTGTAACTGTTGGCAGGGGACTGAAGGCAAATGCCTGTTGGCGGCAGCTGCCTGCACACTGCTCTTCTTAGGAGGGCCAACCCCAAAGAAGGCACCATGGGGTGCTGATTAGAGAGATTTAATCTGGCCTTCAATCCTGCAGTGGAATGTAAAGGCAATTTTGTCTGCCTTTGCAGGCCAGTGTTCACCTCTTTTAACAGCTGCTTCTAACTGGAGTTCAGAACATAGCTGCCTGGGCTTTTCTAAAAGTCATTGCTGAGAACACCACGTCCAAAGAACAAAAGTGCTAACATAGATCCTATGAATCCAGGCTCTCTTATTCTCATACTGTATTTAATTTAGGCCCACCTTTAATCAGTAACCACACTGATATCATGCTATTTGTAGAACTGATGACCTTTTTTCTCGTTTGCCTCAGACTGTGTGATTTGTCAATGAACTGTCAGCCTGCCTCTATGGCTGAGTTGCTGAAGCATTTTGTTGCCTTTATGGAACCCTTTCCACAGCCCAAACCTCATGCCATCTATGCAGAACCAGACTAAGGAAGGTGATCAGCCTGCCAGTTTATTCTCTGCTTTAATAATGAGTTTGATAACAGCACCATTACTACTGGCAGTTTTTCTCATATTGGGCATATCTTGCTGTAGCTTGATGTTGTCCCCTCCCAAGATACAAACAGTGGGTTTGAACATGACAGTCATCTCATGTCATAAAGGAACAGTTGCAAAACCAGAAGCAGCCACTCTTTTACTGAAAACTGTGCATTTTTGTCCCTCTTGCATGTAATTTTTTTCCTAACTGAAGGAGTGTATTCCTGGAATCTCATCCAGTAGTTTCTAGGATTCATTGCATTTTTATAGAAGCTGGTAGGCTATCCCTGCTTTAGATAACATACCCTTACATCTTCTGCAGTCAGAGATGAGTCTTGCTTTACCTCTTTGCCTCTATGGCAGTAGGGAAATAGCATGATCTATTTACTGAGCTGTTTGTTGTTAAATAATAAATGCAATTAATTGAATAGGGCCCTTCTTGAATGCTGAAGGCTGGACCAAGAGATTTCCTTTATAATTTGTAGTGCAACTTCTTGTTGATCAATATTGAAATTACAAATTTGAAGAATCCTTTATTGGGGTCAGTTGCATTTTACCCCAATGCAGTTTGGCAAAATTCCCCTGTAGACATAAATAATTGTTTGTATTACAAAACATGCAGTTAATTATTAAAACAAGGGGTGCAAAAGATCTTTTTTTAACATGCTTCCTACTTCTGATCTATGTTGTGGATCATGTGGCATCTAGAAATTTTCTTATGCATACAGTGAACCCATAGATTGGAGAACATGAAATTTGTAAAAGAGATGAAAAATTATTTAAGGGGAGTAAAGGGGGCATACTGACCATTTTTAAAAACACTCAGTATTTTCTCCTTTTTCAAGGTAAAGCTATGATTAGTTTGCTTTCTTTTGCATCAGTTAAGGAGCAAATAGATTTTTTTTTTAAATTATGGGTAAATATTTTAAAAAGTGAAGCAATGTTGGTTTGAAAGATTCTTTGTTGCTCTCTAGTCTACTTTTTAAAACTGAAATTATAGTTAAAAGACTATCTCAAACAGTTTCTTTCTGAGCTGCGTAATGCAAGATAACAATAGCTATTTATATAATGCATATGCTTCCTTTCCCTGTTAGCTATACTTTGAAAGACTTATTAGTCCGAGAGTCCTGCACATTTGGAGAATAAAAACCTCCAAAGTTTGACATCTTTAAATAAGCAACCAAATGTTATAAAGAACAAACCTCACTTACAGTTAGGAAACAATATTTACATTTAAGGTTGAAAAGCCAGGATGTAGGAAAATTTTGCTAATTTGGAAGGTGACCTTTAAGTGCACCAAAACCAAATAATTTGTAAGCTATGGCACAGGGCACATTCCTGCAAAATTTGTGTGAATACTGCTTTAGTGGTTCTTGAAAGACAAACAAAGAGACCTGGAATGAAATCTTTATCCCTCTCCCAAATAAGATTGAAGCTAACACAGGCATACAGCAGTGCTCTTTCAAAGCTTGCCATTAAAACGAAGGCTCTGCAGCACAGCTAATGAGATGGGTCAGAGTGGAAAACAATCTGTTTTTAAGAATGTTTAGATCAAAAGTAATTTCTAATCTATGAAATAAAGTTGCTTTTCAATACTTTTCTTTCACTAGTAAAGCTTTTTAAGTTTGCACTATTTACTTCAATCAGATGTTTTCAATTTTACTTTTTTCTTCCTGAAAATACTTCCTAGGGTTAGTTGGTAGTGACCAACAGCATTATTCTATTTCTCTCTCTGCTATTCACCAACCCCCACACATTAAAAAATTGAGAAAAGAAGAGGGGGAGGAAGAAACATCTTTTCTTAAATGATTTGCAAGCATCTGTGCTTTAAGCTACTTTTTATGAACGCTCCTCAGTAATGACTCAAGGTAAAAAAGCAGAAAAGCATCCAATGTTAGGAAATTGCAATCCAATACCATGTAATTTAAACCTGCCATTGCCTCTCCTGTACTAAATGACATACAGATGGGTAGCTCTGTTGCTTCTAGTTTGGGAACACAATTGGTCTTTTTATGAGTGTATATACATTACTAGCAAAAAATATTTTTTGTTGAGACTGTTTATTTCTTATTGTACCATATTTTAATTACTGTCATAATTAGAGTGCTTTTTCCCTCCTGTATTTTGTCAGCTAAATTTTGCCAATGATTATCAAAGTTACCTGAATATTTTGCAATTTATGTTACTACTTTTCATTTCCAAAAGCAACCTTATTGTTGTTTTTTGCTTTTCTGATGTGAATTTTTGCACTATACAAATGTGTATTTTTTACAGTAGTCCTTATGTACTCCTTGGATTTTCTGTGTGAACTAAGCTAATTGTTAAGATTAGATTTTCAAAGGAGGGTAATTTGAATAGCAGCCCTAAATTTTACAAGTTTATTGTTGAACCTTGTACAGCTTTGTGCATAAAGAAATTACTCCTTAGGACTCCTATTCTAGTGCTTCAATGGTGAAAAAAGAAAATGGCTACTGCTATAAAGAATGAGGATACAACTAGAAGTTAAATCAACCTTACTGTAATGCTGAAGGTTAGAATTGTTTTTCAACTACTTTAAAGGGTACTGAAATTGTTAGATGTGGCTAAACATCATATGCCCATTACCGTAAGTCTCCAATATAGATGTCTTGTAAAGATGTTTGAGCTGTAGTTGGGATTTTTGAAGATTATTTTTTTAATGGTCAGAAAAATGGTACTTTCTTGTGAATGACTGTGTGTGCAACACTTTAGTGTATAACACACCAAAGGGCTTTGGCTGTAGCACATTGTCACTCCTCCAGTGGAATCACCTGGCTCTCTATAAAAATTCTTTTCTAAACTTGGATTAGAAGAAATAATCAGCTGCAGTTCAGCTGAGCCATTCTTTGTGCATTAGGGACCAGTCTGGTCATTGACAAGTGAATGCAAAAGCTATGCTGTGGCTGTCTGCCAAAGCAATTATTCAGGATTTAAGCTAAAAAGGCTCCTTCTCCCATATCCTCTCCTTTTGCAGGGTCATGTAGGGATAAAAAGGACTGTAAGGTGGTCTTTTCCCAGGAGGAGCTGAGGAAGCGGCTGACACCCCTGCAGTACCATGTCACTCAGGAGAAGGGGACTGAAAGGTAAGGCAGGATGAAGGAAACTCAGATCTCGAAACACAGACATCTTTCTTTTCTACCCCTCCTCTTACTACTGTTTCCTCACCTTCCCTACCAAGTTTTAGTTTTGTTGGTTGTTTTTTTTTTCCTCCCAGGATTTCTGCACTTGTTTACTAACCCCTACAAATTAACACTACTGCAAAGACAAGCATCTGCAACAAGGGGGCCAGGGCCAAGGGTCTTGTGTGACTTTTTCTTTTAATGAACACTGCATGTCTTATAAAGTAACCAGGCTCATGTTTAGAGTCTGTTTTCAGTTTACTACAAAATGTGTGGAAGTAATAGTGGTTTAGGTACACTTTTTTTGGAAGACATTGCAGTAAGCAGAACCACGAGGGAAATGGCCCCGTGCCAGGAGGCTGGAGTTTTGAAGGTGGCCATTGTAAGTATAGACGTTTTGGCTGCAGAAAGAAGGTAGCATAATTTAGTTCTTTTCCAACCCACTCCAATTTCTTTTTGAAGCACATGTGGAGAAGGTATTTATTGGCTCATTTGTGGTTGGAATGTCAAAAATTTTCAATAACTGCCCTCACATGGCTTTAGTCGCTGGAAGCCAGCCTCGAGTCTGGGAGGGAATAAAAAAGGACTGGCTTCCAAGATTGTTTTTAGTGAATAAAGTCTCTCTCTCAGCTGATTCCAGCCAAAGGTAACTTGCCAAGGCCCAGCCATTTTTTGTTGTCTAATTTATACCACTGAGCTTGGCGTAAGGCCCTGGCTTTACCTCTGCTCCAAACGTACTAATGATGTAACTGCTTGTTTTCATTCACGAGCTGAAAGGGCTCCCTGCTGCACGTGGGGTCCTGGTTAATAGGCAAACCTCTTCCTGACGGTGCTGAATTTGGTGGCTGAATGTGCCAGCGAGGCTGGTGGGGACAGTCCCCCTCTCCGCCCCAGCCCTCTCCATCCTGCTGCAGCCCTGGCCGGGCATGGGGACAGTGCCCTTTGCTGGGAGGCCTGTCCTGCCTTCCCTCTGGCCCTCCACGCTCTTGTGTACAGGACCAACAATGTGATTTAATGCACACAAACAATCAGAGATTAGGTAATTCTTAAAAATCCTGTTTATAAAAAAAAAATTGGACCTCATAAAAAGGGTGAAAGGATAATAAAAACAAGCTGCTGAGCACATAAGCTTTTTGTTGGGCTAGCGCAGCTGATTCATATTAGGTGAATGACCTCCTAGCCTTTTAGATTGTTAACTTAGAAAAATATTCCCTTAAAGCTGGAATATTGCTTTTCAACTGAAAATATAAGGCGCGCACAGCTTGAAATCATGGAGCAATTATTTCATTTTCAGCTACAATGTCTGCGCCGCCCGGGCAGCCCGTGTTGGGCTGACCCAGCGCCGCGGCTCTGCAGGGCCCGGGCGGCCTCACACCTCGCTGCACTGCAGCCGCCGAGCCCTGCACACGGCCCAGACACGGCCACGGCCAGGTGCGGCAGGGTGAGCTGCGTGCCAAACAATCTGTGCTTACAAAAACTTGACATTTCTCTTGCCAGATAGGGGAAGACTCCAGTTTTACCCCTTTTTGTTTTTGTTGTTGTTCCGGCCTTTGAACTGTGGGACAATTTGCTTCCTTTTGCATGATGCGTAACATCTGAGGCACACTAACGAGGACATTCCCCTTTTCCTGTGCCTGCTTTATTTGCTACCTTTAATAAAAAACAACTGCCAACTTTGAAATCATGGGGTTTTTCTGTAACATTTTTCTAAAGACTCAGCTACTTCAATAATTAAAAAAATCCCAAATTCCTTTATTTAATTTTAAAATGTAGTGTTGTTGTTTTCCCAGTGCCTTTGAGGGGGAGTACACACACCATAAAGCTAAAGGAATATACAAATGTGTTGTTTGTGGAACTCCTTTATTCAAGTGAGTATGCTAAATATAGTTTTGAGATTTCTGTCTCTTAGATTATGTGCAATCTTGTATATATTTCATACATAACTGTACAAGGTCATTTCACAGAATCACAGAATGGTAAAGTCATTGAACCTTTTAAGGGATACAAGAGAAGAAATGTAAATAATAGTAAAATTAGTAGTAAAATTAGCCTTGTGGTAAAATTAGTCTTACAGTAAATATAAAAAATTGGAATAAATAAATAAATAAGATAGAAAACATTCAGGTAAAAGAGGAAATATTACAGGAAAAAAAATCAGAAATTTAAATTTTTTTCTATATGCGGCTATGCCACGTAATTTTAACAGTCTCTTACTGTGTCAACAGATACTGAGGTGTGACTTTTAGAATTACTTACAGATAGCTTTAGGAGATACTGGATGGCGATGCTGAATTTTGTATACAGCATTTTAGCTCACAATGGAGAAAAAAGTAGATGCTTTTTTTTTTTTTTAGAATTCAAGCAGTTAAGCACACAAAACCGAGGAAAACTGCATTACTTACTGAATTTCCCTCTATTCCAATTAGCACACATGGAGACCTGGCTTAAAAATACTCTTTAGAAGTACTGTGGGAGTTTTGGCCCTAAATTTGATACTAGAAGCAGTGCTGATTGAATTCCCTTGATCAATGCATTGTTCTGCACAGATTCAGTTATTGTTTATGGGCTTTTTCTTATTTATGTCTGTGTTCATTCTGATGAAGAATTTAATTTTTTTCCTTGCTTTTTTTTCCCCCTCAGTTCACCCTAATTCAGTCCCTGTCACTTGAAGAGGTAGCTTTACAAGAGCATAAAGCAAGATGGTCAGGACAGCGCTAATAGTATAGAACATTGTGCCAGTAATAGGTTGAAAGAAAATACAGTTGATGTAGCTCTAGAATCACCAGATGTGGTAGTGATCGTTGTCCTCAAGAGACTGTCTCTAAAGTGAAAGAAGTGTCTCATCTCTGTAATGTTTGATTCCTCTTTTAGAAGGACTATCTGCAGAAACTGAGTAATAATGTGAATCTTTTGCGTTGAAAATCTGAGGGTTACAGACACAGCCAAGACAATAGTCACATATCATGTCCTACTATGGTCCTTGGCTTAAGGGTGCAAATGGGGATCCAAAGTTTCTGTAACGTGTTTTTCTACTCTGCCACTGAGACATTCCACTGCTTACTATAGCTGAATCTTTTGGGTGAAATCCTGGCTCTGTTGAAGTAAATTCATATTTAGCAAATGAATACAATGGAGTCAGGATTTAACCTTCTACCTTCAAGACTGGCTTCCTTTCTATCATCCAAAGGATAAAGAGTAGGGGTTTTTTTGCAGGATGAGTTTTGGACAGCAGTTGTACACATAAATGAATGTGAACTAGTTTCCAGTTGCCTTCACAATAGTTTTAAGATGAGAAAAAACTGCAGTATGTAACTTAGCTGTGATTATCTCAAGTGCACAGTGTGCTTTGGCATAGTCTTGAGTTAATGAGTTGCATTTCTCTTTGTGAAATTATCTATATGGAAATGTCTCTGTATTCAGATTCTTTTTAAGACCCCTGTGGATATTATGGGAAGAGAGAAGGAAAGATGGAAGGTTTTTTTTTTTAATTTTAATAAATCCCAAGCCAGTGGGCACCTGAGGAAAACACCTGACTCATTGTGTCCTGATACTAGACTGGCCTTTACTCAATCTCCCTAAAGTCTTTGTGTTGCCTTGTAAGCTCTTGCCACTTCTGGCCTACATCAAATTCAGCCAGTTCTGATATGGCTGGCAACAGTGGGAAAAAATGCAGAAGCCAGTAGGAGTCCATGTTCTTTTGTTTACTGACCTCAAAATATTAGTATATAATGTCTTTCTCAACCGGGGAAGACAGATTTCTGAATCTTGGTCACTGATTCAGCCCAGACAGCTAAAAAAAGTGGGAAGGAAACATAGACAAGAGAATGCAAAATGTGTGCTATTTACTACATTTTCTCCACAGAGTGTAAATCACTGGAGTATTTCTTCAGGAGTAAGATGGGAGTACAATACAAAGAAAGTCCATTGCCCCATTTAAAATGCAAGTACTTTTTGTGGTAGCATGGGATTTTTTTGGTGCTTTTTGTTTTTTAATTTCCAGATAGTCATCTGAAACTTGCATTTACATTTGTTTCTCATTGATGTCCATTAATTTTTTTGTCTTTATGTCGTTGTAATCTGTAAATATATATATTTGGACTATGGACCTGTCAGTTTAACTAGGAAAGAGACTGGAGCTTCAGCAGTAATATTAACAAACTTCAACTTTTAACATTTCTGATTTATGTTGTTTCATTACCATGTGACACACAAGGTCAGGGAACACATGAATTTTACACTCCAGATGAAAGACCTGTTTTTTGGTAAGTCTTTAAAACAGAACTTTGTCTCTATCACAGGAAAGATAAAAGAAACAATTAGGAATTTCACCTCTCTTCATCTACCTACTTGTGCTAGTGTTATGAGAAACCTCCCAAGCTTTATGGAGGACATGCTTTAACTTTTTCCACAATCAAAGGTGCCTCACACATAAAATGCATCATTATGCCATTGAATCTTATTATTCCATCTCTGAACTTGCATGGCAGGCAGTCTCCTACATCCCAGTACAGCTGCCTAAAGAAAGCAATAAATGAGAGAGACAATAAACTAATCTCAAGGACCTCCTTTTCTGCAAGCCAGTCCTTATGCAATTTTGTGTTATACTTACTCCAAGCTAGCTGCAGGCTTATGCTAAAAGAAGGAGCCCTGCTGTCCCCCACCTATCTCTAGGGTGTTTTTTCATGGCTTTCTCCTCACTGGACCTCACCTGGTGTGGCTGGAACATGTCTCAATGCAGAACATGGATCTGATAGAAAACCAATAAGCAAAGAAAAAGACCTTATACTTATCAAGCACATCTGCTTGTGTTAATATTTTATCAGCCACGTTTATCATGGCTGGATGGCCTCCACAGCAAGGTTGTATTTTTCTGTACCAGTTCACAAAGACCCACCTATGCCTCCCAAATCCTCAGTGTTTTCTAAGGGACAACTTTATTTGCAAGGTTGTGCCTACTTTAATTTTTCAAGGCATATTCTTGTACATTATGCAAAAATACCATTCTGTCCACAGCCATGGAAAGAGGATGTTAAAATGGACCTGTCTCAAAACGACTCATGCTACTGCCATAGGAGAGAATCTATTCCATATTTAATAAACCATGGTCATGTCCTTTACCATATGCACGATTGTGAGAAAGATGTGGTATGTATGGGAACTGGGAAGCCTGGGAGAATTATTTCCTTTTAAAAAAGAAATATTATTGTTTTGTCAGTTTCCAATTTTTAGGGCCAAAGACTAAATTACCAAGTCTTCATAAATCACCCACTGCTGCCTTTATTGCTTCCTGGAAGGAATTCTTGGTAATTGTGTTGGCTCTTCTAAACATGTACTAGCAGACATAGCAACAGCCTTTTCCATGTTATGTTTTCATTTGTTTTTTGTTGAGCTGTGTCAGGTCTTCTCAACATCTCTCAGACATCCAATCAAGAGAAAGTGAGAGTGGCTGGCCAATATAATTGTACTATTAACATTGTACCACTCTTGCCTTGACAAGACAAGGGAGGGTTTCAGTCACCAGGCTAGATCTTTATAAGGAATTTCCTTGCACCAGTGCTGCATGCTTAATTAATGGTTTTTAAGCTTTCTTACTGGTCTTTATATTCTTTGAGCATGCCAAATGAAAAATCAGCACTGCTTATCTGTCTAGGAGAGCCCATATGACATCACTGATGTGGTTTCTCTAATACAAGCTAATAGAACTACTTGAGCAACTTCATCTGTCTTCACTGACTTTTAGTTCCCCTAAAAGACTGTCAAACCCAGTGGCTTCTACTTAATAACATTTTTTTGAAGTATGTTGGTTCTCACCAGTGTAGGAATCAATAAATTGTCTAGGCTGGAAAAGACTTTTAAGATCATTGGGTCCAACAGTGAACCCAGCATTGCCAAGCCCACCACTAAACCATGTCTACATATATTTAAAATACCTTCAGGCATGGTTACCCAACCTCTTCCCCAGACAGTCTGTTCCAGGGTTGACAACACTTTCCATGAAGAAATTTTGCTAATGCCCAGTCTAAACTTCCTCTGGTATGACTTGAAGCCATTTCCTCTCATTCTGTTGCTTGTTACTTGGGAGAAGAGCTCAACACCCACCTGGCTACACCCTTCTTTCAGGTAGTTGTAGAGAGTGATAGGGTCTCCCTGAGCTTCCTTTTTGTGCTCAAGATCCTTCACCAGCATCCTTACACTTCTCTGGACACACTCCAGATCAGAGACTGATTTCCAGATAACAGCTTGCATTTTCAGAAGGGTTATGTCTATACTTACAAATAAAATGGACAAAAGCCTCTTCTCTGGCCCTAAAGGCAAGTGACAAGACATGGCTTGTGTTTTTAGCCTAAATTTCTCTACTCTGAAACAAAGTGGCCTGGTTCATCCTGCTTTTGGGGAATGGTCCCTGTCCTGAGCCTCCCCTGCTGTTTGCCTAGGTCGTGTCTAGGGTTCTCATCAGCATGATAAGGGCCAACACAGCATCCAGGGATATGTTCACAACTGAATATTACTGTCCTGGCCTTCTTTAGATTGCTAGCAATGCTGTACCAGGAACACTGATACTCCAACTAGGTATTTTCTGTACCACTAGGGGGCAAACACGAAAGAGAGAGGATTGATTGTATTCTGCTGAGTCACCTGCACCAGGACATGAGCTGGCTTGGGTTGCATCAGGAGCCTGCTAGACCCTCATCTCTTCAGCAAATTGCCCATGCCATTATGGAATAAAATTCTTTGAAAATGAAGATGTACCGAAGATGCATCCATCTTTATGACTGTAACAGATCTTTATTCTATCAAAGTCCTTTTCAGAGAATAGTGTTTTGAATGTTTGCCCTTAACAATGTTGTGTTTAACATCCTTGAAGCAAAACCTTGCAAAGGAAAAGCCTGGTATAAACTGCTAATGCAAGGCCTAAGAAAGCCAAGAGGAATAAATTACTCCTTCCGTGTTGAAATGCAAGGATCAGAATGGCAGAGTACTTTCTGAGAGAGCTGTGGGGCTTCCAAAGGCTGTTCCCCATGTTCCCTCAACAAAACCTATATAAACCTGTTAAATACTTCATCTTGCAAGGTAAAAGGAAAGGCAGTTGTAACATAACAGCAGAGATTCTGCAGTAAATCTTCTTTCCTCTCTTTTTGACAAAGGCCTGCTTTCCTGGAAAGTAGCAGATTTGCATTAACTTCAGCTGTAGTGTGTGGCACTAACAACTGCAGTTCAGACATGCTTAGGAAGGCAGTAGCTTAAAATTCAGACTATAGGAACACATAATGATTATCATCACTCCGTTTCTCTCTCTTAGTACTTGGCAGTCTGAAGATCTGGTATATGATATCTTAAAAGAAACAGGTTGAAACCCTGCACCTCTTTGCAGCACAAATATAATGACCATCGTCTATTCCATTGTTGATGTCTGACTTAATTATTCCTAGGAGCTTTAAAAGTATTGCAGCACCTTGTACTTAGCTAAATCTTTCCAGTAGCTCACCATTTACTTGCATATGATGTGTTGGTAG
This sequence comes from Rhipidura dahli, assembly GCA_013399225.1. NCBI lineage: Eukaryota > Metazoa > Chordata > Aves > Passeriformes > Rhipiduridae > Rhipidura > Rhipidura dahli. Next base: position 164,752 of record VXAC01004445.1, on the reverse strand, counting down.
CTAAGCCTACTTGACATTTGTACTGACATGTTGTGTGTATTTGAGCCATATTGAAGTTGGAAATGAAAAGCACTTTATAAATACCATCTTGTTCCCTTTATGCATATAGACTCATTTCCAAAGATATTTATGAATGCTTACCTGACTTTCAGAATACTCCTATGAGACAGAAGTAGAGAAGATATGCAGAAAGCTATTATCCATTCATTGGGAGGCTGGGTTGGAGGGGTGGGGGTGGTGTTGAGGTGTTCCCCTCTTGTTGTGATAAATGATAAAAGACAATTTGTACAGTCAGGACCTGACACTGTAAGGTGCATCTTGTCTGGTAGGATGCTTAGGTTGGATATCAGAGTATGTACTATGATAACAAACAATGTACTGAGGAGTTTTTTTCCTTCTACTTAATGTAGTTTTAAAAGTATAAGGAAGTCAGAATGAATATTTTTGTGTGTAGCAGAACATCCCTTTGGAATGGTCTTGCAGTATTTAACTTTATTATTTTTAATGACCATATTTTAGTTGCACATTTTAAACACCTATGTGCAATTAGTTTCTGATACTTTTGTCTAACATGCTGTTGAGAAGCAGATATAAATACTGGAAGAGGAGAAAAGTGCTGCTTCCATTAAAATTGCTGTAAGCTTTGTCATTCCTTCAAGTAGTCAAGGTGACTTTGTGTTCTTGCAGAGTGCTTCTCTCACATCCGCCACTTGTTTATTTCCAATGCCAAAGATGCTTTATTGTTTTTCTCCACTTCTTCTGTGTCTTGCTAAGATCTCTACCAGTTTCTGTAATACTGTGTCCTAAATTTTACATCATTTTCCCAGGGGGAAATGTTGACCATAACAAAGGTGACCATCCTGCTCTTGATGGCTCCTAGTACTACCTCCCATGTTGTGTTTTCTTTCATAGCTATTCTGCTGTTGCCAGACAAAGTTCAATTCATTTATCACCCCCATATCAGTTTTCTGATGTGTTGTCCAGTAATTTATGACTGTTTGGAGCTTTGGTACTCATTACAGTGCCCAGTGACCCTTGTGACCCTCCTCTCTATGCACTCTCTGCCACCTTGGCCCCCGGGCCAGTTTGTTGCTGCCGCAAGTTGCAGTGCATATATCCCTAACATGCCATTCAGGCTGAGAAGCAAGAGCTCTGTTTGACCAGCTAATAGTGAGTATCTAGAACTTAGGCAGTGAGAAGCTGATGGGGCAGCTAAACAGATGCTGAGGGTAAGATTCGTGCATTCTGTCTATGTAGGTAGCGAGGTGTTGCTGATACCGTGATGAACAAGGGAGAATAGTGTAGGCAGATATACAGCAGCTTGAGGAGAATATTTTAAATAAAACACTGACTAAGTGGCTTTACTTGTAACTCAGTGGAATTTCCCCCAGGTTACCACTTTTCATAGGGTGGGGACTTCTTCCTGCTGGTGTAAATACCATTTGAATCATACTGCCAAACTGAGCATGTGCTGGTGCCCTGGGCAGTTACCGGTGCTGATATTTGTGAAGGCATGTCAGCAACATGCTTTCTTTGTTCAGTGCTTTTGGTGGAACTTTAGAAAGATTAACTATGAAGATATGTATTTTCTCTTTCATCTTTTAATCTCCTGAGAGTATATTTAAGTGTATATTTAAGAGTGTATTTTCATCTCCCGAGAGTGTATTTATTGTGAGCACTGGAGGAAAGTGCAGAATGAGTGGAATGGGATAAGAAAGTTGTTTCCTTTCTGATGTCTTTAATAGCACAGACCTGTTAATTTTTTTAATTATGTCTGATTTTATATTTATTTGCTGTAGCACAGTTATTTGGTATAGAATTATAGTGCCAGTTATATAAAAGTATAGAGTGCATGTAAAAGACATCTACATGTAATAGCATCTACAAGCTTATAAAATAAAAGTTGAAAATAAATCTGCAATTAGTTTTTGAGCTTCAGGCATTTGTTTCTGAAAAAAGAAGGACTGTAACTACCCAAAATACATCCCTTCCTTGATGCAATGTAACAGGATCCAACATTGTACTTCCTCCTTAGAATTTCTGGGGAAATGCATTTTGCTGCTGACGTAACATGCTTTAACAGGTCTCCTGCTGGTCAGACCTTGTGTCCTGCTGTGACAGCCATGACCATGTGTACAACTGATTGTTAGTGGGCGATATAAATCTGATTGGAACATGCCTGTTAATTGGTTTGAGAGCTCAGTATAGACAATGCTGTCTTGTAGCAGATTGTGTAGATAGCCCTAGTCATAGGGTTAATTCTGCTTGACAGCACATCAGCAGCATCTTGAGTAATTACCCAACTTAAGTTTTCCCACAGTTGAATTGAGATCTTCAAAGGCTTCTACATTTACAAGTATTATTAACCGATATCTGAAACATGATGTTCCCACAAGGGCTAATTTTTTCTTCCTTTTATTAAATATACAGGTTATAGGGTTCATTTGCTAAGTGCTAAGCCCTTAGAAGAAAACACTACTTGTTAGAGAGAAAAATCTGCAGTGCACGGCCAAAGCTAATGGTGCATAATGCACACAACATTGTCTTTTTGCAAAGACTTTAAAAACAAGTTAAAATTTAGGTCTGGCTCCCTTCCTCTTTCCCACCCCCCACTTTCCACTTTTAAGAAAATCAAACCACTTACTCCTATGTGCAGAACGAGTAAATTGAAGACATGCACAAACAAAAACCTCCTAGGATGTTGCACAATTAAGTACAGATCATTGGATACAATACATATGACATTAACGAAACGGTATCTGCTTCAAAAATAGATTGGAAACATTTGTGAATAAATTAAATCCTCTTAATGATTTTATAAAATGAAAATGAATGAAAACTATTTATTTCATACAAACAACTGTATGCTATGATTCACAGTATACAATGTAATCCTGGTTTAAATTTATCTTTTATTTTCTTCATTTGTTTTGTGATGTGCCTTTTAAAATATCTTCTTTGTAACTCTACAATATAGAAAACAGTAAAATGTTAAAGATAATAGTTATTATTTGGGTTCAAATGCCTTTGAATGCATTGAATGTTAATGTACAGAGTTAGACAGTCTTATTAAAGATGGTTTTTGCTGGGGGATCTGTCTGACAAAGGGCTTTTATGGCATAAAGCAGTTCTTGTAACTTACGATCTTTTTATTTTCTTTTTCAGGTCAGAAACAAAGTTTGACTCCAATTCAGGTATGTTTAGATTTACAGTGTTTTACTGAATATACACTATTCAGGTTAATCTCAAAAAAGTAGTTTATCAGTTCATGTTCAGTTTAGTTTTAAACAAACTGGGGTAGGTCAGTCTTAAAGGATCTTCATTTCTCACCCTCTGAAAACAGCATTGTTACTGTGAAACATTTGCTTTCATTCCTTTCATTAGTTCCGGTCTCTTTACATTTTCCCAAAAGATGATCAGGAAGATGTATCTTGCAACTGGCTTTAATTGATCCAGAAAAATTATAATGCAAATAAATGATAATACAGACTAAAGCAAATGGAGGATTGAAGTTTGAGAATGATCACTGCTATAGAGGAGAATGTTTTTCTTCCTGGTGGACAAAAACATTTCATGGGAATTTGAAGTCAGTGCAGCCTATCTGTCAGGAAACAGATGATTTGTCATCAAATTTTTGTGACAGATGCATGTACACAATGCATGCCAGAGCAGTCTGTAGAGCTCAGTTGAGGAGGATTACCAAAAGGCAGTCTCTCTCAAGATGTCTTTTTAAAGAATTGTAATGTGTTGTAAGGATTGGGAGGGAAGTGAAGGTCAGTTTTAACAGGTTAATGTGTGTCTAACAAGACAAAAAACACAGGACAGCAAACAGGGAAGCAATTGGAGGAAAAGAACAGATATCCTAATACCAGACTATTACTTATTCAGTTAAATATTCCTGGGTGTTCCTTAAAGCTAAACAGTAATAAATTAAGAATAGGCTCTTGTCCTGAAGCTAGGTGAAATGTCCATTGCCTGAAAAGGTAATTCAAAATACTTTTTTTTTTTTTTTGAGATGAAAAAGTCTGTTTTAAACAGGAAACCTGGTATTGTTATGGCAATTTTGGGTTTAGGCCAATGTTATCTTCTATGTAATTTGCTTAATGCAGTGATTATAATTGCTTATAATGTTACGAATTTTGTAATATATATTAATCAGGGTGTTTATGGAATAGCATGTTTCCTTTTATCCCAGTTCCAGCATGATTTGGGTTTGAAATGAGAGGCATTACGTTGCTTTTTCTTTCCACATTAGATTTTATCTTTGTAACTATATGAGAGTGAAATCTACAGCAGGAAGCATTTAAATAGCCAATGCCTACATCTCATATACTTGCGTCATCTTGCTTCTATTATGATTTTAGTCTGTGAGTTTGAGGTTACTTGCTTTAAATATTGCTTGAATAAACTCTATTCTAAGACTGATTCTTAGATCTTGACAAAACACGGAGGGATTCCATGGGGGATAGCTTCACACATTATCTGCCATTTCCCCCTTTATTTTAGTGCAGTCACCAAAACTAGGGTGTGGAGCAGAATGTCACATCTCTGCTTTTCTGTTGAAGGTGAAGTGCTTTCTTCAGACCTTCAGTTTGCTTGGTGGATTAAGCTAAAAGTAGTTTTCTGACTCTCTCTTTTGAAGCAGTTCTCCTGTTAGGTGCACTATGCTGCCTGCCACTCCCCTTGGCACTGAAGGCAGGAGCATGGCTTTTCCTAGGGTAGCAGTAAAAGTTTGGCACTATTGCAGCTGTGGTGCGTGCCTGCTCACTGCATGTCACCAGGCCTTTCTGCCCCAGGCTCCTGGTCCCATTTCAATCTTTTCCCCAAGCTGTATTTGGAACTGAGAATTACTGGGGTTTAATTCCTCGGTCTCATCAGTGCTGTGTCTTTCGGCACAGGTTTCAGCTAACAACCCGGGGCAGATGTTAAAACCAAGCAACATTAAGGCTGAAAACCTCTTTATTTTTGTGAGAAGTACAGCAGCCTTCCCTTTATAGGGAGAGCACTCAGTTCTTCCACCGAGAAGCTGTTCAATGACAGTCAGATGGCACAAGGACTCAGAGTTTCTCCTCTGTTCCCAATGCGTAAGAGCAGAGGAGAAGTGAATATACTGGCAACATCACCTTAACATCTAGCACCCAAATAGAATATCACTGGGTTTGTTTCTCCACCAAAAAGGATTTGCTATCACTTTCCCAAACCAGACACTAGTCCTGGACCTCCTGCTGCCTCTGAGTGAACAAGATACACTCACTCAAAATGCATTGGCAATGGCATCCTTGTAAAAAACACATTATTTTTAATGGGGGGGGGGGGGGGGGGGGGGGGGGTTGGGGTGTGTGCAGTGCCCTATGTAGCACCATGTTCTGCATTACACAGGCCTTTAAAGAGTGTCAACATAGTGTTGGTTTAAAAAGGGCTGCTGGCATCTGAATCTGAATTTATGCAACCTCAAGTTTCTTGGAGACACCTTAAGGTATTTTCACATCCCTCATTTCATTTTGAATTCCCTAGACTGCCATTCATAAGTAAAGTAATGATCCCACAAACTGGAACAAACATGCTTTGTTCTCATTTATCTTATGTTACTCAAAACGGTTCAAGCGTTGAACATGAGAATGAGGTAATTTTATTATAGAACACATATTTTTTTCCCAGGGAGTTGTTCTACAACTATTGCTTGCTCTAAATTAACCCCACTGTTAATTCCAGTTAACTGCAAGTCTAGATGTGCCCTTAATAAACATTTATCAATGCTTATTATACTTCTCTTTCCCATAAATATTTGTGAAGCACTGAAGAATTAAAAGAAGTCTTTCTGAAGCAAGTACAAAGTCAGAAATACAGCTTTTAAAGTACCCAGTAGGCGCACTGCAAATGTAGCCCTGGAAATATTGTTCAACACTGAAATATTAGACAAACATTGTCAAAAGAAGATTAATTGGAACTTGAGCATTAACTTAAAAGAAGGCTGCAAAATTCCTACAGTGATGATCAGGATTTATCATACAAATAGCTATAACATCTGTAGGGGACTCACATTCTTCATCTCATGACTAACAGTTCCATCTGAGAAACTTCTTTTTCTCTGCTTATTCTTTTTAAGTCTATAGCTGGCAGAATTTCTGTCTCAGAGACCATGGGGTTAGCTTCACGCTGTTAGAAGATCTTATAATTGAAACAATTTTGCTTTCCTGTCACAATATGATGAATTTTACTGGCACTTAAAATAGATTTTTTTCTAACAAAGTACTTGAAAGCAAAAAAGGTTGTAGGAAAACTATTTTTTTTCCTCACAGTTTGTTAGAAAACAAAGTAAACCACAAAAAAACCCCACAGGTGAAACAATTTTTTTCTAAATATCAGTACTTCATTAGTGTCTAAAATGCTTATTGTGCTATGTGCTTGGTTAGAAAATTTTGGAATTTAAAAATATAAGACTTATATTGGAATAATTAATGGAATTCACTCGATGAATGATAAACAGATTTATGCTTTTTAAATTTAGAGTAATATAGATCATCAGAGTGCTGTTCCATAGCAGGAAGAAATTGTAGGTCTCAAAAGCTGTTGCTGAATACTTTAAATCCCACCTTAGTAATAGCAAAAAAACCCCACAGGAAATGCAAACAAGTGTCTCAGCACACCCCCTAATCACCAGGGAATGGTAATGGTGAATTTCCTACTGCCTGCTGGGAGGGCTGGAGTTTTCTTGGGGCATCTCCTGTAATATTTGCTGCATCCTGCATGTCACTGTGGAGGTGAGACATGATATTCAGGTTAGAGTGTCTGCAGTGAAATCATGAAGGGCAAAAATTTCAGTTTTGTTCTATGTTAAAAATGAAAGGGCAAATTCCTGGACACTATACAAGGACTCCAATGGAGTCTTTTTTGTATATCTGTCACTCAGACCATGGAATATGCCAAGTCAGAGAGTGCAGGGTGCAAAAGGGACAGTTGGGGTCCCATGCTGTAGAAACATATCTGTGCACTGAAGAAAGAGGAGTGCCCAAGGACACACAGTGCCTTCAGCTGTGCCCATCATCTGCTGTGCCAGCTTCAGACTTCTCTCAAAATGAGGGATGTATCTCCAAAACCTGTTCTTCTGTCTCCCTGCTTCTACATATCAAATGAAATGTAGAGATAATGTATGTGATTTTATGTTACTCTTTGTGGCGATACTTTGGAAACATTCCAATTAGTATCAGGAATTAAGCCATAATAGCTGCCCATGCAGCTAGAGGCTGTCCTGAGGGACAGCTACACACGAGCTTTTGTTGGATTCCTGCTGCCCCAGCAGTCGAATACAAAGCAAGTCAAGGAACCCCCAGCAGTTCCTGAAACTTCCTTCGCCTGCCTTGTCTGGACTCACAGTGACTCTGAAGGTCATTTCTCCTCTGTGCATGCTGCATTTTCCACCAGAATGAGTGTATCCCCATGTCTTCAGCACTGCACAAGGCTGCCACCCCTATATCCCTATCAAGTTTCCCATCCTTTCCTTTCTCACCTCTTGTGTTTAGTGGTATCTTTCATTTAATGTGGCCCCTACAATGTACTAACTTGCAAGGCTACATGATTCAGCACAGGTGCTGAAGAACAGATGAAGAAAATTATAAAGTTGGGGGTGATCAGATGTTTTCCTCTCACGAATTCCTCTTGGCTACATTTCCAGATGTTCTGCAATAGGCTTTCCAAACTCTGTATCAGCCTTGATTTCCCCCAGGCTGCCATCAGTCCCATTGTATGAAAGTCATCAGTACAACTATTACGAGCATAAGGAACTCTCTGCCCAAGTAAGAGAGAAATTAATAACAAAAGGCATTTTGAAAGTGAGTAACTTTTACTGACCTTTGCTACCAGGGAAGCACAAAAGAAATGTAGCTTGCCTGAAACCTTAGGTTGATAAAGAAGCAAGGTACTTAGTCATAGCAGCCACTGATCTACCTCATCAAAGCTCTAAACACAGATCAAGAAGTAAGTTCCTAAATTTATTGATGTCAGCTTCTCCATCCAGGTTGTGTTAGAGCAGTTCTTAATTTCTTCTTAGGAAGGCTAAGTAGTTTCAGAAATGGGGAGGAGAAGTGATATTTGGTGTTCTTAACAAAATCACGTTGACAAGTTCAACAGTCACTCTACAATCAGAGTATTAGATTAAAAAGTACTAAAAGAAAAGATCACTTGCAGAATCTCAAACAGGGAAAAGTGGCAAAATAAACTGAGATACTGAGGAACAGGGATGCTCCAGAGCTTTTTGGATGAGGTAAATGACCTCTTAAGGTTCTCTTTCAACTATGAGGAATTACTTCCTTCTATCTGGCCACCACCAGCTTGGATGCTTGAAAACACGTGTGAGCTGCAACAGAGATATGGTGGGAGACAGTTACTGTGAAAACAGAACAGTGTCTCAGATTATCTTGTCATTACTTGTCAGGGCTGTTTTGTTCTTGGCATTAACAACTCTTCACACAGATTGTTGGGGTGCAGTGGCTGGTGAGCATACCTGTTATATTTGTCCAGCAGCAAGATGAGCATTTAGAGTCAGATGCAAACTGAACCATCTGATGAATGTTTCAGGGCCATGCCTGAGTATTAGATAGCTGGGATATCTCACTGGTACAACCCAGGGAACTGTGTGCTGATGTGTGGTAACTGATTATCGCCTGTTCTTGTATCACTTGTAAAGCTTGGAAAAAGTCACATTATTTCAACATAACATAATATTTTACTTCATGAAGGACTTATTAAGAATGTTGTAAGCATGCAGGCAATGTTGCTTTTCTAGGATTTTTAAAGAAGGCAGTCAAGTTCCAGAGTACTCCAAATGTATAACTTCCCAAATTCTAGAATTGCCTTTGGAGTTGCAGATGTCTTTTCTTCCCACTTCCTCTGTTCATCTTTTTTGTATCTAAGCAGTCCTATTCCTTGCTATCACTGGCATGATTCTCAGTTCTCAAAGTATTTTAATAGGAAGCCTGATGACCTCTATAAGCTAGATCTGTGAATCTAATAGTGGAGAGCAACAGCCTTAAATCTTCCTGTGTGAATAATTTGCATGATTTCTATTTTTTCTGATTTTTTTTGGCAATATGTTCCTCCCTCCTTTGGGCACTTATTAATAGGGCAGCTACTTAAAGAGGCTCTGCCCCTGTGCACAGCACGCAGGCTCACAGTGCCACGCTGGCATGAAGCACTGCTTGTCAGGGTGTGGTAGAAACTCTGTGTTAAAGGGCCTTGTTCATGGAGCCAGGAATGTAATATCAACAGAGGCAAATACAATTTTCTGGTTTTTTGTCACATGTATACTTTAATAGTTGTTGCTGCTTCTTTCTTGCTTTGCTGTGAGGATCTTGCTGAGAAGGATTTTGTAATGTGTTTAAATTGGTCCTGTAATGAAAATACTTGGGTTTTCCACTTTATTATTATTATTAAGGAAATTCATCAGATTTATTTAGAATTTTTTGCCCCTCTTTCTAATTGCTGAAGACAGTATTTTCTATTATTATTATTATTATAAATAGTTTAAAAGGGCTGTCTTTAAGAAACAATTTGGCAAAGTAGTCTGAGAAGACATGAATAATGTATAAATCATGGGTTTATTACATGGAATTGGAAACTGTTGTACTGAGTTACATGATAAACTTTAAAGTAGATTGGCTGAGGATTGTTTATTCATCCTAATATAGCTGCTTCAGATAGGTTTGGTCTATTAGGGAGTTAGTCTATTGTTAGTCAGCAAATTGCTCTTTCCAGTTAGCAACACTGAGCACTATAACATTTTTACTGTTCTGGATGGCTGAATTTTATAAATACAGATGTCTTGCTAAGGCCTCTTAACAACTGTGCATTTTTTTACTGAACAAGGCTACCTAATTACTTTTCAAGAGCTGCTTGCATTGCAGTCTTGTTCAATGAACACTGGTGACACTGTTGAGTTATCCTACACTTGTAAACTTCATAAAGAGTTTTCCCGGTCCTTTTAAATGAAAATTCATTTAGTCAAATTAATCCTATTTCAGACTAACTGTGACATTTAACTTTGCCATAGTCCCATTGAATTAGCCAAAAATGGAGTGTGTGCAAGAGAAGCCACAAGAATGGACAAGCAGGGCCATTTCTGGTTCCATCTGTGGCTCATCAAGGTAGTTACATAGCTCTACTGCAACTTAACTACACCCTGTAAGGCACAAGCCAGGTGCATTGCTACCTTGCTTTATTAGTACTCTATTCATTTAAAACACAAAACTGGAGATAAAACTGCCTGCCTGCTTTGTAATTTGAAAGCTGAACTATATTTCATTTGTAAGTGGAGTGTTAAGGCATTGTGCATTATGTACATACTTCTGCAGAAGTTTTGAAGAACAGCAGCATGGGTAATTGTTTAGCTCACTGCATGGTGCCAGGAAACAAGAATTTGGTAGGGAGCAAGAGCACTTCACTATCACATGTGAACACTTCACATAACTATCTTATGACACAGAAACTAGTGTCATCTACTTGGGTGTATACAGGTAGCTGGGATGTGCGGGTTTGGCCATAATTTGAATGGCTGGTTCCTATTTTTAGTGTTGTATGGGCATCTGCTGATCCTGTGTCACCTTCCAGCATATCTGACAGCTCTGTGCCCTGGGCAAAGTACTTTCTCCCTTTGCCTTTTTGCTCCTGCACATTGTCTGTCTAGTTTGTTTACTTTTGAAGGATTTTCAGGGGAAGAGCTGTCCCCTGCTACTGAGCATGTCCAAGACTTAGAGCAGTGGAAACACGTTCTCAGTTAAGATCCACCATAAATTGCACCATGGGTGGCCTCTAGAAAGTGTCTCCTTTTAGGCTGAAGCTCTGTTGTTAGAAAGAATGTCTGGAAAGCAATAGAAAAGGCAGCATGGTGTCTGTGTGAATTAAGAGTATTTCACTCAGCCTGCACAGTCACTGACACCACAAAATTTGTGTCAAGAGCTCAGTTCTCTGAAAAAGAAATATAGTGGTCTAAAAATGGTCTTCCCAGGTCCAGAATTTCTCACCTAATTGAACTTGTTTACCCAATAGAACATTTCTGCAGCAGAACACGACTGTGGCTATACATAAAGACCTGAATTTGTTAATTAAAATCCAATATGTAATAATGGTAGAGGTTAAATGAGATGTAAATACTATCTGAGGACTCAGGCATATAGAACAGAACATACTTATGAAATGTAAGATTTCCAAAAGTTCTTGAATACTAATATTCAGTGAAATGGGAAGCAGTTTCAACCTGTTTGTCATAGAATCATTCCTGCACGCATCAGTTTCTGAAAAAAACCTCACTTATATTTGCTAATGTGAATGATACTTGACATAGTGGGGGCTGGAGGTTGTTAAATGTCCTGAATGTATGCCAGTTCATTAAATCACTTTGAATCTTGCAAGATTCTGAGCAGGTCTAGTTGCTTCTGCAGGTCCTGAGAGTTGAAGATGTTCTAGATTTGTCATAGATCAGTTCTATGGTGCTTTGCATTATGATGGAAAGCATTACTGATTTTGAAGGGCAAAGGAGATGAAATAAGAAATACTTGAGGAGATCCTAATAACATGTTTGTTAACATGGACTGTATTTGGTATAATCCAATGCATTCTCAAGACAAATTGTTTCTTCCTCCTTAAAAAGTACTCTTTTTAAGCTGTATCTCCCTCTGAATATACTTGTAAATTCCTTGCTTATTCTGGAAGTTCATGTTGAGCCTCCACTGCACCCCTCAGCAAAGTGCACGAGAAGTTCTTAAGTACTTTCACTCCCTTTTCATTCATTCATTCCCACACACCTGAAAATTCTTCTTGTTCTCTTTTCTGGTGACTAATAAAAATTTTCATCTTTTATTTGGCTGGCAAAAACAAGCTGAGGAGGTTGGGTTGGGGCCCTTTCTTCTTTTGGGTAGTGACTAAGGCTGTGTTGGGAAATCAAATGCTGACTCAGTAGTTCCTAAGCTCTTCTTTGGGTAGACCACTACATCAGTTGTCTTATGAAAAGGCATCCCTTGTTCCTCATAGCACATCTTTATTCTGCCTTCTTGACAACAGACCAGGTGAAAGGACAGAGCAGAGTGCAAGGTGGCAAGGTTAGTGGTCTCCGTGAGATACTAAAATCCAGAGATACCACAAATTCTTACTTGTCTTCTTGTGGAGGAGGGAGTTCTTCTGTTCATGTGATGTCCTAATCAATCAGAGGAAGATGATGAAAAATGTGGCTTCTCAGCTGAGGAGTGGTCCCACTTTTTCCTCCACAGAATCTAGCAGCTGCTTCATTTCAGCTTTCATAGTAAAACCAAGTCATGCCAAACCAAACGTAGCCTAACCCAGCATAATGCCTTGGGTTTGGCTGAGGGAGAAGAATACCTTAAGACTCTTTCCTTCACCCACCCTGGCTTCCCATCCCACTCTGGGAGGAGTCTGCAGCTTCAATAAGGACAGCAACAACTTATGACAGCAATAGCATAATTTCAGTTGTGACAACCTTGGCAGTGCTGTGACTACAACTGTGCTCAAAGGAAATCTAGAGCTATGTAAAGCCATTGGGACAAGCACCACAGAGCCTCACCAGCCTCTGGGATAAAGGAGGGGATGAGACCACGGCATTCGGTGGGTGTCCCACTGGAGCCCCCATACACTGTGTGTCAGATGCTCTTTGGACTTCAACAGCCTATCTATTGGACAATACACAAGTCCAAGTTTGGGACCTATGTTGTCACTTATGTGGGTGCCTGCTAGTGTGGCACCCAGACTGGCAAGGCAACTTGACTGTATTTGGGTGGGAGCGAGGACACAGACCTTCATCCAAATGCCCATGGCCTTAAGATGACCCAGACAGGGATGGACCATACAGAGACTCTGTCCATCCCTGCACCCTCTACCCTCCTTCCCACAGCAAAAAGGGTTGTTGGGAAACGTCAGAAGCTGAAACTCATGAGACTTCTCCTGGCACGTTGCCTCTGAGAATGTTTCTGCTTATCCACAAAATGATTGAACTTTAATGAGTTTCTCATAATCTGTATAAGCACCAACAGTATATCTCTTTCACTCCTCTGCCAATAGCTTCTGCATTTTTTAAAAATTTTCGTAAAGTGTCTTGTCCAGTGCCAGGGTTAAACCTCACACAGATGGAGATGGACAGTAATACTAAAATGCCTAAGTAATCAAATACATTACAGCCTGCAGTACTACTTTAACATTTGGATGGGACTATGTTACTTCGAATTTAAAAACGTAAAGGTGCTCCATTAAAGAAGCTGAAAGTATAAGGCAGAGTGTTCATTAAATTCATGAAGATTAATAGGTGAAGGGCATGCAGTGTCATCTTCACTGCAATGTAAAGAATAAGATTATCTAAGTTATGCAGACATTCTACCTTTAATTCAGGCTGTATTTACAGAAATCTACCACCCATATCTCATTAGCTCAATGATATGGTTTATTTGTGCAGGTCTGTTTTAAAATTAATGAATGATGGGGAATTAGAGTTACAGCAGTGATAGCAGGTATTTAAAAAATATTCAAAGCAAGAGTAAAGAATGTCACCCTCTCAGGAAACAATCTGATACTTACTGAAGCCTATGCAAATATAAAATGATCTAATAAAGATCAGTGAAGAAAAAAATAAGCAAGATAGTTACATGGAATGAGCACAGGAAAGTAGATTGTTAAACACAGGGAGAGTAGAAAAATATGCTAGTACAAAGCTACATATAAAATTATTGCTCATCCTGCTCATCCAGTTTAAGTATCTGGATGGATGAAAAGTCTTTGCTATATGTAGAAAGAGGTAAAATGTTCAAACAGAGGATGCTAAGGTTAGTCCCAGAGGGTGGGGCAGCCTTATTGGGGACTAAACTTATATATGCAAACAAGGTTGGGGACTTGTGTATCCAGGCAACTTTGTTTTAAATTGGCAAGCTGAAGGAAAAGATTTTGGTTTTTTTCTATATATTGAACTGGGGCAGAGTATGTACCACTCAGATTTTTTAACATATATTGATACTGGAAAGGAAACAATTCAAACAAAGACTTGCACTATATGCTTGCAAAATGAAGACTGGAAAACAGTTAAGCTGTTTGGTTTTATCTAAGTTCTCCAACTTTTCCAGTCAAAATTTTTTACAAAATTTAAGAATTTTTCAGAAAGTTTTCTATACACCTAGAGATTCTGGTTTAAGGCACTATTATTACGTAAAAAGAAACTAAAACCGAATTCCCAAATCTGCCATCAACCTAAAACTTGGGCCCCATTTAACTGGATGCTTAATAACCTGTACCCACAGGTTGGTTTCCTCGATTGCACAATCATCCAGCTGTGGTAGCCTTTCTTTTGGGTTCTGCCCTGGTACAATGCAACTAAACCCCTCTGTGACCCCTGGGAATGCTAACAAAAGAGATGATCAGTCATTGCACAAACAGCTCTCCAAAGGGTGATCACATTGTTTCAGGCCTTTCTAGAAAACAATTCATAGTTCACAAGTATTTTAGGCTTAGCACTTCTTAGGGTGTAGGTTAAAAAATGCGTTAAAGTAGCAGTGTGAAACAAATATTATACCTAGTGACAGTAGTGCTGAACACTGAAAAATAGAGGTTGAATATTGGAAGTTTTGCTACTGGGGCTTCTGCCTCCTCCCCACTCCACCTCCTCCCTCAGAAATACACCGGTGGGATGGTGCCTTGTGCAAGTGAAGCACTGTTGTGTTTCATGCCAAAAAGTTTTAATCAGGCTAAAGGTGAGGCTCTGAAGCTGATGTCAGATATGGCCTGTACAGGTCATTAAGATGCCTGCAAGGGAGGAAAGCATGTTTATAAAGTCCATTTTGGAATGTGAGTCAGAGGTCCTCAGGTCTTCTAGTTCTTGCTCTAACGGCATGTGGTGGGTTGACTCTAAAACCACCACACGCAGGAAGCTGCAAGGCTTGTTTGGGTTTTCAGTGAGCTGCTTTATGGGCTGTTGCCTGTGGCATGGGAGCCAAGTCATCTGTCAGCCACTGACAGTGCTGCTGGCTCCGTTCTCTTCCTGCAGAGATTTGGACAGTATTTTACCTCTTTAGTTGCTTTACAGGAAAGAATCCTATTGAGAACACCTCAAGTGATACAATTACAGCATGAGCATTTAAAACCATGGGTATGTCTCAGTTTCCTGGGGAGCTGGGAAGAAGTTACAGGGCGCATGAAAAATTTTTGGTGTGACTGCAAACCAATCAGGGTACTAGACACCCTTTACATTTCAGTGGAGGTTTGGGCTTAGAACAGTCCCTTTTGGGTAACTGAAAGCAGATACTTTTTTATAAGGCTAAGAGTGCTCTGCAGCCAAAACATGTGTTATTTTGGTTGCAATCTCATGAACATTTGAAAGGTACAGAGGGAAGACCCAGCAACCTCTGGCATTCCAGTCCTTCCCCATCCCTGCAACTTTCATTGTTGTGATGCTGCTAAATCTGCTTTGACCACTCAGAATTTAAGCAAACAGAGGTTGTACTTGTGGGGTGTTATGTAGTATTTTAAAGAAAAAGCCTGAGTTTGTTGAATAGGGTTGGATCAGTACTGGAGTAGCTTGGTGTCAAAGGTTAGGTTTTATTATACCTAACATAGGGTTGGGAACTGACATACTGTAGCTTTTGAGTTTTTCTTACCTGTTTTTTAAGTGCTCACAGCATGCTCAGGGAATGAAAAGTACAGTGTATTTCAGTCCCTTTCCAGAAAAGTGCTACCTCAGTGCTGTGAAAAGATATAGCCCAGGTAATTTAAGTTCTTAATTCACATACTTTGCCTTTTGTAATGCTGAGACGGGAAATCTTTGGAACTGAAGGATTACAGGCTTATTTGAATTATAAAGGCACTGACCTCAAGCAGCCTTTTAGTCAAATCTGTTGTTTATGTGGTCAGCTTATAATCATGTTTCTGTGATACTAGTGCACAGATGTATTGTCAAAGCTGAGTTCAGAGGTTTAGTTTATTCTAACAGTAGAGTTTTTATCGGTCAGGGATATCACAGTAAGTCATCCTTGCACTCCTTGCCCTGTATTCTCACCTTCCACCTTGTGTTGCCTCCAGTGCTTGTTTAACCTCTTAGTTAACTGATTGAGCTCGTTAGCTCAGAAAAAAAAGTTGAATAATTTTCTTCTGGTTCAGTGGATTAAACTTTCTCCCCACAAATGGATAAGCACCTGATCTGGTAAACAGTGAGAAAGCAGCAGGACTAAGCTGAGGGCAGGTGAAAGAGAAGGGCAAGAAGCTGATGGATTGTTTCAGCCATCTCATGACACCTTTCCCTAAGTCTGCCCTGTAAAGCTTCTCCACTTTGGATAGAGAATATTTGAAGTTGTTTAGAACAGAAGCCTCCCATGTATCTCCACGGGACCTCCTGAGTCGCAGGTTACTGACTGTTCCACGTTGAGTGTGTCTTTAGTGAAAGACATCTCTATGATAAAGTTTGCTTCCAGCAGGTAAGCGTTTCATGTTCCTTTTGTTTAAAAATCAGGGGTTTTTAATGGAAGATTTCCTACTGAGCCCTTGTCAAGATTTTGTATTTTGCCTTCTCTGGTGAGAATGTTTGTACAACTTTCCTTTAAGAAGGAACCACAAACTCATCTCTCGAACTTAAACAAAGTCTCTGTACAGCTCCTTCCAAGGGCAAATCAAGGCTACAGTTCCTTGACTTCACATTCCCAAGCACACACTGCCTGAAAGGAAGCTCAAACACGCAGTTTGTTTCCTTTTTTTAAAAAAAAAAGGAAAGAAGAAGTGTAAGAAAAGCTAATGAATAGAATAAACAAAGTGGAAGGGCTGACAATGAGAAGTGGTACACACAGGGTGTAAAAAACATTAAATCAAATTAAAATATCATTAAAATTTCCACTCCCAGCTAATTTTTCAACTTAACTATTCTTGCTTACTGCCTTGGTGCAGATGGTGTTTCTGCTGCCTAACTGCTGTTTTGTTAAGAATTCTTCTTCCAGTCAAGCCTGCCCTATATGTATCTCCTCTCTTGCTTCATGACAGTGTTCTCTTGGCAGAAGTTTTCGTAGTAGGGAACAAAATAAACAATTGTGTGTATGAGGTGTTAATCGACTTTGCTTTGGTAAATTTAGAATACCTTGCAAACTCATTTGGTGCCATTTATGCAAGGTTTCAGCAGAGTTTACTTTTGGAGTAAATATTAAAGTGAAATGAGCTACAGCGCTGGTTTTGAATGTAGAGCATTATTTTACACCTCGTTAGGTCTATTTTTCCTACTAATACAGCCGTGGCAATTGGACAAGCGAAAGACTGATGGGATGAACAAAAGCAATGCTCCTTTCCTGAGCGTGCCAAATCCGTTCTGTAAATTTCACATAAAAAAAAAAAAAAAAAAAAAAGACCTCAAACCACATGGCAGAAGTCAGGCCTGAAAAACCAGGAAAACCTGCACTAGAGCAGCTTGCACAAGCTCCTGCATCTCTTTATCTAAATGTTTGCACACACTAGAAGGGTCATTTTTCCATGTACAGCTAATTTGCTGTTTTACTTAGAAGGTTTTCTCAAGGAAATACACAAAACAGTATAAATGTGGTTGGATGCTTTTCTGCTCTTGAAAATTTGAAGTTTTTATAAATGTTGAAAACAACTTGATCCTGATACTAGCAAGACCTTTATTACTTTATTACTCTCTTAAGTAACAACTCCTATGCTTGTTTCAGGCTCCACTGGTCCCAGCACCAGCTTATGCAGCAACAGTTGTGGTGGGGGAACTGTCCCAAGCACGTGTCTGAGATACCCTGTGAGAATAAATTGTGCAGGGGTGGAAACTTATTCTTATTCACAGCTTCACACAAGCCACAGACCCCATGTCCAGAAGATTTAAGAGTATTTTTTTAGGAGTATCACATAGCGAACAGGTCAAGTGGTATCTCCCATAACTACCTGCATGTCTCTGGCATCAGCCAAGTGTGAGTAAACCAGCACAAGAAACAAGCAATGATATTTGAACTGATTCACAGAAAAACGTGCACAGCTTTCACAGATGCATAAATACTGTTGTAGACTTAGTCATACTCTATCTTGATGTAATAATGGCAATGCTATGGCTTTTGAATGTCCCTTCATTTTTGTCTCCCCTGTAGAATAAGTTTTACAGTGCTACCAACTCCTTCGTACCCTGTTTTCTTTGCCTGCAAGACTAAGATATAGCTGCTGATACAGGGTTCGAAAAGGCTTGGGGGTAACAGAGTGAATTAAACATTCCTTTTCCAGCTGCTGCTGTTCACAACACTTTTGACAGTTAAAATACATCACACATTCTCTTGTCTGTTTAATATAAACAACTAGTATTTTAAGTGGAGTCCAGAATCAACCCCAAATAGGAGGATCCAGACAGGCAGTTCAGATAGAAAACTAAGAAGTATTCTAAATTTATATAAAAGCAGTTTGCAGTCAGTTCAACCTATACCTAACATATTGTCTGCTGCAGCGCATCAGACTGTGCAAGCTGAGAGACCAGTAGCTTGTCTCTTGAGAAAGGTTTCATTTTTCATCTCAAAATTATTTCAGCACAGTTTTATCTCCAATTTTTAGTATTAGAAAATGAAGGGGGAAAATCAGAATTAAAATATAGTCTTTTTGTTCTCACATAATGAACTCTTTGTATAATGAAACATTTTAGTCAACCCAAGACCCATTGTGGAGGAAATCTTGTTTAGAGAGAATTTTCCTTTCTGTGTCTTCTGGAATGAAGACATTTGAAATCATAGACTTCACTGAATCAAGCAAAAAATTCTGGCTTCTCTGTGGATTTCCTTCCTTGAAGCTGAGGCAAACTTGAGATAACAAAAGGGCTTTAATGCAAACTCAATTTTAGCAGAGAAGCAACATCATGAGAATAGTATCAATCTTTGTAGTTGTAGCAATTCTAACATGATTGTTGCAAAATGCAATTTGCTAAAGTTTATTTATTTTCCTAAATGAGAGAATTTTTAATGAAAATACTATAAACTGGAAAAGCTCCTCACTCCTGACAAAAGGCATTTGGGATGCAATACTATTCAATTGTAACCCCCTTTTTTTTTGAGTGTAGACAATGAATACCTCCATAGCACAGAAGAGGTAACATTCTGTACAATATTGTTTCACACAGATGGTCTTAAAATTCCATTTACCTAAAGTTTAGGCCTTTGCAGGCATGAGGATCTCTCTGGAAACCTCTCTGTCAACTTTTCTATGTCAAATTCTAAGCATGCATCTCAATATGAAGTGGACCAGGTGTAGCTATCATTTAGGAATGAACCCTCTAGTTACTAGCATGGGTAAAATACCTGATAGGAAACATTTAGCTTCACTTCTGCTTGCCAGGGAAAAAGCTAAATCTTAGGTTATAAACTTTGTATCAGTGATTTCCCCTTCATTCCTTTGCAATGGTCAGTGGCCAACTGCACTTGGCCCTGAAGGGTCTACAATAGTGCAAATAATAAATCACAAATAAACAAATTACCAACTTTTCTAAAGGAAGCCCGGTAATTAATTTCTTTTAAATTGAGTCTTCCTCTAAAATGAAAAAGTCCCCTCAGCTTCTGCAGCCATCAACTCGGTTTGCACCTTAAAAAAAAAAAAAATAAAAGAAGCAGGGCACAGGGAGTAAAAATGAAAACAGCTTCAGTTTGTTCAATTTCCTGTTTGTTTAAATTTGTCCTTCCTGTCATGCAGATTCATCACACTCCTTTCCTGGTGACTACTTCATTAGATTAGTTTAGTTAGGTATTCAGAGGGATTTTTATCTTCTGACTCATAAAATTCTTGAATTGCCCCAAGAATTTCCTGTGTCTGACTGGAATTTTATGTCTTTGTAGTTTCAGCTGGACTCCTTGAAGAAGCTGCTGTCTAAATTGCTCTGCTTTTGAGGTTTTCAAACAGCAGATCAGGAGCCAGCTCTGAGCCCAATCCCTGCTTTTCAGGAAAACTGATCTGTGCCAGCATTTCACCTCTTAAAATTGTAGTCAGAAATGTTTCTTAATATTTTTAAAGTCCTCCTTCCCTGACAATATTTCCCCTTGCTGCCCATGCCCTTCCTAGGTGTCCACTTCAGAATATTTGTCCAATTCCACAAATGCACCCCGGTGGCTCCAAGTGCAGCCTGCATGCTGTCCCATCAGGTTTTCACTGCTGTCCTGCTATAAAGCAGAGAAGGTGAGGTTACAGGTATATGGGGCCATTTAGCAGATGATGAGAAATGCCTCTATATATCCCTTCCCTATCTTTTTTTTTAGTCCTTTCTGAGGAGGGTGAGAACCAGGTTAGGCTGGAGCCCTGGTGTGTGCTTCTTTTGAAGGGTTCAGTGAATTGAAGGCGATGCTTTTTGACATGTGAGCTCCAGAAATGTACCGAGCGATTGTGGTGCCAGCTCGGCTGCTTGCACGGGGGCTTCGCTGCCCTCTGGCCGAGGAACGTCGGCCCTTCTGTGCTCTGGGTCGCCGGGCTTCGGCGGCACCTAGGAATGGCTTTGACGAGGAGGAAACACGCGGTGGAATGGCAACCTGCCTTTCTTCCAGAGTCTGAGGGGGAAAAGTGGAAAATAAGCTGGTCACCCCTTGCGGTGCCGGTGTCTCGTCGCCTCGCTCGGGTCACGGTGTTGGACTGCGCAGGAACAGCCGTGAAACGGCTGTATGACCACCTACCCGCGTCTGTGTGTCTGTCCAGCCGGGAGGTTCCTTCCTCCGGGTAGATTCGCTTATGGCATCGGCAGGTGGAGACAAGAACAAGGCCATGCGCTGTGCCGCGCCTCCCGGGCTCCTCCCGCCCGGAGGCGGCAGCCGCCGCTGAGCAGCGGCCGGGGGGCCGGGGGCGGCCGCCTGCCGCAGCTTCTCCCCTCCCCTCGCCGAGCCTGGCCCAGCCCCGGTGCCTTTCCGGCGGCAGCGGGACCGGGCAGCGAGCAGGGACACCGGCGGGGAGGGTGCGCATCCTGGGCTATGGTCCGTGCGCGGCGCTGGGGTTGGGGCATCGGCGTGGGCCGGAGGAGGAAGCCCAGGGAAACACAAATAGCGAGCAGCCATCAGCGTTAGACAAGAGCATCCAAAGGGCATCCGCAGCTGATGTTGTGAATGGCAGCTGCTTCAGTTAGCCTAGTGTTGTGGGAAGCACCACGTAATGGAGGCAAGTCCGCATGAGTACAGAGAGTTTTGTTTGAATTACTTGAATGCCTCAATGAGAGGCACTGTGCTGCATGTCCACTCCTTAGCGTCTTGTCTGTCCAGTTTTCCCCTGTATATGGGCCCATTTCCTTTTGCTGGTACTCTCTATAACTTTTATTTCTCTCGTTTATTGCAACAGGTTTCTTTTCCAAGCAAGTTGTTCCTTTGTACATATTTCTTTACCTAGAGTAGTGTAAAAGAAAACAAGACCCTGAAGTGAGTTGAATGTTTATAAACCAATATTATTTGTCTGCAAAAACATGTAGTGAGTATAACTGACTTCCACTGCGAACATTTGCACTGTGCCTAATCAGAAATGCTCATAGCTTACCTTGGAAATGGCTTCCATGTCTTGAACACTTAATGTATGGCACTTTTGTTTAAATTATTTATTTGAGTAAAAAATGTAAGAGAAGGTTAATGCAGAAGAAAAAGAAGACATGAAAGATACAGTCATGAAAGGAATAGCCCAGGCACAGAAGTGAATAAGAGACCTGTGCTGAGCTGACCCGTGCAGCAGCCATATTCATGTTAATGCTTGCTCAGTCTGTGGGATATTCAGGTGGCAAGCTGGGCTTCCCCCAGCAAAGCATTAAAGGAGAACATCTCCTCATGAGATTGGCTTTAACTACTTTTCTGTTTCTTTCCATGGGCTGTGTTGCTAATGACAGTATGGCTGTGAGGCAGTTTCCTTTGAAAACCTTGAAAGAAAATGTGGTGTTTAGGAAAGAGGGCACGCTTTGCTTTAGAAACTGTAACAGAAAACAAAAAATGAACATTACAATCAGAAATACCGACTTTTTCATTTCAATACTTAGAGGTTTTGCAAGTTTTCAAAGTACAAAGTTTTCTACAGTAAACTTAAAGGAGTGTTTGTGAGTGTGTGTGTGAGTGTGTGTGCACATGTATGCTGTTTTTGTCAAGGTTTTCAGTGAAGAAAGGTCTTCATTTTCTAGTAAGCATTATTACCTACCTCTTTTTGTTTGCATAAGAGGTTGTTAAAAAGATTTAAACCTACCCCCAACCAACAGCAAAAAAAAAAAACCTAAAAAAAAATATCTAACCTTGCAAATCATTGATTTATTTTCTTTTAGGATTTTATGTAGTGCCTGTAGCTTTTGCATTCTTTTATGCATGGTGCATAGTGTTCAACTGAATGTTGTAGAGACCAAGTCTTAGGCAGAGGGTAATGTAAAGTTACCCTGAGGCCTAGGGTGGCAGAAGTACCTCAGAATTCTGCATAAAACTGCAGTGAGTAGATCTTGCACTTGCCATGAGAAGCAGGGCTTCCAGGCTCGGTTCTCTGCAGGGCTTGATGAGCATGTAGTTCATGGTGGGATGTTCCTGCACTGTGATAAAATCCTGGACTCGTAACATATCAATCTTAAGGACTAGCTTTGTGGATAAGCAGTAGTATTAAGGCAAAACGGAGGGTTTTGCTCTCCACAGTGGCATGAGAAGGAGCCATACTCCACTTCTCTGTATTCTCCTCCTGCAGAGTCTTGTCCAGTGGCCAAATGGCCCTTACAGACCTGGTGGTTTGAATCTTTGTCTTCACCCTACTTTCAGCGCTCTATTCTGTCAATCTTTGGCAGACATTGCCATCAGCTTACTGCCCCAATTCTTGCCCAAATCCTGACAAAAGCTTTCCTTCATGGCCAAGAAAATTACATCTATTTTCAGTTGTGACCAAGTTCCCTCACTTAGACATCCCCTTTAATAAAGTAAATGGAAGAAAGGGAGTCTTTGTCTTGTCTTTTTTTTTTTTTTTTGTCGATGTTTTGGGGTTTTTGTTTGTTTTAATCAGTGTAGTAACTCTTTCCTTTGTTTCAGAACTTTACAGCTGAGATGAGAACCTATTTGTCCAGCTGACATGAGGAGGGTGCTTGTCTGCTAGAGCACTCAGTACTGGAGGCGCTATAGAAGGAGGTTCATAGAAGGAATATACCTCCAAAAGGAAGACAGTACAGGCTTTGGGTTTTTTGGAATTAAAATTAAGTCAGTCACCTCTGTAGTTTCAGTGTAAGTGTGCAGCTGAGTTCTGGCTGTTCTTTACAAACCTTATTTCCCAGACATGCATAACAATACTAAAAGGAAAATATTTCAACAAACAATTTGAGGATGTTCATTACTTGAAAGACCCCATAAAAAATTTTTCAAATATGTATTTCATCTGTGACTGCTGTTCATTTCAGTGCCAGATGTTGATTATTACAAGGTTGCATTTGCTGGGTTTTTTAAACTTTCTCTGTGAACATACTGTATTAGGATTCCAATTTTATCAAATCACTTCCATTGTAAGGCCAGCCAGCTCTTCTGCTATCCTGATTTACTCATCTTATATGAAATTTTTAGCTGTTTTAGTGAGTTGCACAGATAACTCCTTGGTATACCAATTTGAAGGTATTTTGCAATATATACATTTGCTTTACCAATACTGCTTTTGGAGGCAAAACAAAAACAACTATTCAAAGTTGAATGCTTTGGACTGGGGTTATTAGGTCAACAGTAAATTTTAAACACTATTTGAGACATTTCTTGATGGCATTTTAAAATTATAGCTTAAGGTTACACTGCTTCACACAATTCTGTTTGGCTCCTTTGATGCTGAAGATCTACAGCTGACTTATGTGTAAGATATATTTTTAAAAACATTAACCATGATTTAAAGTAACAAGAGACACTGTTCAGATGAGGGGAGAAACCCGTCCTTTGGGAGGAAGTGAGTTAGGTTCAGTAGTTTTGTTGAACCTGAACCAAGAAAGAAACCATTAGTAACTCAATCTTTGTAAGCAGACAGGAGGAAGATCCCAGCTCCTGCCTACCTGTAGATTTTAGCAGCAGCTTGTACATTCAAGATGCCGAATATTACAGAGGAAGGCTCTAAAAGAACCAGCTTGTATTTATCAGTATTTTAGATCACAGTGAAAGGACAAAGGAAGCAGCTAGGGCAAGAGCAGTATTGTGATACAGTTATTAATTGCTAAAGAGAGTAGGCCCCATGCTTTTATTGCTCAAGAGACATCAGGGGCACTCTTGTTCTGAAAAATTCGGATGTCAAATGAAATTGTAGACGCTAAGTCTCAGATCTCCCTTAACAATCATTTTAAACAAATACAACCTCCTCCCACTAACAAAGAAATAAATCTGGATTGCATATGGTCTTTCATGGTAAGTTGTTTGGATGCTCAGAGTGCTGTAAAGGAAGAAAACAAATACCACCTTTATTCATGGCTTTCACTTATTTTTTTATTTCCCAAGTGAGAAACATAAAGGAAAAAACAGATGACGATGGTCTCATAAAAGCTGCTATTAGAAAAGCTGCTATTATTCAGTTGTTTTGAAAAATTCCCTTCCCAGACTGTTTTGCCAGCATGGTATTTGCCTGCTGCAGTAGCCCAAGTTTGCTGTTAAAGACAGGTAGTGTTAGAGAGAAGCTCTCTCTTTACTTTTTCTTCCAAAATTAAGCTTTGTTTTGTCTTTGTGTTGTTCCCTTCAGCCCCTGCCTAGCTACCACTCTGATGCTCTTTTGGCATGGTCTGCTGAAAAACAGTACTGTGTTTTCCTTCTTATATCTCGATGGTGCTGGAAAGGAATGGCTGCTTTTTTTTTTTTTTTTTCCATTGGAATACGTATCTAATGTAAATCTGTTTGCTGGTGAACAAGAAGGTTTCAGTGCCTGATTCTGTTTCCAGCTACGTTTGGGTAAATTACATGAACCTCCACAGAAAGAAGTGTTAGCTAATGGTAAAATAATTTTAAGTAAGAATATTCATTATTCATTTATCATCATGGAGATATTATGAAAAATAATGCAGGATGTTCTGTGCTAGCCAAAAAAAGCCCTATATCTGTACAGGCATCCTACATAATAGCAACATGTCACTTTGTAGTTCTACATTAAACTTTTATGTGAGAAGTTACAGCTGTGGATGCCTATGTCTTTCAGATTCTGTTTCAATAAACCTTTGAGAAAGAAAAAAGTGAAGGAGGCCCTTCAGCTTTACAGCAGTTTCAAAGCACAAGCTTTATTACCTTTTTTTTAAATCCTAATACACTTTACGTTTTTCCACAGACATGGCTTCTCAGTGAAGATAAATGATGAGACTATACCTTAAAAAGTCTGTGGGTTTTCATTAATCCACATTAGGTTAAAAGGGAATCAGAATTCTAAAAATACAGCACATCAGAGAAACAAGGTATTTTTCAGGTCAAGGTCCTCTTTTCCATCTGGTGCCATTTGGTAGTTCTAACATCTTCCATCTCCCCCTACTTCTCCATCTGTAAATAACTCACTGAACTAAATGCTTGGAATAATTGCAGCAAAGAATGATAAAATGCAGGTTGAATTTAATCTCCTTGGGATCTAAAATGAAAAACAACTACAGACATCACAGTTACTGAAAAACTGGGTCTCCAGTTGGCAGGTGTATGAAATGGGAATAATGTCACATCATCACATTCTTTGGGATTGCAATTGTGCTGTTTAAAAAAATGTTAAAAGGCATATTAGTTCAGGATAGGGGAAAAAATAGCCTAGCAGGGCTGGTTTTCAAAAGCAACCTTCCGTTTTGCTTCTGCAAAGGATTATAGACGCACATTCTAACAGTTAGATGTGTACGTGCTTGCATCCATCTACTAGGAGGTTGGAGATCTAACTACAATAAAATGTATGCAAACTTGCAAAACTGGAGGGACGTTTGAGATGCTTCTAAAATTGATCAATCAATCAGCAGCTGGATTGTTTTCCAAAAGCTTATGGGAACGAAATGTCTTTCTTTTTTTTTTTTTAATGAGGTCAGCATTGCCCCAGGAAAGAATCCTGGAGTAGCCCACAAGATAAGGGACTTTAGAGCTTCCTGGGTTAATGTGAAAGAAGCAATCTACTCCTGCTGGGGTTTCATATCTGTATCAGGAGCGCAAAATGGGGGCTAGGCTATGGGCACACTGCTATTGCTGCCTTCCTATGGCATTATAACTACTCTGGCATCTCAATTAGACTGTTCAGTGTGTCAGCTCTCTGGAGCTGCTGTGTGCTTGCAGCTGTGTTGTCCTGGTACCCACCTTGTGCAAGCTGCCTGTAGAGGTGCCTGCCGTGGCTCAATCAGGTACCTGGAATAGGAGATCTGGAAGTAGAAAGAAGATGGTTCTTTTGAATGATTTGAAGCCTTCTGCCCAGAGTGGCAAAAGCAGCATCCAGCATTGGTTACCAAACTCAACATTTCCTCCCTGTCCTTCTGTGTTGCTGCCCAGTGCCAGGAAAGAAAGCATTCTTTGGTGAAGAGGCATAAACCACTGTCTCCTCTTTGCCAGAATAGGGACTGTTATGGAAAACAAAAGATTTGGTTTTGGTGAGGGCATGTGGAGTGAATTTTAGAAATGCTGCACAGCTTTTACAAAGTATTTGGGGGATGTCCTAGAAAGAGAAAGAATAGGACATGACTCAGTATGTGTGACACCCAGCAGCGTAGGATCCTCTCTGTTACTCATGCAGGATGGAGCGGAAAAGATCTGTCACGAATATTCAGTTTACACATGTTTTTCACTTAAATACTTGATGAAAGTTTCATTGCTTTATTTGGTGTATTTTAGATCCAAGAAATGATAATTACTGTATATTTGAAAAACTATTCATCTCTGTGGCTTGCTTATTAACTTAGCAGAAACTGGCCCTTAGGACATAGTGGCCTGACTCCCATGTGAAGGGCTGGAGTGAACACAAACATAATGGTCTCCTATTTTAAAGCCTGTTTATATTGCCAGTGTGGTGAAAAGTGGCTGTGAATTTTAGGATGAACCCATTTTAAATGTCTATGAGGCAATAAAAATTGGTGGTCATTACTGTGTCATACTGCCCCCCAAACTAAACATTACATTCAAGGATAAATGTATTCCCAAAACTTAGCTGCTGTTCACACGCAGGAAAATGTGAATGTCATTTGAAGTTGTTCATTCATCTGGGAAACTCCTCCCACCCTCATCTTTGTCTCTTGCAATTACCCTTTGCCCCTTTCCTCCAGAGGCTGTTTCTTCCTAGCTGGTATGTTTTACCTCCTTTGAAAGACAACGGCCCTGGCTCCCGCTGCCCATCACATGTGGGCGAGACTTGACAGAAGGCCATCACCCACGGAGGGTTGAGTCTCAGAACCAAAGGGTCTCCACCAGTGCTCAGCCTCTGCAGTGCTAAGGGTTACTGTTTCTCTCAGCTTAGCAGAAGCACAGGAGATCCAAAATGATCATCTTCACCCCTATCCCTACAGGAGCATGCCCTTAACAAGTAGCCAGATAGCCTTCAAAGGTGGGCTGAAGATTTAATGCACAGCTAAGAGCAGCCTAAAATGTAGCAGTAGCCAACCATTTTGCAGCCTTACAGCAGGAAGGAGGCCAGAGTGCAGGAGGGCAGGAATGGAGGGGCTGCAGCCAGGGACACAGGTGAAGTGGTCAGGGGCCTGCAAAGTGGACGCCACTGCTGGGTCATTTACCACTTGTACAGACAGAGAGTTTATGGCTGGCATTCTACACCACTGGGTGTTGCCTGATATGCAGGCAAGCAGACTACTGCTGCTACAGCTTTTTCCTGGCAGCTTTTGAAGTAGACAGAATGATGCGAGAAGGCTTAGCAAACTATCAGATGGGTTTTCCACTCTAGCTCAGGAGAGGAAATGAGCCCACAGGAAGGGATTGATTTTCTGGTGAGTCTGGCTCATCAACTCAATGAGCAATTCACTCATCTTCCTCTCAAGGTCAACAGAATGACAGTGTGTCTCACTGTGCCCTTCAGGACCTTTTCTGTTCCAAGGTTTGCTCAGTTTTTAGTTAACCCTCACAGAATTAGTGTTTTGTCTTGGGAATGCTGGTGCCTGGCCCACCATGTTACTCAAGAAGGGATGGCTTGGCAGGGAGTTAAAAGTACACACTGTGGAGGTCTGTTTCCTAGTCCTTCTCTTGGGGACCATATGTGACAGTGGTGGAGCCTTTGGAACACATGTAGCATGAACTGACAGTCTAATCTGAAATCACTCCAGTTGGGTACAAAGACTACTTTAGGAGAAGCTTGCCTATTTATATAGCTTTCAGATGACTTCATTTTTCAAAAGTGCGTGGAGTGCATCCAAAGCAAATAATTTTTCTCTGGTGAATGGGAAGACCAAAAGGAGAAGTCCGGAGAAAGAAGGATGGATGGTCTTTCTTAATGTCAAAGCTGACATAAACACATCTCCTTCAAACTCTTCTCACAAGATAATTTTCTCAGCAAGACACAGATTGCTTCAATATCTGTGTTGCAGTCTTTGAAGCTTCCCCTTATTGCTATAATGAAGGAGGCATGGTTTTCTTTGAGAATTTCTGCAGCCCTGAAGTTTGCCTTCTCTAAAGGTTTTCACATGATCAGATAGTCTGTTGTTCCAAAGAACTCTCTCTTTGAAACTCCTCTGCTCACACAAGGGCAAAGTGGTATGTGTGCTTTGCAAAATTATTTAAAAAAACAAAAAAGGCTTCATTAAAAATATTCTGACTAGCTCTATATAAGGCCTCAATTTTCATTAGACAGAGGCCCAGCTAAGAAGATGACAAATGGTGTTGGAAAGGAGCCACCAATTAGGAGACATCAATTTTTCTGTCAACAGGATAACCCCTTTTACAAAACTTGTCATATGTTTACTCTTTTTCTGTTTGTGAAGGTACTTGTTTGACAGCAACATTTTGCGTGAGGGGAAGAATTTATAAATTGTTTTTTTACAGTTATCATTGCTGCATTGTTTTGAGTTCCTGTCTTGTGGAATATTTTCCCTGTTCAGGGTTCTTGCTCCTCAGTCTGCCTGCTGTCTGTAACTCTTTCATTAGTAATAATTGGAGAGAGGGGTATGACTCTTCCTATTTCTGTAGTGAGTTCTGGCATGGAAACACTTGTGGTGGTAGTAGGCACCTTGGGAGCATGGGATTTGTGTTTTGCAATGCCTTCAGGTAGCTTAGAAGTGCTACTATATGTGTTTTCCAAAAAGGAGGAGAAACACATTTCTGAGCATTTCTTTGTTTAAAAAAATATGCTTGTTATGCTTACATCCTAATAAATGTTCTTCCATATTTAATAATATCAGATACAACTGAAGACATATGGATATTTTTCCAGTTTACACACTTTCTCTACCCACATTCAGAAAAATTGATAGCTTCCACATCTCCTTTTACTGTATAAAAAATTTTACTTACTTTTCTTATGGAAGGCTGTGTACATCCTTTATTCATCTGCATGCAGTGATTCACAGCTGCTGCTGTGTTTCTTAATAGCTTATTGCAAGTCATTTTATGAAATCATCAGTAGCAAATGCTTAACAGATATTAGGAGAAGAAACTAGGAAATTCACTATTCTTGGGCATATGTGTAATTCAGGGAGAGAGCAAGAGCTGCCTCTGTGTGTTATATTTGGCAAGAGACTGAATGAGAAGGACAGATAGCTGGTGAGATTTCAGATGGGCACTGGTAAGTGCTGACAGGACCTTAAAGCCTGTCAGGTGCTTGTGTGGGAACCCTGCTTCCCACATAATGGAGCATTATGATAGCTTTTGACTGTGTATTTGGTATCTTCTGGGTCACCAAATAAACCTGCCTTGTTGTTCACCTGTGTTGTGGAGAGGGGGAGAGTTAGCATGGAATAGTTAAAGCCTGGAAGGTCACTATTTTGCTAAGTGGCCATTACTGGTAGGTCAGGTACGTCTCATCATCATCATCTGGTGTCAGGTCATGCAGTTCAGTGCTCAGCTATCAGCTGCAGTGAACATGTGCATTAGTGAGTGCAGTTGTTTTATCCTGCATGCAGACCACATGCAGATCATCCACTAGTGTCTAATATAGGCATAGTTATGATTCCACCTGTCCGTGTCTGATCTGAAGCATTTGTTACTGTTTTGACATGAGACACAATAATAATCATCTCACCGCCTCTACTGTGTGTCTGGACACATTCTTTTAGGGTTTGCCTTGGTGAAGGCAAAAGTTAAGGCATGTTTTGGGGCTCCAAACTGCAATTTCCCAACTCTTTTTTTAAAGTACTTTTATATTGCAAAAGCAAAAGCATTTGTGTTCCGTAAAGCCTTGCTGCTTGTCTTCAGAGTGGAATTTGTGGGGTTTTTTAAACTGGTGCTTACAGGTGAATTGGCTTATCTGAGACCTTTGTCCCTGAGCTAAACCGCAATTGCTGCTTGTGGTGGAGTGCAGGAATCCCTGTGGGAGATGGAACTTAAGCAGCTAGTGGCAACATTACTCCTTTCCTGTAAACAACTTTGTATCTGGGGGGCAAGCTTTCCAAAGTACCTAAGTGATTTAGAATAAAAAAATCTCCATTTCATTATTTCTGTGCTCTGGAGTGAGATAAACATTTTTCAAAATGTGATTCTGTCCTGCTTTTTGCAATGCTATCTGCCACAAAAATACCCTCTTTTTTTATCTATCTTGTTCCTCTTTTCCAGGTTGGCCTTCCTTTTATGATGTGATCAGTCCCGATGCAATCACTTTCAACGATGATTTCTCCTATGGGATGCATCGGATTGAAATATCCTGCAGTCAGGTTAGTTTGCAGCACACACAAACCATCCCAATGGCAAAGGCTGCAAAACCCATTACAGTGTGCTGTGCTTTCCTTGAGATTTGCAAACCTTTCAGTTCTATTAAATAGTAATCATTGTGAGAGAGCACAATGGGACGTAGGTATAAAAGCTGGGTGGAACAAGCTGAAGGCACAAAGGGATCGTTGGAATGCGTATTTTTGTCTCATGTGAGATTTAACAGAGCAGATGTAAATGGTTGGACTTGGTGCTGAGTTTACAAAAATAGCCTTCCTGGAGAGGGTCCCTTCAAAGGAGCTTCTGAGCCTGAGCCTGTCCGACTGACTCCACACGTGAGCAGCTGAGAGAAGTCGAAAGCAGTGGAGCGACCGTCCGTGTGCTGATTCCATCACTCTACATTACTGTGCATCCGTGCTAACTCATTCCCAACACTCATTCCCAGTGCAGCTCTCATGGCTGCCTCAAACAATCCCATCTGCCCTAATAATGAAGTCAGTAGCCATTCAAAACGTGCCCAAAATTTCCGTTATCTGTCTTGTTCTACTTTCTCTCATGCTTTGTGCTGCCCTCCTTTCTGCGAAGGGAATGGCATAATCATTACCTAGCAAAGGGAGAAGCTGCTGCTGTACCCAGCAGCTTGCAGTCCTCTAGCTCCACTCCTCCTGAGAGAAGCAGCAGCTTCATTTGGGCAGTGATAATATGGTGTTCTTCCAGACAGTGTTGTTGGGGGGGGGTAACTGATTTTATCCCTAACAATATGCATCCCTACTAGTCAGTCAGTCCTCATATAGAAGGCTCAGAGTGAGTTAAAGAACTTCTCAAGAATATCCATTAACTTCAGTCTATGGAGAGCATTTGGTCCATTATGTTAATTGCCAAATTAGCGTATCTGCTGGTTTGTCACGTGTACTATGCAATTCTAAAGTTTTTACATTGATGATGTGCTTTATAAGATCCATTCAACACTTTGTGGAATATCCACTTCCCTAAATTTGCTAGCAAGGTAGCAGTGAGTGCAGATTGGGAAGCTCGTGCTTCACTAGTGGTTACTGGCATAATCAAAAATGCAATCTAGTCTCTTCAGCTCTGCTTAGTAGGTCTGAATAGTGCTCAAATCTGCTTATTGCAAACCTGCTGAGCCTGTATCTGCTGACACACTTCAGATGACCAGAGCTCCTGGAGAAGCCCAAGGAATCCTGTGGTCAGGCCAAGGAATCTGGGAATGTCATTTACCTGTTGCCAAACAAAATAGTGTTAGCAGACCTGAGACCAGCAATATTAGCAGCAGGCACATGCAGACACCATAAAATCAAAGCAAAACTAAAATCTGAGGGAAAAATATGGTTGAGGTTGCTGTGTAATTCAATAGCAACTTCCTACCAGCTATTCCAGCTTCCCGGGGCAATAACCCCACAGATGATCAA
Organism: Rhipidura dahli; assembly: GCA_013399225.1. Classification (NCBI taxonomy): domain Eukaryota; kingdom Metazoa; phylum Chordata; class Aves; order Passeriformes; family Rhipiduridae; genus Rhipidura; species Rhipidura dahli. The sequence continues at coordinate 132,603 of VXAC01004445.1, read as the reverse complement.
GTCACACAGGAAAACAGCTTGAGGAGTGGTGAGCATCTTTGCAGCCAGTGCTCAGCACAGCTAATGGTGCTGCATTGTGTGTCTGCCCTGGGAGCATGAATCACACATGAAGCTGCAAAAAAATTGCAGTTTTACTGCAACCTGCAAAGCAGTGGGATTGATACGGTAGACCTTGGTGTAACTGAAGGGAAATACCATCTCCCACACCCAAAACCTTATTAATCCTTTGCAGATGAAAAAGTAGTTGATTTTTCTTTAAATGTCCTTTCCATTTGTCTGAGACAATAAAAAAATCTTTTAAAATATTCTTCATTATAGAAAGCAAACTCAGGGGAAAAGTCACTGTAATATTAATCAAATTAATCCATAGGATTATCCTAGAAATAACTTTCACAGTTTTTTGGAAACACATCACCCTAGATGTGTTTAAAAGGTCAGTGATTAGAGACAGGTGGAAGTTAATACAAATGCAGTTGAGGAATACTGTAAAACTGGTTGCATCTCTTTTTTCCCTCTGTCCTGTTAAAGAGTCCCTTTCCCTGTGGTGTCTCTAGCTACTATCTGTACCTATGAATAAAAGTATCTGTAAATATATCTGTACCTATTTGTCTGTACAAATGAATAAAATTCCGTAGTCACAGGAGTAGTGTTTGCACACCAATAGCTCGAAATCTCGACTACAGCAACTGACTGCAAGCTGCTTTCCATGCCTCCCAGCAGCATATTAGAACCAGGAGGCTTGGTAGATCCAAGCATACTGACAGTTAGCAGTGACCACCCCTTTCCTGCCCCCAAGCACATACTTGGAATGCTTTAACCATTTCACCATCCCAGTGCATTCTGCACAATATGTGCAAGGCCGCAGCAGATAATTGTTTCTTTTTCAGAGGCTCTGCAGGCATGTATATATGTCCTAGAAAAATGGTCAGCACCTATTATGTGTGGGGAGGACAGTAAAGTCAATTCATCCTTTGTAATCTCAGATGAGTGTCAGGTTTCTTACACTGTGATACAAAGGACTGAATTGCATTTCTGTTTAGGGCAGATGAGTTATAGAGTCCTCTATACAGAGAATCGCCACATAAATTTTTCGAGAGGGGTAATCTCAAAAGGTAACAAATTTTGCAGTAATTCAATCCTGCTGTGATTCTGACACCACAAAAAGGTGTAATGAGACTACCTTGGACTCTCACACAGCTTCTCAGGTTCTGTGAGGAAAACCTTTTTGATAGATTGTCTTTGTAGTCTGTATGTGAATATATTACCTCTACAGACCATTTCTCTCTACAGTTTCTCTTGTTCTGTTTCTGTCCAGTAGAGAGGGAATGATTTATCTTTTGCTAAATGTTAGTCTGGAAAAGATCTGTTTAACACTTCCAGCCAGGAGGTTTTGAAGCACTCTTAGTTGAGATGAGATGATTTAATTAGGATGCTGAGCATTTAGAAAAATACTCTCTCTGGGACACTTACTTTTAATTTTTTTTTCCCCCAAAGGTACGGTTATAGTCAGGTGAAATGCTTCATTTTTAGATACCCCACTTTCAGAAACAGCTCAGGATTTCTGTACATGCTAACATAAAAAAGACCTTCAATATAAAGGAAAATGATAAAAAGAATAAGCAGCAGATAATGGAGGAAAGGGTGGCAAGACAGCAGTCTTTCAGGAAGACTTGAAGCTTAGTTTTCTCTAGGTCTCATTCAAATTCCTTTTCCTTTTACTTATTTCCTATGTTTTATCTTAATTCCTTACAAAGCTGAGCAGCTGCTGCTTAACCCAGTCATGCATGCCATTTTCCATTGCCTGTGGGAGCTCATCCTCCTGATACCATGGGCCAGAAGCCCTCAGTTGTTATTGGGATCCATGGCTGGGCTGCCAAGGCTGTCTCAGTGACACTTCTTGAGGAGCAGGGAGTCTGCTGTGGGATGTGTCTGCATGGGTGCAGCCAACAGGTGGGAGCACTGAAGCTTCACATGTCTACCTGCTCTGCTCCCAGAGGCAGTGAAGATTATTGTTTCACCTGTCATTAAATGAGAAGAGTTTCATCCCACCTAGCTGGTTTGAGAGTCTCCCCCAGCCTTTCAGTCTGTTGAGAGTTTAACCTGGCAGCAAGACTTTACCTGCTTCTCCAGACACCTTTCCTGCTGCTTTGGTGAATTAAAGGCCATAACGGCCGGAGAACATTAGCAACATATTAACCACAGGGTAGAGATTTGCCATCACTAATTCATTCAGAGTTTGGAATAATCACTGTTGCCTCTAAGTATTTGGAATACTATGAATTAATTAAATGTTAAGAATAATTTGCAGTCTTTCATTTTTGCTGTCTGACTGTGAGCCCACGAGCAGGTCTGTGATCTCAATTACATCATTCCAGCTCTCACTGAGATCAGCTATTGACTTGAAAGGCCGAGGCTCTTTGGTAAAGCAGCGTGACTTCCCTGTTCAAGATAAATATTTCTCCTGTGCAAGGTTTTATTTTTTTATTTCTTGTGGCAGGCTGTAAAAATTAACCTGTGGAATTTAAGTGACTAATTACAGGAAGTTCTTATTATCCAGGTAAATTGTCAGCCATAATGTGCAATGATAGTAATCTTAATTTTTGAATAAGGATCAGCAGAGTTAGCTTCTCCAAAATATTGTACTTGTAAAGCAGTCCTTGTAAAGCAAAGGACTGTTACCTTTCTTACAGAGAGGATGAGTAGTGTTCACCCTGAGTAGCACTGCAAGTATTTGGGTCTGATTCAGACAGAGCAAAAGTGGCAACAGACCATTTGTTCTTTCATATTTCTTACAAAAAGCAAAATTCAGCATCATTTATAATTACTCCCAGACAAAGATTATTAATTAAGAAATATTTTACATATCTACACTACAGGTCTTTTTCAGTCACCTGTCTCTATCTCATATAAACTATAGAAATAATTATGAGAAGAATAGGCTGAGGTCCATCCCCTCCAGGGGCAAGAAGTGCACCCAGAAGGATCTTGATGCTCAGAAGAGTGAAAGGCTATAGAAAGGGAAAGGAAAAAAAATTGTGAGAGCATACTCCAAAGAATATCTTCAATGCTTTAGGTCCTTGCCAGGATCACCAAAAGGTTTAATGTTTTTTTTCCAAGGGGTATAGCAGATGGCTGCAGGCTGAGCAGAGCCTGGAGCTGAGGCTGTCCCTGTCTTACACAGATATCCTTACAGCAGTAAGTGAAACATGGGCAGTGCTGCCCTCACCACCCTGTTTTTAACGGAGCTCCTGCCATGAGATCATTACAGAAACAGGCAGCTCCTCAGAGACGGCGGTCCATCCAAGCATGTGCAGTGGCATGACAGGAAACACCCAGGAAATTTGGGCTTGGAGTCTGAGGCACCTGTGGTATCTCAGAAGATCATCTTCCTGGATCGCTTCTGCGAATAAATGTAGATTGTAAATCCCACTTGGAAGGGCAATGGAGGCACCAGTTCACTTCCTTGGGAGCAGCTGCCCGCCATTGCTTAACACCACAGTGATGCCATCGAGCTGCACAGAGACACATTGATACTCTATTGTGTTTTGTTTCAGTGTGGTGCTCACCTGGGGCATATTTTTGATGATGGACCTCGCCCAACTGGCAAACGGTACTGCACAAACTCTGCTTCATTATCCTTCAAGCCTGCAGACAAGAGCAACGCTGGAGAAGGCAGTGATAATGCCAGTCCTGCCCAAACAGGCAAAGCTGAGCTGTAGGATGAAGCAAAGCCTGCAGAAAACTGCGTTGATCCCACATAGCTTACAAGGAATGTTTTCTAGTTTTCAAGTTGCCTGCTCTCTTATATCCTAAGAATGTTCAAATGTATGAAAGCATTTTGCACCATTCTTCTTCTTCCTCACCTCTTCAGAACTGAGGCCTTGCCTGCCAGTGCATTTACTGTATAATTGGATTGAAAAATTTATTGACTGAGTCCACAGGTTTTCTTGTTTCTTCTTTTCTTTGAGATTGCTTTGGGGAAACCTTTAAACTGAGAGGCTTTAACATCATTAGTTATTAGCTTCTTCTTAATGCTGTGTTACTTTAGGTTTAAGCACTATTCCTATTTGTGTGGGAAATGGGACTTCTGTTTATCTCCAGTCTATAGGAAACTTCTGGGCATAAGAAAATCCTGAATTCCTAGCACATCTCTGCTTTGTTCTGACTTGTGAGGCATGCAGCCTTTGGTCATATACATTCAACCATCTCCCAGCATCAGCCGCACCTTGCAAAAACTTGTAGTTATGGCTGTTCCTTCCTAACTGAAAGAGATGGATGAGATGTTAAAACCATCCTTTGGCTAATTTACTGCCAAAATTTCAAGGGTGTGGTTGAGAGGGTGTAAACATTGTCTCAGCATCTGTATTTCCCCTTTGTTTGGTGTTTAAATCAAGGTTTTAACTAGAAAGGCTCACTTTTGCAGGCTACTAATGAGGCTTTGTCTGTTTGCAAGGCCTGTTCAACAAGTGTAACCCAAATCTGAGTTAAAGTTGAAATCTGCAGGGGGTAATTATATGGGCAAGTGCAGAGATAAACTTGCAAAGTGAAGTAGATGAAGGATGACATTAGGCTCTTTATCTTGTCGGTTGCTACAAGGATTCAGAAACATGATGGCTTCTGCTAGAGGGAATTTAGGAATGAATGCAGTAAAAAGAGGGAGACCCTCCTGACGTATCCAGTTTTAAAGATTAGCTGGTCTGGGTGCATACTGCGTACAAGATCCAGCCTTCAATTTGTGCAATTGCGATGTAGGACATGAGTGACAGCGTTGGTGTAAGAAATGAATTTGAAAAACGCTTGTCACAGCCCCAGAAATTTTCATGTAGCAAAAGTCACTGTCCCATAAGATATTTTTCACAGCTGCTTTTAGATTTTGTTGGCTAACACGTAGAATTGTTCATAATACTGTTCTTTAAGCTATACTATACAGAATTTGCAAACACCACTTTGCCTTTAAACACTATGAATACGGTATTTACTTTTACTAGGAAGCTTTGTGACTAACATGTTTGGATCCAATTTTATTTTTAGTAGGAACAAAGCAACCACTGATTTTTATGGAAGCAGGATTGAGGTTTTTATGTCTGTGATAAACATATTGTGGCAGTTTGAATCTAAAGTTCAAACACCCTTCAGTTAAAATATAGCTACTGTGAAAGCATATGGAATGGTCAGAATTGTCTTTTTTTTAGCAACATTAGAAAGACGTGAAAAAACCATACTGCACCTTAACATTTAATAGATGCAAATAAGGTTGATAAATACTTAGAGCTAAAACACTTGGGCTCTGCTGCAGTGAGCACCTACTCATATGAGTATTCCCCCAGATGCTGTGCAAGGAATTGCTCTTTAGCTGCAGGAAAGGTTGTGCAGATTGACTTTTGATGTTTCAGGGCAGCCGAGTTTCTCCTAGTGTTGTTAGGTTTTAGCAATTTTTTCTAGAAGGACTACTTTTATCCCTTGCTTTTATTTAAAGAATAGTAGGTTTTCTCTACCACATTTTCTGACACAAACATTAAAAAGGCAGCATCTATAAAAATGTGGTACATAAATGTGGTTTAACTCCAGATTGCTGTTTGATTTAAGTATTATCAAATTTCAGTATATTCCTGCCTTATGTTAAAGAAATATATTACTTAAGCTTCAGAACACAGTAATGTATGCTGTCCTACAGGAGATTTATTTTTGCAGGATATGGAATGCAATGAAATGAGTCAATATGGTGAGGTGTATGTGATCTCTGGGAGTTAGATCATTTCATATAGGAAATGCATTGTTCTCGTGCACAAGCTATACCACAGCACAGTGCAAGGTAAGATAGATTTCCTTTTATTGCTCTTAGAAGATGCTAGTAAGGGCTAGTATTGAACCCTCCAAATTTGGTTCAGTCTGGTGATGACTGTGACAGAGGAAACTTGGGAGCTGAGCACAATGTATAGAATAATAGAATATTTCTGTATGTTTAAATTTTGCACTGTCTAGATGCTTATAAAAACTGAATGCAAACTGTGTAGAAATAGCAAACTATATTTTCTAATATCTCTATTTTACTCAGATGTTTAAATAAGATACCTTAATAATCATGTAAGTCACACGTTATTTATATATACTATATATATATAAAATTGCACTTGTTTTTTATATATATATACGTACACACACATATATTATTTGAGTATAATTTTAGCCTTCTGTACCTTTTTAATAATGAAAACCTTTCCACAAGAGGGTTCAATACTTTTAAGAAATCAAATATACATTTTTCAAATCAAATTTGTTTTCATATACTTGCTGTACACAAATATAAAATAAATTTCTTTATAAATAATTCTGTTCTGCTTTGTTGTTTATCTGGTTTTATGTCAGGTTTTTGTATCCTTCACGGCAGCATGTCTTAGGGAACTGCTTTCACTTTGCTTTCCCCCAACTTACTGTGAATATTATACATACACTGCCTTATCTCCACTAGGTTTCTGGCAGGGACACAGCACTGCAGGGTACCAGGTGTCCTTGCACCTAACAGCTTTCAAAAGACTGTCACAAACACCCAGGCCCCAACAGGGCAAGGAGATGTTTAGAGAAAGACTCAACTTTAACTTAGCAGAAGTTTTAGCCTCTTCTGAAAGATTCAGTGTGGGATGTGGTGAGTTGCAGGCGAGGGTGTCACAGGAGCCCTGCAGTGCCCAGGATCTGTCTGCAGCGGAAGAATGTGGCTGGCAAGTTGGTTTCTTCCAGCTCGATCTCCAAGGATGCAGGTTTAGAATACTGCACAGACAGCAGGTTAATGCCACTTGGTAAATCAGCCCTGCAGGGGGTTTTAAAAGATAGGTGCAAGGGAGGGGTAGGAGTTGCAGGCTGTTTTTAAACCAGTTTCCATGTTTGTGGGAACCAGAGAGTTACATTGAAATTAAATCCCTTGCTAATTGTTCTCAAATTGCCAAGTGTCCTGATGACCCACTGCACAGTTACTTACTTTACAAATTTAGTATGATCCCTGTTGGTCCAAAAATTAATCCCTTGGGACTCTCCCATCCACCATACTTCCTTCTCAAAACTGTAATAGTTGGATATTTCTGGAATTTGGTACTAACTTGTACCCACTAAAGAGAGATGCAGAGCTGGATGCCCCATGGTGGCTTTGCCCTGTGCTCCCAGCATACCTTGGCCAGTCTGCCAGCACCCAGAGGTGGTGTGCTGATCTAAGGCAGATCTTCAGAGGCATTCAGTCCTTTTGCTGATGCTGCCCTGGCAGCAGACACAGGGGATGGCTCTGTGCTCCAGTCTAGCTCAAGGCAGGCTGTGTCTTGCAGTGCATGGCATGCAGTTTTTCTTAACACGCATGCATGCCCCGCCACTTCAAAACCAGAGAAATTTCTAGTAAGAGACACTCTCCCAGCTGCTCCTGGTACTCCCCAGGCCACAGGATGGGAGAAGCAGTGGTGGCAGGATCAGCCACACTCTCTAAGGCTAATTAACCATCTGCTTTGAGATGCTCTTGTTGTTGTAGTTTTATGGTTCCCATATATAAAAGTCACTTGAATCGTAAGCCTTTTTCACAAGCTCTATCAGGCATCATACACTAAAACAAAACCCCAGTGTGTGTACTTGGGGGTACTTAAAACTGAGGCCTTACCACAGTGACTACAGCATGTAAATAAGGCAGCATCATAAGTCAGGGTTTCTGTTGGGGTGGCAGCAAAGAATGCATTGTCACAAGCGTGATGCCAAGTGTGGGTGCAAACGTTGGTGCTCAGTTGTACTGAATGGTCTCAGTCTTAGTTCAGTTAAGCTTGTTTTGCAGTCCATTTACCCAACTGATTTTGTGTTAGACCTTCTCAAATAGAATTTGTTATGTGTATTCATTTTTTCTTATTGTTCATTCTGTTACAAAATGTCTGTGGTTAATATCACTGTATGGCCAGCAGTCCTCTTGTCCTTCACCCATGGTCTGGGAGGAAATGTGAAATACATGACACAGGCTGCTTTTCTGGTCCTAACTCAGCTTTTCAAAATCATTCTCTCTCTCTTCCTATCCCTGAAGAAATTTAAGGATGAAAACAAAACAGATGTTTGCACTTTCTTCATTACAATCAGTGTGTTCTATACCCACTTGTTCATAGAACAAATGGCAGAGTATTCAATGGCACCAGCAGCAAATTTGTCAGCTTCCAAGTTCAGTAGAGTAAAACAAAATGCTGCTTAGCACATTGGAAAACTGATATACTCCTTGGTTTATTGACTATTTAAATGAGGCCACCTACAGGTCCCACAATAAACCTGCAAAAATGTCTAATCCTGCATATGTGAAGACCTACATTCCAGTCTGGCTTGCTCCCACAGTATTGTAAAGAGAAGTCATACATCACAAGGGTGGGCTAGGCCTTTCAGGTCAAAGCTATGACAGCAGCCAACAACATCTTCTTTTTACAGTCACTTAAAAAAAGAGGGTGAGATAATCTTGCAAACACATCCCAGTGAAGTCACTTCAGTAGCCAGACTCCAGGCAGTGCAGGCAGGTGACACTCTGAAACTGCTATACACAGGCTACCAGTGTGGTATTAAGTGTACTGAGCAAAAAGGTCTCAGTTATGTCCACTTGTTTCTGGGATCAGGACCCACTTGAGCAGCCAAATTAAGCAGGAAAAGTACACTCAGAAGCCTTCCCCAGAGACACCCTAGGAATTGTAGCCAGCCTTCTTGGGCATTTTGCTTAGCCAATATAGCCAACAGAAAAGGGAAATGGTTCCAGAAAAGAAAAGACAACAGGCTTCCATTTTCAAACTCCAGTCTTACTCTTGTTAGACAACTTGCAAACAGTTAAGACATTTCACCCTGCAGATGTCTTAGCCAGTGCACTTTCAGTTGTTGCTCTTTGTAGTTTTCCAGACAATGACATATTATTACTTTATTTTCACTGGAATAAAAACTATCTAAACTGTAGCTTCATCTTGTCTTAGACCTTGTACTTCTCACTTCTTGTATGCCCAAGTGAAAGGAGTATCTGTTCCCCAAAATACAAACAGTTGCCTGTTGACAATATAAGAACCATGACAAGTTGTGTGTGCCCACCTGCTGGGAAAAGTAGCAGTTCTTTGGAAAAGCAAATAAAATACATCTTTGTTGGCCTCTTAAAGAGGACAAGTTGATTTCATGTGTGGGCTAGTTAATGTTCGTTTTTCCAGGCTGCCCTAAAGCCCTTGTTCTTACATTTCTAGTATTGTCTCATCCAGTTTACAACTTTATTATTGTATGTTTCATAGAAACACGAACATCTGGAGAACATCCTCAGGTATAACTGCTGGGCAGTGCAGAAAATATCTGGTGTGATCTGAAACAGCTTTTTCTTCCCATGAAAGTACACCCATGGGGCTGGGAAATTTCAAAGGTCTGTAATGGTGTAGAGATCCTTTCACCTCCAGAACTCCACTTCACATTTGCCCTAGGTCTGTAACAGCCAGTTCCCTGGTGATTTCTTAGCTGTTCACTGGTTTTTTTTTGTGAAATTAGCTGGTGCTGGGACCAGTTCACAGAAATCACTGTGGCAATGATGCTGCAGCTGGTGAGGAGATTGAATTCCTTGCTGTAAGAACAGTTGGTTTCCATCTAGAGATCAGTCAGGAGATGGAAGGATCCATGGAAAGTGGGAAAAAGGAAAGAGGAACTTGCGTTTTGCCCCACGGTGTTTGCACCTCTGCTTCACCTTAAACTGCGTGGATTTCCATCATGGCACTGTTAAGATCACATTTAACTCAGGACATTTAAAATAACACAGACTTGTGAAACCCTGTAAAAAGAGATTCTAATTTTTAACCTCATTCTGGTATGTGTCTAACATCACTGACTTTAGTGAAACAAAGCTCCTATAAATCTGAAGTGATAAAAAGGACTACCAGGAAAGGTTTCTCAACATACTTGAGATAAAATATTTTCAAGAATCCTTAAAATCTTTGACAGGAACAGGACGTCTTTGGAAAAGCCTAGTCCTCAAAATAACTAGTGCAGAAAATGTAAGTCCTAAAAGCCATGGACCAAATTCTCAAGAGAGGTCTGTACCACCAAAGCCCAAACTCCTTAGTGAACCAGGGCCCCGGCTGTCTCTCTGCATGCACCCCCACTGCTCTGTTTGCATGTCTTGCTTTACTTGCTGCAGAAGGTAGTTGCAATCATGTTTTTTTTCATACACTTTTGCTGCTTGAGCCCTGTCATACTGGATTTTGAGAAAGGTGATCATTTTATCTTGTTCCTAGTTTGAACAATTTCTAGGGAAAAAATTTCAAACAGCTTTCCCCCCCGTCCCCCAAAGCTGAGAGAAGTCTAAACAGTATCTGGAATTTGTTGTCTTTGTGTTGTCAACTTCAGTTTTGTGGGCTACCACCAGTCCCAGCAGTCACCAATGACCATGAATTCAGTATTCTCTGTTGATAAATTACAATTTTATCTTTGTTTGGCTAGGGCTTTTAGTAGCCTGCCAACTCAAAACCATTGCCTAATATATCATTAGAGGGCAAATACGTTGCTGTGTATGTCTGTGGCGTATAACCGGCTCCTACCACAGCCTGGACATTCCAGCATCCTGCTGAGGAAGGAAAGCAGTGCCTCAAATAATTTAGGCTGCAGATTTTTCTTTTCAAATGAAATATGTTTTTGTTTTTCAAGGTCAGACACTTGGGGCTGTTCAGGTCACAAGACGCCAGAGACTGTTTACTTTGGAAAACAAGGACATTGGTGGTGGGAGGTGCTTTTAGCAACACCCAGATCTGGTGTTTTAAACCAAACAGCAGCCTGGGCAAAGGGCAGCCTCACTCATCCTTACTGACACCATGACATTGAGCAAGAGCATCCAAGAGCTGACAGATGGACATGCAACAGGGACAATATTTGGTATTCTCACTTATGAACTCATGTACCTCAAAGCATGTGGAAGATCCTCAGATGAGAGGAATAAATATTTTGTGTTGACTGCAGTCAGTGTTTACAGTGGGAAGTGATTTCTTGAAAGGCTGAGACAGTGCCCAGTAGTGGGTTTTGTCTGAAAGCATTTTGGTCATAGTGGGGCAGAATTTTTCCTCCACCCAGATGCCAAGTGAGATGGTAGGTTTTCCACTTTCCTTTGGGTATGTGATTTCATCTTTCAGATGATTCTACTATTCAGGCTATGGAGATTCCTAAAAGTCAGATTTTCTTCTCAGTCATCAGTGGAAAAAGAGAAGAAATTATTCTTTGAGAAGTTGATATTGGGTGGCAAGAAAAAAAAGGTGTGGTAGGTTCCTACTAGTAGTACAAATGGAGGCACTTTTGGATACAGTTTTGCTTCTCTTCTGAATGATATTGCAGGGCTGAGGCTGACCAGGTGGGATGCACAGCTTTGCTCATCCTTGCTAACTGGCCAGGCCTGCTCTGTCTAAGAGTACAGGAATTGTGATATATGTGGATAGCTCGGCTGAAAAACACGGTCTCCTAGACCTTAGCGAATCCGCTCAGGAGAAAGCATCTGTCTCCAGCCATTTCCATCCCTCTGGGTGGCCATGCATGAGTTCATATATACTGTTTAAAAATGTCTGTGTCTTTCTGTATGTGGATTTTTTTCTTCCAGGCTTTTACACCACAAACCAAATTGCCATGGATGACTACTTTACCTCTGTGAAGACATTTGTTTCCTGTTGATGTTTAATTAGTAGATGCATTCCATGGGTCAAGTTAGAGGGCAAAAATAAAAGTCAGTTTTAGAGGATTCAGCCTATTCTTAACCAGCATGGTATTTAGAAATGTTAAACTGCAATAAAAATCCACATCTGTGTGGACTCACCTAGAGTTTCACAACAGCGGTGAGAATAGGGTGCAGGGCTTCCTATTTCAAATGTCTTCAAAACATCCCTTCAAAAAATCTCTATTAGGTGTTAGGAGTAGAACCTGGGGCATCCAGTTTCACAGTTTTAACCATTTAAGTGAGCTGAGTAAAATAGGGTTGGTTTCAGAAATGCACTGTGAATGGATTACTGTTTTAGCCCTGAAAATACACATTTCTTCCAGCAGTATAAAAGTGAAGGGAGTGTTCACCAGTGTAGGAAACACACATCTCTTTTCTCCAGTGACTAAAGTAGACTAATGAGAGCTATCAAACTTGCTAGAAGGAAAACCTTTCATTGCCTCACACTGGTAAAATCTGTTCTCTGTAGCTTTACTTCCAACTGACACCAGTATCAAAGAGAGACAAATAGCAGACAGCATCAGCGTGCCACAATAGTCCATGTGCTCTTCATGGCAGCAAGTGAATATGGAGAGGAAGGGCTGCAACCCCAGGAGACAACTACATGAACCACCCAAGGCATACCCAGTTACCTTGAGCCTAATCTAGTAGATATATTCAAATTAACTGCAGTTAAAGCCACTGCTGTTCCAGAGAAAAGAAGGAGTATGAACTCTGCTGCTCTCTGTAAGGAAGGAAAAATGGGCAAAATGGCAGAGCTGAGCCACTGGTCCAGGGGACCAGACCCATGAGGACAGGTAGAGAAATTGCTCGTGCAGGCAGATTCCAATGAGTCACTGACTTCTGCTTTCCAAATGCTTCCTGGGCAATGCATAATTCCAGTGTGTTTGTCATTATATAGAGAAAAATTTGAACTCCATTCCACCTGATCAAGCAGCTTGTCCTTATCAAGATCTGTGGGCTGGGCAGTCAGATGTTGGAGGCCTGTAAAAGAGTAAGCCTGGGATTGTTCACAGGTTGGTAGTTAGAGATGACTTTGGTTCACCTCGGGAAACCACTGTTTTTGAAAGACAGACGCTACCTAAGAGGATTTGTATTTTGAGAGAAACCAGATAATCTGGGGCAAAATACTCACCTTCAGCTCACAAGGATTTTTCATGCCTGAGATTGTATTACAGTTTCAAAAATGCACAGTAAAGGGTCCACGTTTGTTTGAAGACATGCATGAAGAATTATATGGTGAAACGTTTCATTCTGGCTGTGAAAAAAGTTAATTCAAAACAACTAAAACATCAGCCATAAAGATGTACAACATTTTTCAGGAAGCCCTGTCCACCTTGAACTAATGTTTTCTTAAAAAACAGCCTGCCTGTAATAATCACTGTTACTGAAAAGACATCCCAAGGTCGCTGTATGGAAATATGTTAAATACGTTCTGAAATTCAATCTAATATAATTTCAACATTAGAGCTCATTCATAATCCTGTATTAAAAGCCTATGCAATTTTCATGAAATATGTCTGTCTGTGTAATCATGAATGCTGAATATTGTCATGACTTTCCAGGAATTTTCAGCTTCAATGCAGAGGAAAGAAAACTCTTCCAACTGGACTTCGACACCACTGAGAAGAAATAACAATAACAGCTCTAAAAGTAAAATAAACATTTCTGGAAAAATACTATCTTTTCAAAGAGGCTGTAGTCTGAATTTCAAGCTACTAGTAATATGACACAGAGGCTTTGAATGTGCCTGTGGTTACAGCTCCTTGCTTTGTGTGGCACTGGGGACAAACAGTCCCAGTAGAAAGGAATCTGTTTACTCCCACCTAGATTTAGAAAGTGATCCTGCAGATGGAGTTGTCTTAAACCCCAAGAATATTCCCGTTTTGACTTGCCAGTGTACAACTGGATGCAGCTGTTACTGTGATCAATTATTGCCAATTCTTTGTAATTGCATGGGTGGAAAAGTAAGGGAAATTTTCAGCATCACCATATGTCTGACATGAGTACACTAGCTGCTTCTCAGGAATTTCTCTGTGTTTATGATTTTATTAAAGAATCAAAGCCTATACAGTAGTACTTGCATGTAAAAATGGGGTGAGGAGTGGGAAAATTCTGCTTCTCTCTCTAATGTTCCTATTCACTGATGGCTCTTTGATATTTTTCCTTTTTATGAGCAACCTTTTTTTATTAGTGGAGTATTTCTGGTTCCGTGGCATAACTTTAAAATGATAGGAAAAATTATACAACTGGGATCTCAATTATTCAGCACAGCCATTTTAATCCTTCATGTTATTTGATCCAGTACAAGGTAATATATGTCTTATTTCCAATTAGAATACAATTCTCACTATATTCATCATCTATTGATGTCTGCTTTTCCATTTGCCAGAGACATGAAACTGTGTGATTCAAAGGGTGCCATTCAGCCTACCCTACCTGTGGACAATTAGGTAGTGTCAGCAAGGCTGCCTGTAGATTTGATGCCTGGAGCCTGAGGCAGCTGGGAGCTGCTATGGACTTTCTTTCCTGCAGGATTTCTCGCCAGCTGACAGCGTATTGCAGAAATGGTTCCTCCATGCTTCCGCAGCCCGGTGCCATTTGTATGAGCAATACTGCAGAGCACCTTTGTTTCAGACTCCTCCGCTGCATGTGGCAAAAAGATCAATTCTCATGCCTGAGGACCATATAGCCTTCAAAATGCTATATGCTCTGTGACCCTACCCTTTGCTCTCCCTGCTGTCCCGGGACATATTCTGCTGTTGACTTCAGCAAACTCTTAAGAAGTGTGTCCCACAGAATTAATAGGTGTGTATCCAGCTCTGTTTGGCCAGGAAGCATGGAAAAGGCCTTTGTCCAAAAAAGCTCTTGTGATAACCACCTTGATGCACTTAAGTGATTTAAGGCTGTCAATCTCTCCGATTTTAAGGTCCCTTTGAAAGTAGGTTTATTGTTAATCTTTTGGTAGCATAAGTATGCTCTAGAAAAAGATGAGAGAAGACAAAGACTGAAGCTCAGCTGCAGAATACTCAAAACCCAAAAAAACCTTTTTAAAAATGGCCTGGGTTGGAAGAGGAGATGCACTATGGCCAGCATACCTGTGAACTTAAAGGTGAGGGCTGGAAGGCAGCTGACGTTAAATGGTGACGAGACTCCTGTGACACTTTCCTGGAATTACAGGTTGGCCCACTCTCATTTGGGTTTTTTTAATGTGCTGGACTCCCAACATGATTTATGTAGACTGAGCTGAGGGCAAAGCTGTAGTATTGAAATGGACTTGTGTTTGCTGGGTCAGGGTTAACTTGAGTTACGGAATCTTCCCAAAAAAAGCTACTCCAAAGCCCGTTAGACCTGCTGCAATGGTGGCAAACAGTGACCTTGTGAGGGACCATGTCTAAACTAAGAAGTCACACAGATGCCCACTTCTCTGTATACAGCAGGCTTCATTCTCACACTTTCAAATGAACAGGCTGCTTTCCCACTTATGCAGCTGTCAGAGTGAGATTTTAACTATTTCCGTTTCAAACCTTGCTTCTTTGTCTGTGTCCAAATTACCCTGGCAGATGACCAGAAAGAATACTGTAATCTTATGTTGAGAAGATGGATAGGGAACTCTGTTTCTTGTGGCAGAAGAACTAGAAGGATCCAGTGAAATTTCCAGGCAGGAGTTTTTAGTGGAAGCAAGAGAAAGAACCTTTCTCTACAACACTGAGTTACTCTGTTGGATTCAGTACTGCAGAATGCTATGGGATGCTGGTAAGCTCTGTGCAAGCCTAGCTTTGAACTGGCTTTTTTTTCAATTAATATTTTTATTACAGGTGATAGATGTTTGAACTAATCCAAATGCATGGTGTTTTGCAAAGTTACGGGGAAGAGCATGACCTCACAGGTTTGAATTTTTGTAATGATTTTTCACAGCCCTCTTTAAAAGCTTGCTAATCTCAATAGATGCCTAGCTCCAAGATTCGTGCTAACACTTGAAAAACTTTAATATCCTTAAAGACACCTCCCTGTAGGAGCTTTTTCAAGCAGATAAAAAGGCAGATCTATATATTTTCACATAGTTATTTTACAACTGTTATGGTGAAAATACTTTTTTTTACCCTAGTGGTAGTGAAAAGGGTCTTAATAGCAGTAATATTACATAGCATTGGCCTCCACATTTACACAGAGAACAACTGAGATTTAACTTTTAGTTGTATTGACCAGGAACAAGCCATTTTCCTGTAATGATGCAGCCAGACTGTATGCAGCCTCTAAAGCTGCAGAAAGCAGCCAAATAACTTGAAAAGTAAATTAATGCATCCCTTAAAAGTGCACATCCTCAAAAAGCCTCTGCCCAGCAGAAGGCAAAAGCAGCAAGTTGCCATGTGCTGCTGTTCCTGCAGGATGAGTAATCCCTGCTGCTCAGGGCATCCATTGGGAAGGATGCCCTGGAACAGATGTCCCAAGAAAGGGTGCTGGGGATCAATATTTTTGCAAAGGTGTTCAGCATTTCACTTTTTGCCGAGAGCTGGGAGGCTGTCTTATGGATAAGCATTTCTCTTTGTAAGGACCACAGAAAGGAGATTCCCTGGTTTAGATGGGAGCAGGGATGACCATCACTGGGGGAGGAAGGTGATTTCTTACAGCATTTGGTATACTTATTTCGTGGGTCTGAACCTCATGCTAGGATTTCACACTTCCATAAGATGCAGTGCATTGGGAAGCAGAAGGACTTCAAAACATGTTTTAAATTACTTCATCTCAAAACATTAGCAAATACAGATGCTCTGGGGCATTGAATTAAATCTGTAAGAATGGGGGAGGAAGACAGATAGAAAGGAGGAAAAAAACCAACAGGGAACAGATAGACTAATTTTATTTATCTGGGGGAAAACTAAGGCACAAAAGCAGGTATGAGTGATCTGAGGTCAGTCAGAGAGAGGGGAACCTTTAACTCACCAGCCTTGCTTTAGTCCCCAGACAAGCATGGCCACATGGAAGGCCCTCGGCTCCTGGCTCTGAATGGTATCCTTACTCCCCTGCTACTTGAAGCTGAGCAAGCAGATGCTACCTGGGCTTAAAAAAGAGAGAGAGGAGGAAGATTGTGGGTCACAGGTGAAAGTGGTGGTGGGTGGTGGGATGGCTTTGGGTTTCAAAGGTAAATACATCTATGTCAGGTATCAGAAGTTACCAGAGGGTAGTTATTCCAGAGGGGACTAAACTGCTGCCACCATGGGCTGTGACTTTGTAGCAGTAGGAGTTTTACTTCTCTCCCAGTAGCCCCAGACAGGCATCCAAAGGGTAGCAATAGAGAAATGTCTTGACTGCTCCAGGTAGGCCAAGCCTTTCTACCTCCTTGTGCTTGTCCTTTTCCCTGCCAGGCATGTGTCCCCCTGCCTGCCCACTGCATTTGTGCTCAGGCATTGGCTGGGGGTGTTGGCTGGTCTGGGGTCACCACTCTGCAGAGAAACACACTCTGTCAGCTCCGGGGCTATGTGCTCCCTTTCATCACATGGATATGCATCAGAGTGTCACTTTAAAGTAGTTCAAGTAAGAGATGTGGGAGAACAGATGAGGAGAAGGGAGGCAGGAAACATGTCATAAATCCACAGTGAGAGGGACTCTGAAGTAAGAGAATTAAAGACTCTGGAAAACACATAAAAATCTGCTGTAGAAAGGGTACTGTCAATGCATCCTGTCAGTGCAGTTTGGTTTTTATTTCCTAGTGTGCAATATGATATAAAAAAAGTTCACCGTTAGTAGATGATCCATGGAAGCCCGTATTTCACATGAGATTTATTTTTCATGTGAATAGGCTTGGTGTTTCCAGACGCCAGTGGATATCAGTCACTGTCCTATAAAACGAGGCCACCAGCACCTGTGGTCTCCCAGGGACTGTCTCTTCCAACACAAGGGCCCTCACACAAGGGCCACTTCATTGTTTCTGCTTTGTGTTTAAGTAGAGCTGAACTGAGGAATGTAGAGTTGAATAAAAATAATGGAGAAAGATCAGATTGAAATTATTTCCCTCCCCCCCAAAAAATCCCACTTGTGCAATCATCAGATATGTGAGCTTTGTGCTTTCTCATATTGCTATTGTAGAAAGAGAAAAAAATCTTGAACCCACTCAAGTCTTACAGAGGGTCTTAAATATTACAGAGAGTTTCTGTAGATGTATGTCCCACTGCAGGAATCTGAAATTCCCTCAGCACCCAGAATATTAAGCAATCTGGGGCCTGTACTTTTAGATCAAGATTTGTGAGAACAGAACATCCTGGCTTGCCTAAAAATGACTCATGAAAATAAAAACTGCCAGTGCAGCAGCCACCAGCCTCTCTGTCAGCCAACTCTCCTCAGCCATCCTCACCACCTTCATGGGATAGAACATGTTCAACACAGGCAAAAGGCCTCCAGGCTCTGTCTGAAAGACTCAGTGATGCTAATGAGCAATGAGGAGGGTTTACACTGTGTAACCAACTTTAGGCATGATGAAAAATAATTTCTTTCTAAAGTGTATGAACTGGGACATCCCAGACTGAGAGGGGGACCTCCTTCCCCACTTCCTTCCTTTGCCACTCTCTGTACGTCCTTTTCTTACTCCTTGGCCCCACTGCACAGTAGCAAGGACACATTCCAGTAATTCTGCTGGCAGCTGATTGTGATGGGTCAATTGGATGGCCCTGATCCTCTGTCTGCATGGTATTGCTCCAGACTGAAGTGCCATGGGGATGTAAATAAGGAAGAGACTACTGCACCTGGGCTTCCCTGAGGGGACCCACCAGCCAGACGAGCTCATTTCTCCCTTCCCTCAGCCACCCATCTTACTTTAATCTTTTCCTTCCAGCACAGCTTGAGAGCTCTTGCTGCTGAGACTGCATTTTCATTTCTTCTGTTTCATTGCTACTCTGTGCTTAACATATTAGTGGTGTGAAGTAGGGAGGAAGGAAATAGAGGGGAAGCACAAGGAGCAAAGTAAACATCTTCAGGGGGGTAAAGACCTCACAGAGAAACGCTCACTTGCCCTTTCCAGCCAGGGATTTTTCATGCCTCAGCTTTGCATGACAATCCCGTGTGCAGCATTGCGCTTCCAGGCCATGCCAGCTGCCACGGAGGCTGCAGAGCCCTGTGAGTCAGGGTCCCACATGCTCATCCTGTATCATGGCAAGCCATGTGAGACCTGCTTTCAGCTGTGAAGCATTTGAAAAGTACAGGCACATTCCTGTCCAGATGAGCAGGCTGCTTGTATTGGGACCTCAACTGTCTTTTCCCCGGTGGTGGCATCTTAGAGGGAGCAGTTTTCCACATGGTATGGCTCACATACTGCCAGTAGATAAGACTACTTTGCCTTAAGCCTTCTGGGTACAGATGTGATGTCCATCCCACAAAATCCTGAGGTACTGTGAGGGCAGGCAGAGCATAACAGACCCCGCTGTTATATGCCAGGCTCCCAAAGTCACAGTGTCTGTGTGTGCAGAAGGACCCTTGGAGGCTCTAGCTTCTGTTGTGATGAAGGGCAAGGTCAAGCTGAAGTTTCCTTTGGGGGAACCAGCAACCCAATGAGCCCCCAGCCTGGCTGAGATGGGGTAAGCACCTCTGAGGGATGCACAGCAGAACCCCACACAGCCCTCACACCACTGGTGCAGGGACTCTGTGGTTCTCTGCAGAGCAGATGTGTGACAACTGATGGAGAAGAATGATATTGTTTATTTGCCAGTTAATCAGGAAAATGGGTAACTTCAGTAACGATCAGCAGAATAGCCAGATGCAGCATGGGTCACTGTTGTGGAACTGTATGTCTGTAGCTTTACCCAGGTTCATTCTGCATTTCCTTCTTGTTACTGTACAGCCACTCTGGGTGGGGGCTCAAAGTGACTTACTCCTTTGCCAAAACTAGAACCGTCTTAAAGTGCTGCTCTGAACCCTCCTGCTGGATGCCAGTGCCTGGGTGGTGCTGTGATGTTGAGAGCCCTATTTTTGCTGCATCACAGCTGGAGGCCCCACTAGCAGCATCAACACTTCTAAAATTTATCTTAGCCTTGAGCTGGAGGCACAGGCCATCGTTGGCTTATTTTCCAGTTCCTCTAACCTCTGTATTCTGCAATTGCTACAGAAGTGTGTCTGCTTCAGTTTTTTCTGAACTAGCTGTGCTTCCTCCATGGGAGAGAAGCAGGAGATCTCACATGCAGATGGCCTCTTCCCAGCATCCCAACAGCTGCTTAGCCCAGATTTCACCCTGATTTTTTTCTTTGGCTTTGATGGTCTGACTGTCCAGTAGCAGCATGCTTCTGCTGCACCTGTGCTTTGGAGAGGAGTACCCACTGAGTCCAGTGCAGGAAGGCCATGGGGACTGCAGTGGGCACAAGCAGCACCACTGGTGACTTCACCTGGGCTAGCTCCTGACTGGGGCAACCTGGTCCTGCTGGCTGTGGTCTGGGTGGGCAGAGATCAGCCCTGCACCCTGGGGTGCAAGCTGGCTGTGGGGCTGTGGATGGGGAGGCACAAGGCAAGGAGCTGGGGTGGAAAGCACAGCCTCTGTGGATGCACATGGCTGAAAGATGAAGGTTTCTGCCTGGTGAAACAGCCATGGGAGTCACATAGAGAAAGAGAGGGTGGTCTGGTGCAGGAGCAACAGTACAGAGCCTTTGGGGACACAGGGGCAGTGGCCAACCCAGGGCCCCAGCTCAGCAGGCAGCCGTGGCAAGTTCCTCATGTTGCCACTGGCCAAGTGGGCTGGTAGACAAAAACCACATAAGATTTTTTGTAAGCAAGTACAGAAATAAATGTGTTCATCACTGGCCCAACTGAGCTACCCCAAGGCATCATACAGCTTTTTGGTTAAAATGCTCACTAAACAGAGCACAGTATTGTCCTTACATAAACATGCCCAGTCTGTGGCTCCGGCGCAGAAGGGGCTGTGGGAAGAGCAGGAGGGGGGTTAAGCTGTGTAGCTCCAAACACACTTTGTCCTCAGAAATGGGCAGGAGGAGTGGGGGGGACCTGTTCCTTGGGAGACTGGAGCAGCTGTAACTGAGGGTCCTGCAAGGGTCCTGTGGGACCAGGGGCTGTTTGCTGACTTCAGCCCCCAGCCCCTTGGCACGCAGCCCAGTCCCAAGACATATAAACCAAAGAAGCATAAACAGATGATCACATGAAAAATATATCATGATTAGCCAGATAGATCCCAAATGTTTGTTCTATAAACTGCAGCAGGCAGCACAAGTGTTCACTGCAGCTGTAGTTTCTCATCTTATTTGTGTAAGTGTGCCATTAAGCTTAGACATGGGCAAAATAATCTTTCATTGATTCTCACTTAAGAAGCTGCTTTAAAGATACATCATATCAGTGTTTGATTCGACCCTTTTGCAACTGCTATTATATTGTAAACTGCTTCTTGCTTAATAGAAAATCTTTGTGCATTTTTTCTCCTGGGTTACTTCCTTTTCTCTCTGAAACCAGTAAAGTGGTTTGTTTTGTGAATGAAAGCTGGATGCCTTTAGCAGGATGGCATTAACAGTGACCTCTGCTTATGCATTGAATTCCTGCCCAGTGGGAGGCAAGGTTGGAGGAAAGGGTTAGTTCATTGATGGTCAGAACCTGCTGAGAGCAGGACTGTTAACCTGCCTGGAAAGGGAACTGCTTAGAGGGCTTTTCCCTTTCTTGGATTAGCCCAATGAAGCCATCCTTCTCTCCCTTTAGTTTTAACCATCTGCTGGAAAGATGGTTCTGATTCATCTCAGCTTGGTAGAGATTATTTTTGTATATATAAAATGGCAGTAAATTGGAGTGTGGGGTGTGGAGGGGGTGTACACTTTAATTTTCCTGTTGCTACTTCCTGTCTCAGAGAAGGCTATCTGAATTTCACAGCATGAAATATTTAGCAAGGACAATGCAAAGAAATCAAAACCAAACTCCTTCAGGCATTTCCCAAGAAATTTAGCATGTTTTATGCCCCTTGGATCCTAAAATGCATCCTGTAAAAAGGGTAAGCAGGAAAAGAAAAATTTCATGAAGCTGATTGCCAACAGCATCTTCAGACAGCTAGTGCATGAGAGCTGTTCTCAGGGAGCCTGGTCTATAATTTGTAATGAAAAGGTATTGTGTAAAAATAGCAATTTTTAATTTGATAATTTTATCTGCTGCTTGTGGTGATAAAACCTGTGCTCTGCTTTTTTTGGAGCTGGAGAGGACAGAGTGCAAGTCTGAGCCCAGAAGGTTCACACAGCACAACTATATGTTTTTCTTTCCTTTTTATCTTCTTTGTCCTTCAGAGCCAAGGGAGCATTTGGAGAATCAGCTGCATCTGTGCTCCTTTTTACACAATCAGCAGATTCATTAACTAATCCTCCTTCTCATCCCTGTCACTTTGAGTACCAAGTTGCTTCAGGTGTAGGTGGAGGAGTGACTGTCCTGAAAGAAGAGTCCATAGTCCAAGTGTGGCCATAGCAATTAGAAGCACATCATCTTATTTTAGCTTTCCCACCCATGTCAATCAAGAAGAAATCCATTTAAGTCAGTGGAATTGCACTGGCACAAGGTTGCTTTCATTGAGATTAGGGTCTAACTTTGGTGTCTGTTTTATTTGTAAATTGAGCAGATAGAAGCCACGGGGAGATCATTAAATCGGAACACAGCAATTTTCATTTCCACCTGTTTTTTTGAGTAAAACCGTACTTTATTATGCTTGCAGAGTCTACAAGGACTAGTTTGAACCACTCCCACCAGCTAAGACAACACTTCTTCTCTATAAGGTGAGAACGTTGAATAAGGCTTATCGATGTAGTTGTTTCTTTTTCTTTTAATTCACCTCCTGACCTTTTAAAATTACTTTACTCAACAAAGGACAATAGGGCCAATCCAACTCCCATTAAAGTCAGCAGGAGTCTTTTCATTAACTTCAGCTGAAGTTGGGCTGGGCCCAATAAGACTAACTTTAGGACTAAAAAATAGCAACTCATATAGAGCTTTATCTTGCCCCCTGTGGCTTGATAACTGACCTCCCATCATGTTCACTGGGACAGGATCAGGCTTATAAAGCCAAGTAAAACTATTACAGTCCTAATCCTATAACCCAAAGCTTATAAAGTATTTGGATTTCCTCTTTTTAATCACACTGTAATATTTGAGAACTCTTCATGACTTTATGAACAGAGAGGAGCACCCAGCTGAACAGACTGGATTCATCTTTGGGTTGCTTTGTGCCCTAGAGTTTTCCGTTTTTAAAACAGGAAGGTGACAGAGGTAAGGGGCTGAAAGATGACCTCGTGTAACTCCTTCACTGTTCAGCTTTTTTTGCTCCATCTTCCTACACAAGTGCCATTCTACTCCTTGCCAGTGCCTTGCCAGGCCACCCCTCAAATCCTCTGCACCATTTGCTTTCCCAGAGGAATGTGCCACTGGTCTCCTCTACCTGCTTGTGCTAAAGGAAGCAGAGCAGCATCCAGAGGGGTTAAGCTGGGGCAGGGTTTAAATGTGGATACCTCTCGGTCTAACAGGCAGACTGGGTTTTGTTCTTTGTTACACCTTTGCCCCAAGACAATTAACATTTGTTTTCTAATTAATGGTTAAATATACCCTAATGCAGTGTAAGTTCCACCAACTCTCAGTCTGTGATGTGGATTTTGCTCTGGACATGACAAAAAGCTGATGTTTTTTCTCTTTATTGGTTTTTCATGATGCTCTTTTCCCCTCTTTTTTTAATTACCTTACAACGACTCTACATGGAAAACTCCATATCAAACACACTAATTTTGTTTCACCACCAAGAGAAGAAAGCTTTTGGCAGCTCTCTGAACTGTTATAAAAAGCCTATCTACTGTAGGCTCTTGTATGTGTCATTCTGGAGACCCTAGATCACAAATTTTGTTTTCGTTAAAAATAAATCTACTCACTGCCATCTGTGGGGAACATTTTCCACAGTCAGAAAAGTACCCTGCCATCAGAATAATTTGTAGCAGCCGCCCAGGGCAAGGTGGGCTCAGCAGCGCAACCATGCTGAGAGGCAGGACACGGAGCTGCAGCAAATGCTGTTCTACCCTCAGCCCTGTGTCACAAACCCTTCTCCTTTTTCAGCAGAATCTCAATTTATGCAGTCCTTTAAATACAGACATGTAGTGTATTAGAAAGACCTCCCAGATATCCTCAGCTTCTCCATGAGCGAAGAGGAAGAGCCCCCCTGACTCCTAACACCATCAGCCCTGGTATTCTCTGCACTCACCCAAATGCATTGCAGCATCAACATCAGTCACTTCAAAGAGCTCTTTCATGTACCACAAACTTTTTTATCCAGAAGGCCCAAGCAAAAGGCAGATCTGGCTGTGTCTGGCTTTATTTGGCTCGCCACTTGTGTGGCCCCTTGGAAAGGTCTCAGCAGAGTGAGCAAACTTTCCATGCATTTTCAGCGAGCAAGTGTAACATACAAAGCTGTTTCTGTCACTTGTTGTTAGCAGTGCAAGGTAATTAATGGCTTTGTGTTGCTCTTGGGTGTGTTGGTCCAGCTGAGGAAAGGATTCCTCCCCCACCTTCACTGCAAAAAGTCCTGTTCCCCGGATAGACGGTGCCTGGAGATGGCTCAATTCCATTCCTCTCTGCTGAGGCTCCTGTCTCAGGAGGGAGCCTGCTGACCGTGCCAGGTGAGGCTGCCTCACCCACCTCAGCAAGCAGCTGGCCCCATGCCAAATTTCACCACAGAGGGGTTGCTCTGGGAAGCCACCTGCAGAGAGGTCAGCAGGATCCTGTGCCTTGATGAGGACCACATAACCCCATTTCAGAAGCCTCTGTGTAGGGAAGCCTCGTGAGATGTGCACATCTGTCCCACCAACTCACCCTTCCCAGTCCAGTGCTTACTCATGAAGCAAGGAATTCTGCTCTCCAACCATTCTGATATCCAATGCAGCAGCTGAAGGAGCCAACCCAGCTCCTTTTGGGGAAAAGTGTGGTTCTGCACATCTCAGGTGGAGCAGACTCAGAGGAACCTGTCTACACCACACAGAAAATCCCGTTGTCAGATCCTTACTGTTGACAAACTGTTTGACAATGTTCAACATCGTAGGTCTTTTCTGCACAATTCTTACTAACTTTGTGCAACAGGCACCAAACTTCAGGACCTTAATCACACATTGTTAGCTCTTCTTCTCTAAAGAGAGAGCCCTTGCTCTCTTCTAAGAACAGAGAAAACCCACCAGAAATAGACATCTGGTTTGGAGAGTTAGGTGCCAACACTGGCACCTAACCTGGTTTACATCCTCAAAAATCTCTCATTCAGCATTTTCCCAGCCACTTTGTCTCCTGAGAACAGGAGATCTGATTGAAGATAACAGCTCAGTTTTTTTAGGAATCTTCTGATGAATTAATGAGAGCTGATGGCATTGCTTACCATTCAAGTGGCACCTAAAGCAACAGTTTTTCTTAGTGATTTATGTAGATGCAAATATTCTGGCAAATTCTCTGGAATCTCTGGGGGAGAGACAAACCAGATTCTGCACTCTCTTGTTAAGTAGAAGCCAGGAAAGAGGGGAGTGCACATACCAGGTTTCCTGCACATACCTCTGTTGGCCAAACAAGTCATGCAGCCAACAGCCTATTCCATGCTTCATCCTGCTTTTGTAGCCAAAGGAGAATGATGAGGCATCCAGCAGGAGGTTGTATTTTGCACTCTTGATTCTTATTACAAGGTTCAAAGTGGGTTTTTTTACATACTCAAAGAACAGAGGCCAATTATCTTCATGTTTTTAATTACTTGGGTACAACTGGCAAGAAAGTTTGTTTTTCTCACCTAGAAAGCAATTGTCTGTAGCCAGGCACACATAAAAGACTTCCGGTATTGTTTTATCCATTTCTCTGTTCTTTGAGTATTAAGCAAAAAGTAGAAGCTGATTCCCTAGAGGGTGTAATACTTGCTGCTGCTGCAGACTGTCGTGTGCTTACCAAACACATTGGTTTTCTTTGGACCCAAAGATACTGCCCCTCTTTTTTTTTTTTTCAGTGGATTGAATGTGACTGCATATTTTTAAAATATGCAAAGGTGAGACAACCACAAATGTATAATTAACGAATTGTTCTAGCCATATTTACTACAGAAGTTACCAGAGCCTAGGTTGGAAAACATATCACTTCTGTTCTGGGCCAAGTGCATGCCAACATGTAGTATATTTTCATCAAGTTACATGACATTCATGTTTTCAGGAATCACTTGTGTTCTTCCACTCTGCCTGCCAGAAGTGTTGCCCAAATTCATTCCCTATTTAATCATGAAGGAATGCTGTTCAAAAGATTTGGGGTCAGAAGTGCTCAATAAATCAATCCAGATAGACTCCTAATGAGAGGTGAATTAAACAGCATTTGCTTTAGGATCAGAGGTCCTCCTGGGAGATTATTTTTTATTGCTAGCAGGATTGTTCACTTGCAGGTATCAGGAAGCTGTGAGCAAGGCCTGTTAGGAAGGTCTACAAAATAATCTGTGTTAGGAAGGTCTAAAAAAGAATCTGTGTCTTCTTTACTGAACGCACATGATTATGTCCAGCCAACAATGATAAATATGTGAGACTCATCCTCCACTGGAATACCCTGTTTCCTAAATTAGGGAGGGAGAAAAAATTTGTAGCTTCAGGTGGGATGAAGTTACTGTACATTTATATCTCCAGGTTCCTATCTTGCAGACTACAACACAAGAATTTAGAACCAGGAGTGTGAAGAAAACAGCTGAGGTAGAAAATAGATATTTAGAGTCCACACTGGCCAGCAGGAAAGGCAGCTCACTGTGACTACTCAGAGGAGTCTCCTCAAGGCTGGACAGGATATTTTTCCTGTGGTGGGGAATGAAGGCTAGAGAAGCCAGGGCTTTTTGCCACCCTGAAGGACAATGTGGAAAATTTCAGGCAAAACATTTGAAATGGAAAGGATGTTGCTTGATGTAATGTTTAGTTTATTTCTAGCTTTCTATGCTTTTGAAAACTGGTGTTTTTTCAGAACATTAGAAATTAGTAATGCCAGATTTCTGTCACTCTCACTTGCCATCACCACCCTTCTCTGAGCAGGCCAACAGGTTCATTTGTGCATGGAGGTAGCAAGTGGATATAAATTGTCCCTGTGTAGCCCAAGTGGCATCATGAGGAGCAAGTGACAGTCCCTGAAAAAGCAGGAGAGGATCAGGTCCCACACCAATACCTAGGGAGCCACACTTCATGCTAGGAGAAATTAAGAAACCCATGCATATAAAAGGACATGACCATCCATCATCATTCAATCTGTCATGTTCAGAGAGAAACACAGTTAGATCCTTTCTCTTTGCACATTATTATGTTTTTATGACACAATGTTCACTTTGCATCACATAATTTAATTTAATTCTAATTTAAACAGATGGTCTGGCATTCCATTTTCTGTCATAGTTCCACATTTAGACAGAAATACCCCACAACACAGTAGTGTAATAGACAATCATGGAGGGGAGACACATGGTGACTTGCAGGTGAAGGATGTGGGTACAGAAATTTGAAATATCCTCATAAGGAACAAGAGCTTTGAAACTACAGTACTGCAGTTTCAACAGAATATTTAGCAATTCATGTGCTGGGACTCAGATTAAAAAGGGATTTTAGAAGAAAGTGTAGGTCAAAACCTGGTATTTTGGTTCTTTGGAAATGCTGACATTTCCAGACAGTTTCTTGTTCCATTCTGGATTGGAACAAAGCCTAAAAAAATTTTACCTTTCCTATGGAAATGAAATTCTGAAAATATTTTGTTCTAGGAAGCTCAAAACATTGTTTTTCACCTTTTCTAAAATCAAGCACAGCAGACATGCTCATGGTGAGTAGAGGAGTTGTCTTCTCAGGTAGCTGCCACGTCTGAAGTGCAATGGTGTCAGAGGCAACTCCACAGTATTTCCAGGACTGCTTCTGTGATGTGTGGAGCGTACAAACCCCTTGGTCCCATTTTTTCTTGGGCCTCCACACTGGCCATCAGCCCTGCTGTGCTGCAGAGCCCGGGAGCTGCAACTCCTGAACTGGAGCTGAACCTCATCTACTGCCAGGGAACACAGCTTGCAAGACTGACAAGAAAGCTCCAGCCTGGGTATGGCAAAAGTTTCCAGAATCAAAAATATTTTCATGAAGCATTAAGGCTTTGACATATGACCATGAATCAATCACCAGTTCCTGACTAGTAAGGAACCGTGTAGGTTTGGTGGGTAGCGAAGCTCATTATGGGTCTTGGACAATCCCAGTGGCTTTTATGCCAGCCACCAGTGGGAGAACTGGGTTGCATCAAAGTAACTGGGGTACTAACCTGTGCAGGAAGTAAGAATTAGCTTCAAAAATCCCAGGGTGACCCTATGGATATATACAAGGCCAGGGAATGTCACTGGTGGGAGTATGAGTGTGCAACTCATATGCAACAGAATTACTGGAGAGCTGAAACAGTCTGGAGCAGCCACACTAGGGTTTATGTTATTTATGTTGGTTAGTCATCTACATATTTTCACTGGTTTAGACCTCACCTCCTTTTGAAAATGGGTTTTGGACTCATAAGTAACCTGGGCACTTTTGATAGTTTTATCTCAAATTAATACCTCTTTCAAGAGTAACTTCAGTATTTGAACATTCCCTGTTTTATAGTAGATATTATTTATCCCCACATATGTCAGTTCAGAAGGACAGACCATTCAGGAAAAGATGTGGCTTATTATATAGCAATGATGGATGGTTTCTTTATAGAAACCACTTGCATGTGAGAGAATCACTGTTGTGTATTAAATACATTCCCTGTATTATGCACAGAGTTCATACCCATCATTGAAGTGAAAACACAAAAGGGAGGGAAAGAGCAAGAAACTTCATAAAAACACATTCAATATCCACATATGTATCAAACAGTACACCATGATTTTTGCTATTACAATGAGCATCTATGGAAGCCATGATGATGCACAGCTTGAGAAACTTGGCAAATGCATTGGAGTGCTTGGGACATTTTGTTCCTGTACTGAAGAAGGGTGAAAACTGCATATTGAGGGGTTAGTTACTCATAAAACATTAATAGCTGGAGATTTGCCAAATCATTATTATTTTTTCTGGAAATGATATTAGGTATTATTCAAGTAGATAAGATTTTCTTCCCATATGTCCATACCAGTTTTGTATTGGAAGATGAAACACATACCTAGGGGATTACAGCCCCAGAAAACACCTTTTCCAGGAAAACGAGCTGAGTGAATCACTTCAGACAAAAATGTGTTGAAATGTTAAACAAGTGCTGTCTTGATTTAATGTTCTTGTTAATTATAAAAAAAATAACCACCTCTATGAACATGCAGACAAGTTAAGACTGATATTTTTTTATAGAACTAAGGGAAACAATGAAACTGGGCACATAACCTCAAACTATTCTGAAAACATATAAGGAAAAAATTGGTCCTGTGTTTTTCTGAAGAATCAGAATTGTCGTAGCCTCATGGTTTCTGCTGCAGGCCAACTAACAAAGACACAGCTTAGAAGATCTCCAGGTGCCAGAGTTGTTTTCAAACCTGGAGCCAAACAGAATTTCTCTGGACAGGTCTTGAACCTCAGAGACAGCACAGCTTGGCCACACCTTCAAAATGAGACTCATCCCAATGTGGAGATTCCCCAAAGACACTCCAAGAGATGGGAGTATGTAGCTTATAATGCAACTGAGCTTAAACAATCACACAGGCTCTCTGCACCATTCCTCATTTAGTTGTTTAAAATTGTTATTGAGGTCCTTCACATGGTGAATTTCTTCCCTGAATTCAGTGTACCCAACAAAGTGGAGGGCAGTGGGAGGATTCTCTTGCCTTCCCTTCTCTTATAGATTTCCTGCATATAAATGTGTGTGTGTATATATATTTACATGCATATCCTGAAACTGGGGACTGGGAGATTTCAAAGGGCAAGAGCTCAACACTTGTTTCTGTTGTCAGGACAGGGAGGAGAGTAGCTGGGCTGTGAGAGCTTGAGACAGACCCCTGCCAGCAGCAGAGGAGGGCAAGGACCAGACTGCACCAGCTGGGATTTCTTTGCTAGTTACAATTAAGAATGGGAATTTTATTTGCTATAAAAATGTGCATTTAAAAGTTGAGAGGAATGGAGTTCTTCTGTCCCAAAAGCCCCAGGGGCCAGCAGAGATAGGAAGAAGAGCAAGATTTGGGCTCAGAGAGCATGAGGAAAGGGGGAGAGTTTCTGGGAAGGAATATGTGACCAACGAGGTATGTCTTCTTCTCCTTATTTAAAAAAGCTGGAATACTTTGGGGATGTTCTGGGTAGTGAGGTGGTGGTAGAGAAGAAGTGGTGGAAACAAAGAAGACTGATGGCAGCAAGATAGTGTTAGCCTGAATCTAGTAAAAAGAGCAGCATAGATATATCAGGCCTCCCTGCCAAACCATAAGGGTGTGATTACTTTTCTTGGAATATGCTGTAATCTTCCCTGAATCCACATGCATTTCAGGTGCAGGACAGCAACCTAGTTTTCTCTGAGTCTGGGAAGATTCACCAGATTTTCCAAGATGATACTTTATTGTTTTTCCCTTCTTTGTTTCAGTTCTTCTAGTAAAGCTCATTTTTTTAAGCCCTGGTAAAATCTGGTAAGTAGAGAGGTTAGTCCTTCCTGTTGCTTGACATGGGGCATTTAGTTCTTGGATCTCTGGACAGCAAGTTTAAGCTGGTGGTACTGAATTTTCCCAGCAGAAAATCAAACCCAGCCCAGACTGGCCAGACTGACAGTAAATCATTGCTAAAGGATTGCATGAATTGTCAAGCATATATGGACATCTCTAGCACGTAATCCTTTAGTCCAGGGAAATAAGCCAACAATATCACAAGCACAGTGCATAAATGACTCTGTTTTGTTCTACATACACTTGTAGGGTATGTACAGGCATGTATTTAGAGAGAGAAGGAGGGAGAGGGCAAAAGTAAACACACCTGTGGAAAGCCAAATAAGGCAAGATAGGAAATACAAAAGCCCAATTACTCAGGCTCATGATGGATGGTGGCACAGCGATTGCATCCCAGCTGAGGCTCCCAGGGGCTTGAAGGCAACTTCAGCAGAGGGACCAGCCTTCAGATTTCCATTAAAAGTCACTCACCCAAAAGGCACTGGCAAATAATGAAGTCATTGCTCCTGCAAAAGCACCCTTCCCTTGGCAGAGATGCAGGGCACTGATGTAACGGGGCACCTTCCCAAGGAGCTGCAGATGGTGGCTGGCCATTTCCAGCCCTCTGTTCCCCACTTCACTTCCCTCAGGGATCACCTCTGCTGCCACTCTGCTGCAGGCAAACTCGGACAGCACAGACTTCAGCCACTCAGTTCATCCCATATGGCTCTGATTTCCCATTCTGCACAAGCAACAGCCACCAGGCCTGGAAGGCAATTAGAAAGTCTGGCAAATGCTGCCAGTTACAAGGCAGCGTTCTGCTGAGCATGGCCTGGTACTGATCACTAGAGGCTCTCAGCCCAGCCTTTTTTTCTTTTGCTTCAATTACAGGACCTTGAAAACATCTCGTGTTTTCAGTTGTGATTGTCATCACACTTCAATGCAGCATGTGCCATGGCACGTGTGTGAGCACAGCTGGGTTTCTATACAAAACCAAAGACATTTTGCTCTACAGGCCTGTGCATACAGTCCCCACAATCTGCTAACAGCCAAATGTGTTGGGCTACCATTTCCAGAGGAGGATCAAAGAGTATATTTAAATGTTTCTAATTTAACATCCAAGTAACTACAGAAAGTCACAGGCAATGGGGGTGGCAAGGAGAGGAGGAAAGGAGGTGGTGTAAGAGTGTCTTTGCTGGGGGCACATGTGCAAATTTGGCCTCATGTGTTCACTTGCTGGGTGTGGGACTCACTCTTTGGGTACTGCACCCAGAGGGGTATTCCTACTGACCAGACTAACCCTCTGTTCCTGAAGTGTGCCCTGGGGCTTAGCCACACACAGGGTGCCCCACACTGGTACAGGAGAGCCCATGCTGCCTGGCTGGAGGGCAGCAGGGCTCCCAGGTGCCAGAGACTGAAATGGTTAATAGCTTAAACATTGCTAAGATCACCAAAAGGCTTTTGTCCACTGTAGCAAACTGCAAAGAAACAGCTGCTCATCTACAGAAGCCCACCCCTCCCTGAATGTGCCTACTGATTTGGACTGCAAAAGGACCTTGAGATAAGGTGGTACTATTGTCCAGCTATCCGGGTCAAAGGAGAAGAGTGTATCCCGAAGTGTAAGAGGTTGAACAGATAACATTTGATCACCTGCAGTAACCATCCAGGTGCTGCAAGAGATTGGTGCTCCTGGCTCAAACAATTGGCTGGGTGCTTTGCTAGCGATGCACAGAAAGTCTCCCAGGTGCAGAAGGGCAGGCACACGTGAGGCTACAAACTGGGTTTCCAGATAAGGGAAGAGGCTGGTAAGAGGCAGATCCTGCGAGGTGGGATAGTCTTTCTTATCATTCCAGTGTCCTCCCCTACATAATGGCTCAGCTGTGAAATCCCCCCTGGGAGCACCAAGGACATTCACATGCAGCCTGAGCTATTCATCTCAGCTGATGGACCATATGAGCCATGATTGATTCAACTACATGTAAGAGACAGCTGCAACATCTTAGAAGGTGTCAAAGACTCATGAAATGTTCCTGATCCAGTATTACATCAGTCAGGGGAGGTACCGGGGGCGTTTCTACCTAGTCCTTGAACAATACAGACTCCACGAAAGGAAACGTGTGTGGCTTCTTTTCTCTTACCACTTAATGTGTTCAGTCTGTAACCACTGGGAAGACCTGAAGAGCAATGGGATGTCATTGGAATCTACAGAGTGGTGATATCTTTTTTCTACTTAATCTGTTTCTCTGTCTCTCCCTTTCTTTCTTTGCCTTTCCTTTATCTCTCTCTCCACCCCTCATTTAATTTAAAATAAAATCCCTGCTATTGACTTCAGCATATGGTTTACACCTTAATTTAGGCAGAGTCATCTCATAATTTAAAATCAGATTGTAACACTGAGAAAGGGCAATTAATCTCCAAAGTCCACCTGCAGCACTTACATGCAGGCAGGAAGGGTGGGCAACCCCTGAACCTACCACACCTCTTCCTGCCCTCACACAACCAAGGGCAGGTTTGTTCCTGTGGTGACCTGGCTTCCCACTCCTGCCCTGGCTGGGGACTGGTTTGGCCCTAGGCAGGGAAAGAGAAGTATGTTTCTCATCATCTGGTGGGAATCACCTCTCCTTCTTGCTCCATGGTTTCTCTTCAGTCAATGCAAAAAGGTTTGGCAGAAGCCAGAAAGGCACAAGGCATGTTAGCAAGCAGTCATTTAGGGAAGAGAGACTGGATGCTTTTTTTCTGTTTATCTTTCCATCTTTCTTCTTTATGGCTTTGTAGTAGAAGAAGAAAAATCTGATTCCCTTCAAAAGTAAACAACAACAGATAAAAAACCCAGAAAGCAATGACTTGGAGCAGATCAAAAAAGCATTATATGGAACAGCCTAGAAACAGCTCCATGTCTGCCCCTGCCCCAGCAAGTATGCAGATGGGGAGGTAATGATGCTGGAAATTGCCCATTTGTTGTGTTATCCTTTCACTTCTATTGAACAAAGCATATGTAATGAGTGACACCTTGACTGATTTGTTGATTTTTTTTATAATACATGAAAGACTGTATCAAAATGACTGTATACCACAGGAAAATCTTCAGTATGTGTTTACTGGTTAGTATACTGGTTTAACTTACCTAAAAGCCTAGAAATTAATCCAACTCCTCAAATTCTAGTGTATCAGAGTGGCACATTTCAGCAGTCCTGAGCCCAGTTCCAGCTGCTGATGTGTCCTGCAGAAGAGAACTTTGGCTCCTGAGTCACTGAGGTGTTTTGGTGCAGGTGCTGACCTGACACAAAACTGCTGCAGGTTGGGCAGCCCCACCAAAGCTGGTCTAGCGTGGGGACACCTGCAGTGGCACAGTAGCCATGGCTGGGGTGATCCTTGGTGGTGACTGTCAGCTGCTGATGGATGTGGCTGCTCCTGAGCAGGGCTATTCCCCTCAGTGCTCTTGAGAAGATTTAATGTGCTATCCCTGGTTTAGCTGAGCACACAGCACCTGCCATAACTTGAATTTTACTTTGGCCATGCTATGCCTGCGATGTTCTTTAAAAAGTCTTCCTTTTGATGAATGTGCACAGTAGCAATTTACCAGGTCAGAAAGGATTTACTTTCTTTAGTATCTTTTGGAAACAAAAATATATCAAATATAATGATATATCTCTTCTCTTCTAGGGTTATCCTAATCTTGTGTAATAATCCTGTTTCCTGGTAATGATGAAGAACAATTGACAGTGGTACGAAATAATTCTTTCCATTCAGGAGTTACAGGCTGATTTCATTGTTGGTAGAAAATACAGGACTGTAACAATTATCATAACTTTAACCACCTTTCCACACTTTGTGGATTTTCCTCTGATCTAGGATATGCCTAGCTGGGAAGTTGCAGCTAGCTACAGTATCTGTCAGTTTGAATTCCAGCAAACATGTTGTACCAGATTTGTGGTACATAAATGACACTGGTAAGTGACACTTTTTGCTCACAAAATAGGGTATTCATATCAGTTAAAAGCTCAAACTCTCCCCTTTTTGTCCAGGTAGCAGAACTTGAGCAGAAGCTAGCAAGAGAGTTAGAAGGTCGTCAGTCACCTAAATGTTGGAGTTTTCTTTCCTTAGCTTACCACCAGGTAGGTGGGAGATACCTTCTCATGTCCTGTTCATTGTGGCTTACCAATAATTTAAATTAAACCATCAGAAATACATCAAATTGACACTGAAGGGCTGGTGGCTGTCTATAGGTTTCAGTGAGCAGCTAGCTGTTTTGAAAGCAGTGTATTTGCAACAGTGATACACCCTCTTCTCTGGACTGTAGACAAGCCTGGGGAGCTGTGCTACCCATACAGGCAGAGGTGACTGCCCCACAGTACTGCAACCCTGGCATGAACTGCTGAAAAAGTGGGAGGATATCTTGTAGTCAGGATGGGATGAATCAAATTCATCTGAATAGCTGCTTGCTTAACTTCATTGAAGCCAGCGTCCATTAAAATACAACAAAAACATCTTCAGCAATCTGGACTTGGGGGTCTGGACTCCTTCAGAAGTAGAATCACAGAATCATTTAGATTGGAGAAGATCACTAAGATGATTGAAGCCAGCCTTTAACCAAGCACTGCTAAGCCCTCACTAAAGCACGTCCCTAAGTGACACATCTACAGATACTTTAATATCTCCAGGGATGATGACTCAGTGACTTCCCTGGACAGTAGGGAAGCAGCTTCATTCCTCTGCCTGGAGATGCCCAGCTGTATGGACAGCCTCTCTTCCCTGCTGCAGAGAGACATTTAGGATCAGAAAAGCATAGCATTTCACAGAAGTGGTACCAGGTAGTGCCCTGCCCTGCTTTACCTACTGGTGAAGGTGATGCTGCCCTGGGTTGGACCGAGGGCTTCTGCTTCAGTTTCCCCACCTACTTGTGATGGGGAAGCTGCCCAACAATCACATCTAGTTTCCTGATTTGTTTTGCTGTGACTGGTAAAGCAACAGTAAAATCAGCTGTGATTAAATAAAATTTTATCTTAGGGTTGTGCATTGGCAGAGGTTGAATGATCAAAAAAAACCTGATTTTCTTTTGTCCTGCTGCATTGTCTGCTGAAATGCCAAAGAGATTTGCAGGAGACATTTCACTGTCAGTTTTTCTCTTGGAGGTGTTGAAGAAAGGCCTGATACCACACCTGGAAGAAGACTGGGAACAGACATGCAAGGTGTGTCTGTGAACTTGTGAGGTGTGTATGTGGGATGTGAGTGAGCACCATGCATGCGAGGCATGTACACCATGAGCAGGTGTGATGCATTTGTTCACCAAAGGCACGTGAGTGCAGTGCAGGGAGCAGGGCTGCAGTGGGGCAGGTGGCCACAGCCCAGGTCAGGACTGTGATCCAGGGTTTGGGAAGGCCAAGCTGCCCTTGGTGCAGGAGAAGCACTTACCAGAGGCAGTGCTGCCATTCATGCCCTCTCCTCCACATCCCATGGCTCCTTCATGGCTCATTTTCATCTCAAGTTGTGCAGCTGGACTCACAGGAGTCAGCTTTTTAAAGATTCACATTGATGAATCAGCTGTTAGTTAGGCACCCGGTTAGGATATGATCATAAGGACTACATTAACTTCTCAGTCAGTTCTCTTGAAGCAAATTAGTTAACTTAGGATATTTTAAACCAAGTATTTATTGGTAATGACCAGGTTTGGGTTACTCCAGGCACCATCAATTGCTGGAGTAGAAAAAAAAAATACAAAACCTTCAAAGATATGAGTCATGAGAAGAGCTGGGATATATCAGTAACACGTAGTTGACAATATTTCCTGCATCAGTTCACGAGCCGCCAGGATGTCCCTGGTGAGCTGTAATGCACAGTCCATGGGCTCTCAGGGGGCATATGTGTGCTGTCAGTCACTGGCAGCAGAGCAGGGAAACCAACAGTGAAACAAAAGCCTCGGCACACCCAGTGGAGGTTGCGGGATGCTGGAAAACTCCATGAACAGCTGAAGTGCTGCCACTGAGCAGATGATCCAGAAATTAAGTAAGAAACCAGGATGCAGAAGGCTGGATGTTTTTTGTGTGAAATCCTGACACCCCCACCCCCCCCACCATGGCTCACAGAAAGGGGACTTTTGGTAAGAGAAGAAACTGTGGAGTTACATTGGCATTTGAGATTCTAAGCAGAGATTTGAGAGAGAAAAATTCAAACTCTGCTTAAATGCATTGAACTAGAACATGTTTCTGGAGAGAGAGAGAATAATCAGAAAAGTTGAACTTTTTAATACAACAACTTTGTAGTGAACTGCTTGTCTCCACTTTAAAAAAACCCCACTATTTGCAAAGGTAAGGTTTTTTTTCCTACAGTGACACACAGTGAACATACAATATTGCAGAGGTTATCTACTGTCTGATATAACATAAATGTTATGTGCTGTTGGAAAGGACATATTTTTACTTTTTCTTTAAGGTTGTTTTAGCAGAACAAAAACTGCAATGAGGAAAGTTTGAATTGATTTATGGCAAACCATGTACCAGTCCAATAACATTAGCCCTGCTGCTTTTCAAGCCCCATAGTCTCCAGAATTGACTGTGTTTGGACTCCTTGACCCAGCCACCTTAGAGGATGTCCTTAGATCTCATGGCAATGAACAGCTGTGCTGCACCACAGCAGCTAACCCCTCTGAGGAGACTTACTAGAGACCAGATCCTTTTTTGGGTGATATTCTTTCCGTTAAAAGAATCAGAATTGTGTCTCCTGTGTAACACAAAGAAATACTTGGAGAAAGTTCTACCATTTTTCTTCAAAAAGATACAATAAATAAGGTGAGTTTACAAGATTTTAAAATATTCATAACAATTATCCCACATGGTTCCTTTAAGTTCCTTCAGTACAGCACATTAATGGACTGTGGGATTTGTCTTCTCATTGGGGTTATAATGTGTAGTTCCTCTCCAAGATTCTTGTTCCTCTCTTCAGTAAGATATCTACTTATGTTTCTGCTGATGGGAAGCTTAAAATACTTGATTCATTTCCCAAGCCTTCAAAACCCATAGACTGAACATGGCCACATCAGTACCAGTGGTGCCCCACATGAAAGCCCACAGTTGTTTGACTCCACTGCAAACAAAATCTTATTCACAGAAATATTCATGAGAAAGTGAGCAGGAAGGTTCACTCACCCCCACCTTGTAAATTAAGACTGACAGCAGATATGAAAATGGCTTTTGTTTTCAATTTCATTCTGTGTGATTCTGGAGTGGTTGCAGGATCGAGTTATCTATATCGAAGAGGGAACATTCTTTCTGTAGATACGATACATCCATGTATTTGCAAAACTTAAAATTTAAGAGAAGTGAATAATTCTGGTTTTACTACATTTTCAGCTGTCCTGGAAATATAGACCAGCCTGCACTAATGAGTTCCATTTCATGAGTCCTTTTTGTTTCAAAAAGCAGATGCAGAAGTTCAGCCTACATCCTTACCAGATAAGAGAAGGAAGCATGTCCTTATGCACACAGATATAACTTTCAGTCAATAATTTGCATATGGACATTTTACATGCACATTTAACACCTGTGTGATCACTGTATATTTGATGTTGGATATTCAGTACATAGTTACCACCCAAAGTGCATTTATCTTTGTACTGTATCATTATTTTCAACTTCACCTTAGTTGGAACCCTTTGAATATGATTTTTAAAATCTTTATTATATTGAACTCTAGAGGAAAATGCTCAGATTTGATACACTTGGTTCTGCAGAGATAATGAGAACAGTCCTATCTAAATTCAACTGGATTAAGATATGTCAGTCAATTGAATCCAATATCTAAGACTAGATCTCTGACAAGAAAATTTATACAATTTTATGAAATTTGCTATTTAATGTAAAGGAAAAGCTAATTCACAATTTAGCACGAATGGGAGGAGCCATTTACCTCAGAGCCACCTCTGCCTAGACTATTCTTCCAGCCTCCAGATTCTCTCACCATGTAATCTCCCCGTCCCTTGCTCACCTTTCCCTCTTTCTCCACTGTCTCTCTAGCTGGGGCCAGAGGGAGCTTCCAAACTCCCCTGTCTCAACTGAAAGTTCATCTTGAGGCTTTCTGTGGTGGAAGAAGGAGAGGGAGAAATGTGGGTAGTGAAAGGTGGTAACCTGTCAACCATGAGCACGGTGCTGAGGGCCTCAGGCATCCCAGGGAAGGTGCAGAATGAGGAGAAATGCTCTTATGCAAGATACTGTGAAGCTGCCCCCAGTCCTTGGGGACACAGAGAGGCCTGCTCAGGGGGAGAAGGCTGGGATATTCCTTGTTTATCCCATGGACTGGTACATCTCTTTCTGCACAGAGAGTCAAGAAAGGAGTGAGGAAAATGCAAGGTGATGACTCAGTATGATGGAAGGAAGGATGTTGGAAGGGTGCTACCATGGCACTACTCAGGATGAGCAGCCAGACTTGCAGTTCTTATCAGACAGTGAGTTTCATGGCAGGAATATTGGGTGTTAGGACCCAGCTGCAGCCCTACATTGGCCTGGTGAAGCAAGCAGTGAGTGGCACAGAAGGGAAAACACAGAAGTGCCAGAGGTTGGTGCCAGCTCCAGAAGGCCCTTTCTGCTATTACCCTCAGTCAGTCAGGAGTAACTACACCATGTGAAAATGTGGAAGAATGCTGTCTGCTCCTCTGCCACATGTCTAGGATCCAGCCAGACTTCTGTGTGGCTGCAAGCAGCAACCCTGCAGAAGATGCAGACATCTCTGTCTCTGCAGTTTCTGAGTCTAGACCCACACCAGTCTCATTCCCCTGGCTGAGGGGGACCTCCAAGGAGCTGCATACGTCTTTCCCTGGAGAAGGTCCATCGACCAGTCCCAGTGCTTTGCTGAAGCAGATAATGGTGTCTGGAAAGACCTTCATTATCTCTTGTGCTGTCTGGAGGCTGGGGCTCCCTTCCTGCCTGGCCTCCAAACTGCACTTGGCACTGTCTGCTCACAGCCACATCTGCCATCCTCTGCCTCACAAATCCCTCTCTCAAAATAATCGTTGTTTGCTTTCTTTGCTTTTTTTCTTTTCTTGTAAAAAGTGAGTGACATTAATTCACTCTTACAATATGCATCAAGTGAAGACTAAGTGTGTTGCAGTCACTCCCTTCACATGAGAGGTGGGAATAGTTTTGACACGAGGTGAAATGAAACCCATGGGAGATCTGCATCCACCTCCTGTCCCCCTCCTCTTCTCACAGAAGGACTGGCAGGCTCCAGAGCCAAGGGCTGGCTGAGGTGGACTTGAGCTCTGGGGACAATGAGAGGACATGTTTACTGGTGAGCAGACACACATATGCTGTGTCCAAAAATGCCTTCCATTGGTAGGGTGTGTGCAACCTTGAGAAGAGTCTGGCAGCTGGGGCCCTGCCTGCCACTGGCCCTGATCCTGGTGAAAGTGATATAGGGCCCATCTCTTCTCTCTGCTGACACAGCATGGCTTTCCAAGAAAATGTGACTTGGGCAGTCAGAGCTCCTCTTCCTGGGTCTGTTGGACCACAGCTCCCTTGACCAGTGGGCCCAGAGGGGGCCGTGAAGATGATCAGAGGGCTGGAGCATTTATTCTATGAAGACAGGCTAAAAGAGCTGGGGTTGTTCAGCCTGGAAAGGAGAAGGCTCTGGGGAGACCTTCCAGTACATGAAGAGGGCTACAAGAGAGCTGAAGAGGGAGTTTTCACAAGGGCCTGTAGTGACAGGAGAAGGGGTAATGGCTTCCAACTGTAAGTGGATAGGTTCAGATTAGATAAAAGGAAGAAATTCTTTATTTATGAGGGTGGTGAGCCACAGGAACAGGTTGCTCAGAGAAGCTGTGTATGCCCTATCCCTGGAAGTGTTCAAGGCCAGGTTGGAAGTGGCTTCGAGCAGCCTGGTGGAAGGTGTACCTGTGCATGGAAAGGTGATTAGAATTAGACAATCTCTAAAGTCCCTGCCAACTCCAACCATTCCATCATTCTATGACCAGCAGCAGCCAAGACACCTACAGTGGGAGCCTCCAGCTAAGAGTCTGAGGCCACAGGGGAATTGCTTTGCACAACTTTAAAAAGTGGATGCCCAGCCATCTCCCAGTCACACAGCTCACTAGACAAACAGTGTCAAGAAACAACCCCCACATTTTTCTGCCTTTCATCCAGGACCTCAACAATCTTCAGGCCATGATGAAATCCTGACCAAAACTGAAGTCAGTAGGTGAGCCATGAAATTCAGTAGGACCAGAATGCCACCAGAGAGTATGCCACCAGATTTGAGTCATGCACACTGCTAAAATATCACTGAATCTGAATAACCTCATGCACAGGCTGGGGGTGACCTACTGAGAAAGCAGATCTGCAGAGAAAGACCTGGAGGGCTTGGTGGACCAGGTTGTCCATGAGCCAGCAGAGTGCCTGCCTCATCAAGAAGGATAATGGTATCCCGGGGTGCACTAGGAAGGGCATTCCCAGTAGGTCAAGGGAGGTGATCCTGCCCCTCTGCTCAGCCCTGGTGAGGCCACATCTGGAGTGCTGTGTCCAGTTCTGGGCTCCTCAGTACAAGAGAGACATGGGGCTCCTGAAGCAGGTCAAGTGGAGGGCTACAAAGGTGATTAAGGGACTGGAGCATCTCTCTTATGAGGAAAGGCTGAGGGAATTTGGCCTGTTAATCCTCGAGAAGAGACAACTGAGAGGGGACCTCATCAATGTCTGTCATTATCTGAAGGGAGGGTGTCAGTGGAATGGATCCGGGCTCTCCTCAGTGGTGCCCAGCAATGAGGCAAAGGGCAGAGACTGATGCATAGGAAGTTCCAGAAGTTCCACCTGAACACAAGGAGGGACTTCTTTACCTTGCTGGTGACTGTGCACTGGAACAGGCTGCCCAGAGAGCTTGTGGAGTCTCCCTCACTGGAGATATTCAAGAACTGTCTGCATGCAATCCTGTGCCATGTGTTCTAGGATGACCCTGCTTGAGCAGGGAGGTTGAACCAGGTCCCTGCTGACTCTACCCGTTCTGTGATTCTGGGACGATGTGATTCTGTGACTGTCTGCTCAGAGAGTATTGTCATTTGCATAGTTTGCTAATGCCTGCAGCCACTGTCAGCATCCCTTCCTTTCCATTATTTCTTGCTATGTTACTTTGTTCCTGTAACGCTGCTCCACACTGAAATCTCCCTAATCCGTTTCAGGCGGGCAATGGGTACCGACACCCTCTCGCATTGCTTGGTTGTGCTAGTTCCTGAGGATTACAAATGAGGGCCATCTGTAGTCCCTACTATTTGTGGAGATGAAAAGGAGCTTAACTTAATGTATTTTGGCAGAGTAATAGGGAAACATCAATCACGGGGTGACATGTTAGTTCATATGCACCAATAGGCTCATGTTTGTAGCTCAACACATTAAGTGGATCTGTTTCTTTAAAGATGAGTCCATCACTTGCAGACAGACGTTTGGAGCTGTAGCATACAGGACACTTTTAAGAGATGCTTGATAAAGAGCTTGAAAATGTGAGTAGTGACATGAAGCTAAACTCTGTCTCATTTTCTTCAGTTTCCCTATTAGTATGAGCCTCATAAAGTTGAAATTGGGGTCACTTGGACAGTTATTTTAGCTAAAACAGATGGAGTTGTGGTGGCTGCTTCTAAAGAAGCAACTTTTACCATAAGTTACCTCACACTATCTCTGGGATAAATATATTTTCCTGTACTACATCATTTGGGACTGTGTGGTAATTACTGGACCAATGCTTATTGTTTAATGGCAGCCATGCTAGTAATTTCCTTTCAAAAAAATCTATTCTGAGATAGTTCACAGCAGTAAAGAAAAAAGGTATTTTCCCTGCAAATGCCAAAATCAAACAGTTTCCTAATTTATTACAGGAGAAAAATTGAGAATCCTCTGAATTACTGTTTTCCCCATGTAACAAAATATTCTGCATAAAGAGGGATTATTAGACCCCCTGAACTTCCCTGGCAAGTAGAGCACAGCTGTGTGAGCAATTCACAATGTATTATTTATTGGATGAAGTTCAGTACTTTTTTGACTTGTGAACTCTTAAGGAGCAGTTCAGGACTTTCTTGTTGTTGATTCTTATGCAAAAAATGTCACTAATTCCTTCAGGAATTCCATCTTCAAATGATTACTGAATAATGTATTCCCATGACTTGAATTCCAAATCAATTTTGCATCAAGTCAGCAGCATAACTCAGGTGAGGTGATTACTGTGCTTTGAACTGACAACACATAAAATTACAGATTAATTCACATTTTCTGCTATTGGATATGTAATTTCTAAAGAAAAAAGTACTCAACATATCAGTAGGAACTGCTTAGTTGAGGAGCAGAGTTGCTACTTGTTATCACTGCTTTTATTCATGTTTATTAGCCTACAGAGCAACCAGGCCTGGGGCCCCCATCCAGCAGATGCAGAAAGGAGGCAGAGGAAGCCCATTTCCCAAAGAGCTTATGGCTGCAACCAGGACCACAGGTGAGGAGGTGAGGAAGGAATGATAGCAGGAAACATCATGTTAAGCTATTATGATTTTGAAAGGTGGTAACATAAGAGGGGGCTAAGTTACAAAGGGAGAAAAATGGGAAGAGGAAAGGGTGTATCAGAGGCAGCGGCACAGGGTAAGAGGACCAGATGTGGAGTGAAGCTAAGGTAAAGAGGTCACGATGAAAAGGAATGGATGATTTCTCTTCCCACC
The DNA here is from genome assembly GCA_013399225.1 of Rhipidura dahli. NCBI lineage: Eukaryota > Metazoa > Chordata > Aves > Passeriformes > Rhipiduridae > Rhipidura > Rhipidura dahli. The sequence continues at coordinate 89,634 of VXAC01004445.1, read as the reverse complement.
TAAGCATCAGCCTTTACTTGCCAAAATCAAGCATGCAATAGGAGCTGCCTCTTTAAAAGTCATTTTCATCTGCAGATCTGGGAAGGGAAAACCCATCAGCTCCCAATGCTGCCAGGAACAGCCCAGGCAGGTGCTGTGGGAAGTGCCCCACAGCTTTGCTAATGCATCTCAGGCACGATTCAAAAAGCCTCAGCCTTCATTACTCTTGCAGTTCCTTGAGGAAAGCATGCTATTAGTACTGAATAGTGCCAAGTCTGGCAATGAGAAAAATATGTAGATTAGCCCAGAGAATTCAAGCTCACTTTGGTTTAAAGCAGAAAAGAAAGGAGCCACGTTTGTGATTGAAACTCAGATTGAAGCTCTTGATCACCTGGGAACAGTGCATCCAGATTGGAGATTAGCTGTGCCCTGATGAAATATTCCCAGCCATCTCCCCACCCCTTCCCCCTTGATGTTCATTCCTCATTGTAACTTCATTTTTCAAGGGTAAATACACAAAATATGTTCTTACAGTCCAATTTACATATGTTCTATATTAGTCTATTGAGAATATCATCAAGAGTTGACTGGACATTGAAAAAATGCAGACAAGTTCAGTGGACGGTACAGTGACATTTTTCCTTAGTGCATGTGGAGGTGAAGGCTAGAAATAAACCACAACTGATTTTGATTAGCTGGCTGAAAAGCAGCGTGAGCACTTATTAGCCTTCCACATGCCCAAATGTCAGCTCAGAAATCACTTCTCACTGAGGCAGGCTCACAACACTTCTGGGCCCACCATAGGAGGATGATGGCATGCACTTACAGCTCATTTCTTTGTGGTTTTCTTCCATAAGTCCTTTTGCAGTGGGCATGTAGTACAAAGCAGGCAACTGCTAACCTGCATCTGGTAAGCCCCAGGGAGGTGATGCTGATGGTCTTTGAAGCTCCCACAGGCAAATAACCACGGCGAGGAACCTCGCCAGCTGAGTGAGTGACAATGGTAGCAGTAATCACGTTGCTCTCACCAGGATGCTGAGTCAGGACAAGGGGCACAGCAGGAATCAAAAGGACAAAATCAGCATCTGCACTCATGTGGAGGTCTAAGGGTGAGTGGTGTGGGATGGTCTGCTGAGGGCCAGCCCAGCAGTCAGCATAGGAAAGCTAGCAAAAAAAAGGAAGCTGTGAATAGGAATTGAGAAAGAAGGTACATGTTTACCTGAAGGCCTGTTATCAAGGCAAACTCAAACTGTTTTAAATCAGATTAATCACAGTATTTTTATGTGGCACTTCATAAGACACCAGATATGTAGCAAGAGTACATTTTCAGGTGCAGTGATGTCAGGTCAATTAGAAATCTATCAAAAATGTCAAACCTGATAATAGGAGGCTGTCTTATTAACATAGGTAAATGATAAAATTGTAGCAGTAGAATGTGTCTTTTGATAGTCCATCAGTACACCAGCATTCCTGGCTTTTTAAAAATAGTGTTTTATTGGTTTTGGAGAAGGTCTGGAAACACTCTCTGAGTTGGGCTGAGATTTAATAATGGAGTTACTGCTGCATGCTTGGGCTGTCATGGGACTGAAATGTCAGGGATTAAGTGTGCCTCCTCTTTCTGCTCCTCTGTTGGGTTCTACACTGCACTGGACATCCTTGGAGACAGTCTGTCCACTGTGGTGAAAAGCTGCTAGTTACCAAAGAAGGTCATCTGACTGCTGCATAAAACCATGCACAGTATACTTTCCAATTAGTTTATAAATACCTTTTTTAAAAGTGTCTCTGTTTTGTCCTTTCACCAGTCCTGCAAAGCTGTCCTTCATTAGCATTGCAGGAATTAATTATAAGATTAATATGGTTTAGTTTTCTGAGTAATGCTATGAAACTCACTTTCTGCTGGCAGCTTCCTTTGGCTCACCCTTGTGTGCTCAGCTCTCCAGCCAGGACTGGGAAGGGTACCATGCTTTAACCCGTGGGCAGGCAGTTGAGGCTCCCACTCCTCTGCTTTCCCTCTTCTCTGACTGTAAGAGCAACTTTTCAGAGTTGGGCTGACACCCTCACCATTTTGCCAGATGCTGTACTAGCCCCAGGAGCTGCTTCATAAAGTAGGAGTGTCTGCTGCCTTTACAGACCATTAGTTCTCATCAGTTCTGCAAAAAACAAACCCAGAAAATGGAGTAAGATTTACAGAAGCTGGGATGTCTGGTGTATTTTGTTCCAGAACAAATCTCAGCAACACAACCAAATGACCATGCTTATGCTCCTGCCTCCAATATTAGTTTGAATCCCTTCTGCTGTGTTTCAAAGTGACACGATTTACCTGAGATATGCCAAAAGCTAAAGTTAGTTACCTGCAGTTTAGCAGATCTGAGTCACTTTCCTCCTGAAAACAAAACTCTAAAAGACTTTCAGCTTAGTGGAACAAATTTGGTGCCTGATCCATCAACAATTGTTTTTTCAGACAAGCTGTCATGAGTGAGATAAGACTTTGTAAAGCAGACATCAAAAATGGGAAAGGAAGGAGAATGGCAAAAAGAGAGGAGACCTTTCAGGAAATGAAGATATATTTAAGTCAAAGGGAAATTTTAGCACAAGGACAAATGGATGGGTCATGAAATCTGGAAACAGGAAGAAAGAAAATCATAGCAGCAGAGAGAGGTTCTGAATACTTTTAGTGTAGGAGTAGCAGAAACAAACAACCTATGTTTTTTTGGTTTTGGTTTTGGTTTGTTTGGTTAATTTCTATGGAGGAGTTGGTTTTTTTAAAGAGGGAGAAGGGTTTAAGAGAGAGTTTATGAAACTGCCTTTCCAAAACTCTGATGCTTCAAGAATGGTGTTTAGTGGCAAGAAGGAAATAAGAGGAGACTCAGAAGCAGGAAGAGGAAATTGTTTTCTTAAGCATAAAGAAACAGCTGTGAGGGCTATCCAGTGTTTAAAGCACAATTAATGTTAATGACTGATTCTGCTATCTTTTAAAATGTATATTCCTCACCTGTGAGAGATTCTGCAGCCTCCAGAATCTCCTTTCCTTTCAAGCAGTAAATTATGTGTTCCCAGAACAGTCTGTGTTAACAATCTGTGTTTGAAATGAGAAGGATCCAGCAGTCGCCTTCACTCTGGACAGAAACCTACTGACACAGGGATTATTTCTGATCTTAGATCAGTAGAGTATCACTTGCAGACATGAGAATCCAAGAAATGCATTGCGCATACAATCCAACTTTGTATCAAAATGTAAAGTTTCAGCTTATTGCTGTAACTTTGAGTGAGTCTCGTATACTTCAAAGAGGCTTATTTTCTTTGATGTTTTTTATTTCCTTTTTCCTACCAATGACAGTGGTGAAAACAACTTTTTTTTTTCTCAGATGCAATTACGTGTTGGGCATTTTGCTACTTCATGAGACCATGTGCAATGGCCAGGTGCAAGGCCATCCTACATGATCGTGCCTTTGTCCCCTCCCTCGAGGCAGCTCTCCTCTTCTCTGTCCACTGTCCCTAGAGGACAGTGGGAATGAAGCTTGCATATAAAGAAAGGGGTGATTTATGGAAAGATTACAGTGAAACCCACCCACAACAAAGGCAAAACCCAGGCCTGAGAGCAGCGGGGTATGGTAAGTGCCCTGTGCCAGGCTCCCAGGCTGCCCTGTCCTGAGGCACTGCAGGTGAGGCTGGGTTACAGCCTCCCACCTCACTGTGGTCTGCCTGCCCCTCAAGGCTTGTCCCAAGTGCAGTCAGAGGTTACTGGATATGGCCAGCAAATATCCACCAAGAGCAAGAGACAGGCTGTGGCACTGCATGGCAAATAATTGGCTTTGACACAGATGCAGTGGCACTCAGCAGTGTGTGCAGAGAGCTTCGTGCCATCAGCAAGCCAGGTTAGGCACCACCAGAGCATTCCTGTGTACAGGACAACGTGCAGAGTGATGGACTAATCTCTCACATCCCCCCTTCCCAATTTACTCATGCTTGAAGTGAAGGATGACCTCAGGGGGAAGCCTGAAAAGCCCCTTAAGTACATACACCAAAGACTTCAACACAAGCCATGCCACATTTCAGCAGATGTTCCACAGCGAGGTCCATGAGGAAGTGCTGGAGGGTTGTATGGGGTCCCAGTTATTGCTTGTGTGCAGGAGGAAGTGGACATGAGTTTGATCTATGCAGATCTTAGGCTTCATTAGAAATACTTGTTATTATCTGGTTTCCAGCTTTCAAAATATACCATCTGATTACACAAAGTTGTAATCTGTAATGTTGTGTTTCTTTATTCTCATCCTTGTCTTCTTAGTATGCATCCCCTTTCTTGACAGCAAAAATGGTGCTTAAGAATCCAGAGGAATAAGTGTCTCTGGATGGGAGGCTATTGAAATTACTTGAAATTTATTTCTCTTCTTTTTTTTTTTTTTTTTTTTTTTTTTTTAAGGAAAAAAGGGAGACAGCTTCCCCAAACACTGGGAAAAATCAGACTTGTCAGTTTAACTTCACTGAAGGGAAAAGACTCTGAAATTCCTTTAAGGAATCAAATAGGGAACACTTGGAAAAGCAGAGCTTGATTAAAGACAGCTAACATCAATTCAGGGAAAGGAGATCATGCCTAACTAATTTGTTGGAATTCTTTGAGGAAATTACTGCCTTGGTAAGGAAGGGGAAAGGATATTATAGACTCCGTTTTTCAGAAAGCATTTGACAACATTCTCCACTGTTGGTTAAAATGTCTAAGGTCTGAAGTCATGGAATAGAAGGACAATGAGCATATTGGACTGAAAACTGGCAAAAGAGAAGGAAAGAAAGGGTAACTATGAATGGAAGCCTTTCATTTTAAAGAGGGGGATGTAAGAAGGATCAGAGAAGAAACCACATTTGGAATTTGAAAACAAGACTTCCTAAGGTTAATGAAGACACTCCTGAAGCTTGGGAAACACAATTAATAACGAGGAACCATGCAGACAGATTGAGAAATGAATGGTTTGTTTTACCACAGTATCTTGGAGAGCAGGTAGAAAGAGAAAGACTTTCCTGACTGCTCTGCTAAAATAAATCTCACAAATCTTGAGTGGTAATATTTGTTAAATTCCACAGACACAGGAAAAACCACAGAATTTCACACTGCAGATACTAAAGATGACCCACCTTTCCCTTCTTCATGTTAATGATTGCTATCATGCACTTATGTCTTGTGTTTTTAAGAATGATCTTACCACATGCAATTGCATGCAATTATTATTTTTTAGGGTCTTCTTCTAAGGCAAAGATTTCATTTCAGGTTCATCTTATTTCAGTAAGTGGCATAGGAAAAATGGTTCTGCTTTTGAGTCTTTCATCAGGGAAAAAAGCAACTGCTGCTACTTCATACTAAGGGCTTCTAAGTTATTGTGGGCAGGAGCACTTCCCTCTCCTGATTACACTGTGCTTGGACAGGAAGCAATAGCTGAAGTGTTGTGATTACAAAACTGCTTCTGATGGCTTTAATGTACATGGGAGAATGTACCTACTTCTATCAGTGAAAGCTTTAAGTTAGGAAGTTTTTGTCACACACAGAGAATTTATTTCATTAATAGAACCTTACAAGCCTCCATTTTTCTACAGAAATTGATTTAGTGTGTGCCCTTGGAATCAGCATTGTTTTTCTCTGTTTCCTCTCTTTCCACTTCGAAGTACAAAAGGCACTAGTGAATTTTGCTTTGTTTGGTTTGGTTTTTTACATACTTGACTGACCAGAAGGAAACAGGATATGCAGCAGTGGTACTACACCAGGAAAATACATAAATTCATCAGCATCTCTTACTGTTTGTCTTCTTCAGTAGATCATCTTCCTCTTGTCTGGGGATATTTATATACCTGTAGGATGGAATTTATCACTGAAAGAAGTATTTCCCTGCTCTTCCCCTCCCTCCCTGGCTCCACTTCTCGCTTGTTTGAAGCGCTGAACACCCCTGGCTCCCAGTTCTCATTCTAGTGGCTGGGTAACAATTTTTAGTAAATTTGTATTTTTTATGTTTACTCATTTTCAGAAATAGTCCTTTCCTTATTCCCTCCGATTTGAAGCAAAATTAACTTCCACAGGCTCCTAAATGACCCTTCTGTCTTGCACACAAAAACAATTTTCATTGTCACTCAGATCAAATATAGCAGAAGTCAGAGACGTGACCCTTTTTGACACCAAAATACAGCTTTTTTTGCAATACAGTGGATCTCTGTGTTGGTTCCATTATAAGCCAAAGAAAGTACCACATGTAGGAAATAAATTGCTATATCCACTTCAGGAGTATCAGAAAGTAGAAATAGAACATATATATTTTATTTCAACTCTGGACCTTTTGCTGATAGTACAAAAGCTGGACTAGAGAAATACTGAGAATTAAGCCAGTAATCTTTGGAACACCATCATGCTTCAGCCTTTCCTCTTACATTAATTTTCTTCTGATGCTTTCTTGGCAGCCTTTGTAGTATTTTCCCCTAATACGATACTGCAACTCCAAGCATCTTCTGGGGAGGGGGTAACCTTTTCAATGACAATTCTAATCTACTCTAAGCAGATCTCCCTAATCTATTTCTTACTAATTTCTGCTTTGTCAAAAGGTCTCTTCTCCATGCCCTTGGGCTGATTATTAATAGTCATGATAACAAATGTATAATCCTACTCTAATTATTTTTTATTTTCAGGCAAGGGAAGGGGGGAGAATTGTGTATTTTTGAACGTTAACTGTTGTCCCTCCTCTTATCTGGTTAATTGGACTGTGGCAATGTCTGACTGGATATCCTGCCCAGAGGTGATTTAAAAATGGCAAATGTCAAGAATATGTTTTTTACTTAATGCTGGAATGTCAGCCTTCTCATATAAATTATGAAGGTTGCTCTTGTCTCAGTGACATAGGTATTTCTTTAGCATGTGTTCTTGGATAAATACCTACACAGCTGTAACAACTAGGGCTATGTGATTTCACAACAGCAAAGAAAATAATCTTCTGCCAGCCTTATCGTTCTGGCCCTGTAAAAGCCCATTGGTACCTGGCCAGTTTTAAAGATGTCACCATCACGCTTACTTCTTGTACTTAGCTCTGAAGAGCTCTGCCTGGCATCTTTTCAAAACAAGTCTTGGAAAGCGCACAGAGAAATGCTTTCTTTCGGGAGCCCTCTAAGTCCTCCAACTACACAGCTGCCAATCGCAGCTACAGGGCTATTGTGCTTTTTTTACCCTTTTTCTCCCTCATTTTCAGTATTGTTTGTCCTAGCCCTAGAAGCCCTAGAAGCTGTCACCTCCCTGGACAGGCTCACCTCTGTCCATCCCAGCCTCAGCTGTGAGATGTGGCACAGGGAAGAGGCAGTTTTGGGACAGGGGCTGGCATGGGGTGACCAGCTGTTCCCACGGGTCAGCTGTGCAAGGGTCAGTCCCTGTGGTGTTGACAACCTGTAAAAGTCAAAGTCCTTGAGCTGAGCCAACTAATAAGTAGTGAACATGGCAAGACAAAATAAGAAAAAAGGAGTAGTGATTAAAGAGGTGGCAAGGCCACTTTTGTAATGAGGGTGTCATGAGGCAGGAAGGATTTTTCATTGTGGGAGAGGCCATTTCTTGGCTCTCTGCAGGTCAGATAGCAAAAGGATAATCTATTCTTTCAGGGCACTGGCCTTGGAAGGGGTTCCTGTATGATGAGGACCCAAGGACAGTGGGTAAGAGCAAGTAGTTTCATGGGCCTTTAGGGGTGGCTGTTGCTTGAACTCAGAAACACTTCAGCTCTGCTGGCACAGGCATAGGGCAGGATCCTGGGCTCTCCAGGTATGGCAGCAAACAGACAGCTGACACTGAAACAGTAATTGTGGCAGGAGTTTGAGACACAGACTTGATTTCTCCTATCAGAGGTCATTGCTGAATGATTTGGCAGCTTTAACTTCATTGCACTAAGAAGTATTTTGTACAATACTCTGGTATCTTTCATGACACTAAAGTTTGTTTGTTACTATCAGGGTACCTCTTCTTCAGCAAAGGAGGTCCTTATCTCTTGTTTCAGGTTTGTCTGGTTTCTCTGCTTTGTATCAAATTCAACAAGGAGAATAATGTTGCAGTGACTTAAAGGAGATCACACAGGTAGATTTTGCTGGGAGTGGAGAGGGTAACTGCATTGTGCTTGATCAAGCAGGACAATTCTTGGCACGGCCAGAGTACCTCATGTTATCCCAGCTCATGTGGATGTGGTTCATTTATTATTTTGCCTGTATTCAATAAACTTCTGTTAATACTGTCCAAATAAATTCAGAGAGCTTTGAATGCAACATAATATCAGACAGATACATTCCCTTTTTCATCAGGGGATCTGAGAGCTCTTTTTTATGATTTCAGAGAATTAAAGCTTCACGGTATTTCCAAATTATACCTGGAGGAATTATTTCCCTTAAGCTGAGTGAGCAGAAAGATGGATGTCTCTTCCTCATGCTAGGGTTGGGATAATGGACCCAGTGACTTGGCAGCTGGGGCTCCAATAAGAGTCTCCTTGTTCTCGTGTCCACTGGCTCTCCGGTGGCGACTGGCCCTGGGCAGCAGCCACCCTCTGATATGCCCTGAGAGATGCAGAGTGTACTCGAGAGCACCAGTCAAAGCCTGGAAAAGGGATCTGGAAAGAAATAGGTGACACTTACAAAATGGTAGGAGCTGCTGTTATTTTAAAGAAAGAATCTATTTTAATCCTGCTGGCCTCTTGCCTGCTTGCTTCATTCAAAATAAAACACACTCTCCAGAAAATTATTTTACATAGCCCAGCCAAGTTTCTGGTAAAGACTCCGGACATCCATAATTCATGAGCAAGGAAGGGTGTGGATATCTTGTGGGAACCAGATCCTCTGTGAACAAGATAATTTTAATTTGCTGATTATGTTGTGTAAACAATATGCTTCTAGAATTCAGAGGAACAGAACTGTGCATCGAGCAAAGTCATACTGTTGATTTATATGCTGGAAGCAAAATAATTAACCTGAAGCCTCTATTGTTAACTACAAATATTAAAAGGAGGAATATGTTGTCCTTCAAAGGTTACTTAACTGAGTTCTAATTTCTGCTACATATCTTTAAGCTGTTGAACAATCCAGATGTTGCTCAGCTTATACTTGCGCTTTTCATTATTGTGGATGCTATGGCAAGGTTTGAGTGTTTGAAACCATTCAGAATGTTTATAGCTGAGAAATGACAGTAAATAAATGGAAATGTCTGACCAATTTATGCTTGACAGAATGTTATTGTGAAAAGGACACAGTGGATAGCCACTGTTTTTCCTCATGCTCTTGAGTTTTGATTCTGTATGCTAAAAGCATATGTAAGATATGTAAATGATACATAAAATTCCTATAATCCATAGAATATGATAGATCTTTTTATTGTATGTAACTGGTTCTCAAGAGCATAACTAATTACCAAGCATATTTGCCAAGTGTGCTGCATTTATACCTTAAAGCTCTATGTGTTGGATCCACAAAAGCACTTGGATATGATTTTTTTTGCCCTAACTCTGCTGGGCATTTAAATCTCAAAACATGCTTCCCAAAGCTTATTTCCCAACTCTCACCTGAACAAAACGATGTCAGGATCTGTGACCACTGAAACTCTGCCCTTCATGTCTCTCCTGCCATTCTCAGAGGATGCTTTCAACATGCATAACCAAAGATCCTTCTCCACAGAGCTGCTTCCCAGCAGGTCAGCCCCCAGCCTGTGCTGGTGCAGGGGTTTATTCATTCCCAGGTGTAGGACCTGTGTTTGCCTTTGCTGAATGTCAGATGGTTCCTCTCTGCCCATCTCTCCGACCTGCCAAGATCCTCCTGGAGGGCTCACAGCACTCTGGGGTATTGGCCAGTCCTCCCAGCTCTGTGTTGTCAGAACTTGCAGCTGGAAGGCCTCTGCTCCTTCATCCCAGTCATTAATGAATAAGTTAAACAGTACTGGGCCCAGGATTGAACCTTGCAGGACACCACTCGTGACAAGCCTCCAACCAGCCCCTGTGCCACTGATTGTGAGCATCTGGGATCTGCTGTTCAGCCAGTTCTCAGTCCACCTCACTGTCCACTCATCCAGTCCACACTTCCTGAGTTTGCCTATAAGGATATTTTGAGAGATGCTGACACAAACCTTGCTGAAGTTGAGTTGGAAAATACTCACTGCTGTCCCCTCCTCCATTCAGGTAAATAATTATTTCATCATAGAAGGTCATCAGGTTGGTCAAGCATGATTTACCTTGAGTGAATCAATGCTGACTACTCCTGATCACCTTCTTGTCATCCCTTTGGATACAAATGGCCTCCAGAATGAGGCAGTCTATAACCTTGCCATAACCTTTCCAGGGACTGAGGTGAGGGTGGCTGGCCGACAGTGCCCTGAGTCTTCCTTCTTGCCCCTTCTGAAGACCAGGGTGACATTTTCTTTCTTCCAGTCTTTTCTTCATTCAGGCACCTCTCCTGATCTCCATGACATTCCAAAGATGTTCTGGGTGGCCTCACTATGGTGTTTGCCAGCTCTCTCAGCACCCATGGATGTATCCTGTCAGGACCTGTGGATGTTGCATTTGCCTGGGTGATCTCTAACCCACCTTGATTAAGGGCAAATCATCACCTTATGCTGGTTGAAGAAGAGTGTGAACCTTTGTCCTTAAACCTCAACACTTTATTTTATAGACACTGTATCCAGACAGAGGCCACCCCACCTTATGGAAATGTATGAAATGGAGCAAGAGACTTGATTCATTTCCTGGGCCTTTATAGAGACTAACCATGACAGAAGGTAAAAATTATTTGGGTGCCACCTGGTTTATGGTGAATAACAACAGTGCGTAGCTTACTGTGGTGGAAAGACACCATGACAGGCTGCCAGTTTTGTTGGACCTCTGTGCCTTATCTTTCCCAGTAACCATCTGTCCTTGGGGATACTGGGAAGATTACAGCAGCACTCCTTGAGTGCTATCCTAAGAATCCTAAGGACAGCAGGAGGAGTGAGGCCATGGGAGATGACATCTGAGCTCCAGAGGAGGGTAGCCTCAAACTGGGATCTCACTGTGCAGTTGCTCCCTTGGCCAATGTGTGTGGCAAGGTGCACTTATGCCCACAAGGACCCTGCTTCCTACAACAAGAAATTTATACTTTTCCCATGGTGTGGAGGTTTCTTTTTCTCTTTCATGGTAGGACAAGCAGTAAAAGCTACCTGAACAAGGACGAGTGCTCAGGAAAACACATTGGACCTTCCCAAGGTCAGTATTTTTAGAGCTGGATATGTAGAAAAAGAATTGAACAAGGACAAATACAGCCATGTATGAAAAGTGTATTTTTTATGCAACAGGCATAAGGAGCTCTATGGCTGGGACTTAAGGAGATTACAACCACATGAGAAGGCTAACATACTTCTGTAAGAGTCAACAGCCATTTATTCAAACAGAAGAAGAAAAATAGCTGCAGCTCTCTCCAGTCTGAAGCCTTTGTATTCACCAGCAAACTCCTGAGTGAGGGAGATAAATTAAAACAGAAAAGAGAGCAAGGGAGAAAATCCTATACCTTACACAGACATGCATATTGAGTAGAAGTGAGATTTAAATCAGCTTGATGTCTGTGACGCTTTTTTACACCCTGGCTAATGGGAAAATGAAATAAATAAGGTGCCCGATTCATTGGCCCAGCTGCAAGGAAAGGACTTCCCCACACCTGAGGGAACAGGAAATTCATTTTTAAGACTGCATTGGGGATCATTCAGCTAGTTTTAACCCCAGTCTTTTGAGTATTTAAAATGCTCCTAGACTGGGCATTAAAGCTTATAAGGAAGAGACGAATCTCAAATTTTCAGGCCGCAGACAAGAAGTGTCTGAATTTTCACGAGATAGGGATATACACTGTACCTGGAAATATGTGTATGCTGGCAGCAGGGCAAAATACACCTGCACAAATGGGAGAATTGTGTGGAGTGATCTATTTTGCATTCAGAGGTGTGAAATTTCCAGCTTGCCTTAATATGAGTATGCTTGATAAGCATGTTGCAGAGGTTTGGGACAAAGAGCTGCGTGCAGCACCAGTGTACAGGGTCAGAAGTAGGAAGCTGGTTCTCAACCCTTGTGGCTTGGCCTGACCTAGAGCTGACTTGACCCTCATGAAACTCAGGATGTTGTTGTTATCAACTGTCAGAGATCCCCCACTGGCAATTGATAATCAGTGCTCTACATGGGGGCAGGTGTTGAGGCCAGGGGTAGAGGCTTGGCTAGATTTACATACAGAAAGGAGCCAGGATGCCTGGATCTGACCGCTTGCTTCAAAAATTTGCTGCAGTCTCGGTTTCTCCAGCCCTCACTTTTATAGCACAAATCCCCAAAGTCCCTGCTCCATATTTATTCCTTCCTTGGCAAAACCATGATCAAATTAGTGGAAGTTTTGACTAAGGAGAAGTCAAATTTATACCCTGGTCCTTGGCCACCTGAGGATATATATGTGCTGGTGTGAGGAAGGGGAGGGGGGAAAGGGGACAAAAGGATCATTCATGGCTACTCCCAGCCTTGGACCCACACTCCTACAAGGAGACCAGTCCTGCCAGCAGCCTCCATGTCACTGTGAGCCCAGACACACTGACTGCCCTGAAGACAGCAGCCTGGGTGGTTTGGCCAAGATGATGGACACAGACCTGGTGTCAAGGTCTATCTGTCTGAAACCAATCCTCTCCATCACAATACAAAGGGGGTGGCTCTGGAGGCAGCCACCTTCCCAAAGCTGCCTCCTGATGTTCCCCTGCCTCGAGGCACCATGTACATGTCACAGCCTTGAAAGAAGGAGGCTGTCAGAGGGTGGCCCATATCACCCCATGGCTACCGGGAATGGATGGTCCAGCCTCACAGGCCAGCCCCAAGCCCCACAGTGCCTGCCAGCCCTCTCTCACACCCAAAGCTAGCTCTGTCAGCACTGACCATCTGGATGTAATACAAGCCTTAAACCCCCACAGCAGGTCCTGTGGCACAGTGGGCATGTCCCCGATCAACTGAAACTGAAAAACAAACAAAGCAAGTGTCTCCTGTCTAAGTCACATTTCCTCAGGACAAGTGTGGCCATTGAGGCAAAGAGGAGTCATTTATAAGCTGAAGTTCTGCATGCAACTGAAATCTGTGTTTTTTAAGCCTGGAGCCAAGGGTTTCTAAGAAGTATGTTAAAAGTGATGAAGCAAAGCCTGTTCATACATGATGCACAGCCATCTACACATGTGCCATTTCTAAAGGTGCTTGCACATCTGCTGGAAAGCATTTGTGAATGAATCCACGGATTGCAATGAGCTAAGTGAACTCCCAGCCTTTGTTAGCATGAGGCTGGGCTGCTTGGGGCTGGGTATAAGTGCTTTGTGCACTGAGCTGTGCATGGGCCAGTCGAGGGATCCCAATATTCTCAGTACTGTGGCAACCAGTGCATCACTTGCATCACCCTGTAAAGCATTCTGATGGGTCCCAACACAAAACACTCACACAAATATTTCATCGTGTTTGGAGACAAAATCTAGTCAATATATGAAGTCATTTCACGACAGCTTGTAGCCAATAGGAACAAAATTCCTACTAACTTATTTTTGGAGGTTAAAAATAAGAGTGTGTGTGTGTGTGAGATCAGTAAAAACAGAAACGAGAAAGACAGAAGCAAGGGTATATGATGTTTGCACTTCTGAGCCACCTGGATCTGGTCCCCAGCTGGGTGGGGGGACTGATTTTCCTTTTCCTTGGACAAGCACCCTCTGTTTGGTGGGATTGGATCAGGGACAGAGGGCTTGTGCCATCAGTCTCCCAGTTACACCCCTCTTCTCTCCATGGGCACAAAGCACAAGCTCATGTGCTCACTTAGCAGGGGTGGCCCAGCATGGAAATGTACCCCCTGAGGCCTTAAAAATCAGCCAAAGCAAGAAAATTACTACAGGGTGGTGGGAGTAGTGGCACAGTGTCAATGGGGTTGCTTGCAAGTGCAGGTGTGCAATCACTTGTGATCCCTAGAGCATAAGCAAAGCTTTGCCCCTGCTGACTTGTGGGGTGCCCTGGCACCCCAACCCTGCATGCTGCAAGCAGAAGCAGCTGGGGCAGACCCATGGCTCCACCAGCAGCAAATATCTTCATGTGGGAATAGCACAGGGTCCTCCAAGCAATAAATTTCCTAGAGGAAGATTACACTTTTTGGCAGCCTAGTTTTTGATGTTGCATCTACCCTGCAGCACTCTGCTTTCACTTACTGTGTGCAGTGTGTGATGTGGATTTTCACGGAGCATTGGTGTGCTCAGCTTGGAAGCTGTGCAGCACCAGATGCTGCCCATGGGCCCTCACATCTGGTGGAGGTACAGCGGCAAGGTCTGCGGGGGCTGCTTTCCCACAGATGCACACAATCTCTCACAGGGTGTGAAACCACTCTTAAGGTCAAGATTGTTTTATGAGCCACCTCTTGATCCCATCTGTAACCCTCCAGCCCTCAGTGCAGCCTTCATATTCATTCATGAGTAAAATAATACTGGAGTAACATTGCTGTGCTTACTCCTGCCTTCAATGCAATGGCTGGCTGCATGTGTGATGGCACCCAAAGTGTTTCTCTGATCTCAGGACTCTGCAAATATTTAAACTAACAATGAGAATAAAATATTTTTCTTATCAAAAGCTTGCCTTTCTCATAAATTGTGCTGGTGTGTCAAAGGGAGACATGAAAATCCTTCCTTTTCCTGGTTTCTGTCTGTTCTTCACCCCACCACTTCTGCTAGCCCCTTTCTCCCCTTCTTTCCCCCTCCCCATTTTCCTGTCCTCACTTCAACCTCTTGGACATATCCAGCCTCATGCTTCTTTCTTAGTGAAGTAGGGAGGCATGCAGATGTCCTGGCTCCTGCTCTGAGATGTTCCTCAGTCAGCCAGTGTACAAAAATTGTGAGGGTCCTACCACTCCTGTACCACAGGTTTTCTCCAAACCTGTGGGCAGTAGGACTGCCAAACTTTGGCCACAGGTTAGGGGGTGAAGGGAAGGGTCATCTGATGCTGTCCTCCCCTGTCACTGCTCAGCACAGTGGTGTCAATTCTGCAGCAAGTCAATTCTACTCCTGGGAAGGTAAGAGAAAGCTAATGCTCAACTGTGGCTTTTTATTCATCTTTCAAAGTCCACATTGTGAATGCCAAACCGTTGTGCTCCATGAAGAAAGGACCTGTGCCCCTGGCCAGACCTCTTAGGTCTCTTGTGAGCAGTGTGTAAGTTTTCAGTGTGTAGTCACAGTGTATCTCAGAAGAGGCATATTTATGTTGCTGTACAAAGTACATCCAGTCATTCCATCATATAACAGGCAGAACTAACAGATTGCTGTTGGCTTTCATCAAGAGAGGGTAAAGGTTGTGTTGAGGTCTGTAATCTTTAACTGCAAATTACTTAAACCAAGTGTGATTTGGGAAAAGGGACCACTTCATGACGGGTGGAAAAAATGTGCTGCTCCCCTAAAGGGCTACCAGGTCTGTGAATTTTAATTTTGCAAATTAAATGTAGGAGGAAGTCATGGAGCTTTTTCTAGACTAAATTCAGGAGCATGTGGGGACAATCCCCTGCACAGCATAGGGTGATTTCCATCACTGCTGATGTTACTTCAGGTCCTGCAAGAAGAGCTTTCTTACTTGCCCTGCTGGAATGGAAGGATTTTACCAGCTACATCTTCTCAGAAACACACATCCCACCAAAATGACAAAAATAGATGTTAATTTCCCCAACTGTTACTATAATTTCCCAGCTATACAAAAGACCTAGCCAATGTGATATTTGTATGCACTTTAAAGATTGACATGTGAATAACCATTTGGAATGTTTCTACATGAGGAATAAGGTGAACTCTGGTTTTTCAAAGTGACTTAGAAGCTGAGTTCCTCTGATTTCCAGTGAGATATTTGAACATCCTTGAGACTAAGACTTGAAGTTCAGCTGTTCCTATACATGCCTCATGTACCTCATGCCTCTGTGATAGCACAGTGAGCAACATCCTCTCCACAGTAACCAAAGCAGCATGGGTGAATTTTATCTACTGGCTTTGCTGGGCAAATTGCATCCTCCTGTACAGCAGCTGTAAGATATAGCTCAGGAAAGAAGACTCTAAAGAGTTTCTCCTTTTTCAGCTCCTTCACTTCCAGAACAGGACAAAGATCCTCTTTCAACTAGAGAATGGTATGTTGACCTGGAGTGCCTCAACACAGACAGAGGGGCTGAATTTTGTCTCCCTCCCGTAGCTCTTGGCCATGTGCTAATGTGCTAGCTTCCTTCCACATCTCTCCCCAGTGGATATTTCATGTGAGATTTACTATCTCTTTTTAGTTATGTAGTGAGGCTCTCTTTTCCTGAGGAATTTCTGAGGAAATTTGGAGTAATATTGTTGAATTCCCTTAGCACGTTATTCTCTTGCACATGGAAATTCTCGGAGTCTCAGGCAGGTCAAGGTTTCTGAGGTTTACTTGCTTCTACTGACCTATTTCAGGTTTTGTCAGAGAGCCTGAAGTTTCCTTCCCTCCCTTACTATGGTGCCATGGGTAGCTAATCTTCAGGGAAACACCTTTGATACTTTTTCAGATCCTGTGCTGTTGTTTAGTCTCTCTGACAGTCAGCACCACAACCTGAGTCTCACTGTTAAGTCCATCCAGATTGCAAGCATAGTGCTGCTACTCCTTTGCTGTGACAGCATCTTTCAAAACTTCCTCAAATACCTCCTTTCTGTTGTAGACTGTCAGCAGTAGAGTAAATCTCTAACTGCTGCTACTCATACAAAGGGTTTGGAAGCCCATGAAACACTGCTGTTGATTCTTTTCAGGCTTGAAGCTTGGCTTTGAGTGCGTGCATATGCATGTCTCATGTTTACTGCAGGGAAAACCACCTGACAGTAAAAGGTATGAATGGTGTGAAAACAACCCTTCAGTATCACAGAACTGAAGCCTCAGTATAGAGATTTTTCTTCAGGATGGTAAAATACTTCACAGGGTAGAAGCAAAATGCATGTAGGTGCATTGCTGTGTCCTTTTTGGGAAGCACATTAACGCAGCATCCCATCTGCAAATAGCACTCTTACAGGAAGGCAGAAAAAACAGAGCCAGAGGCTCATTTGGTGAAAATTGTCCCTGCTCCTCTGATGCCAACAAAAGCTGTGTTGGTTTACACCATCTGACAAAGACGAGGTAGATGCTGGAGAAACTGCATACATGCCTTCTGAAGGGGGAGAACCTTGACTTCTTGGGGCTTGGTTCATATCAGGAATTACCCTAAATTCCACTCACACGGAAGAAATAATTCAGAACTCATTATTTCTTTAATCAGACACTAAAGTCCCTGTTTATTTAAAGCTCTGCAGAGATAATCGGAACTAATCATCATGTGTAATACAAATAAATACATTCCTCCCTTAATAGTAGGAGCAGATCTAAACCAGTTGTCCTCCAACTGAACTCAGCTGGACTAAGCTGAGTTTTCTGTACTTGCAGTGATTGTTACTCTGTCACTAAAGGGATAATGGGAGGAGATACTGTTTTACAAGGCAGTAATTGTATTTGCAGGAAACAAAACATTCTGAGTCACTAATTGTATTTACAGTGGAATGAACCATGAGGAAGAAGTCTGAATCATTTATCTCAGCAAAAGGAGCATATTATTCCTGCAGATGAGCATTCTTTCTATTCTGAGGGAAGGGAAACTAAAATGTGTATTATCAATAAAAACTGTAGTCACTCCTTCCAATCATGTTATACCCTCAGATGCATCTCTCTGGGTTCAACCTCTACATGTTTCCACTCTTTAATAAAAATGAGGAATCTGTCCAGCAGCTCTCCCAGTTGCATCCTCTGCACATTCCTGCTTTAACCACCTGTTGCCAGAATGAACATGATCTTTCCTTTCTTTACCCTTTGTGCTCATAGCTTTCTAAAGCAAAGCTGAGCTGGAAACTTCAGTGCTGAGTGACCACAGCACCCGAGATACCCAGGATAGCACCAATTTGTTCAGGACTCCAGCTGACACTCAAGGGAGGCAAGGAAAAGATGGAGCCAACATTTGTACATGTAAACACGGGAAAATCCAGACAGATTTGTTGTTTCAGAGATATACAGAGAGACATTAGAGAGACATATTCAAATGCCCATAGGGACGGCTGTCCTCCTCACAAATATTGTCACTGCTTATGATACTGCAGTATCATCTTGGAAATGGTAGCATTTCAGCTGTTACCCCAGAAAAATTGGATATATATTTCTTAAGGAGATAAAATACCCCAGAAGAAACACAGAGATGGAGAGAGAGATTACAGAAAAGTGCAAAATAAAAAGCTGATACAAACCTTTATGTAGAAAGGCAAACCTTCCATTGGAAAATTTATTTTAGTAGAATCAAATCATCATGCCATCATCTGCAACATCAGAAAATGTCTGCAAGTACAGGAGACATGCCACCACTGTGGTTTAGATAATTCATGGACAACAAAGATGGTGTAGAAACCATTTTCAATCTCTGCTGTGCCTGCAGAAGATGATCGGTATCACAATGCAGTACATACAAAATCACATCTCTTTTCTTCTGTGTTGATTGTAATTGATACCATGGGATGGTTGGCTCTTTATATGTCAAGTACTTGCATCCATTCTCCATGTCTTTCCATTGCCAATTTAACACTATTGCAGAACTGCCTATGGCATATATGGGGAAGAGCATAATGCACAGGTGGATGTGCTTTTTTACTTTACAGCATATGAGCAGCTGATAAGATATACAGGCTGTTCATGCCATTATATATTGACTCTATTATATATACAAGTAGGAGTATGCCTTCACATCACCACCCAACAAAATCCTGGCTCACAATTACTGCCTGCTTCCTACTGCATCTTTATAGGAAGCCTTTCTATAAGCCCACTACCCTTTGCTCACACTATTGGAAAGCTGACCCTTAAGATGATCAGGACCTGTGAGCATGGATTCACTCAAGGTAAATCATGCTTGACCAACCTGATGACCTTCTATGATGAAACAACTTCCTGAATGGAGGAGGGGACAGCAGTGAGTATTGTCCACCTCAACTGCAGCAAGGTTTGTGTCAGCATCTCTCAAAATATCCTTATAGGCAAACTCAGGAAGTGTGGACTGGATGAGTGGACAGTGAGGTGGACTGAGAACTGGCTGAACAGCAGATCCCAGATGCTCACAATCAGTGGCACAGGGGCTGGTTGGAGGCTTGTCACGAGTGGTGTCCTGCAAGGTTCAATCCTGGGCTCAGTTCTGTTTAACTTATTCATTAATGACTGGGATGAAGGAGCAGAGGCCTTCTCAGCTGCAAGTTCTGACAACACAGAGCTGGGAGGACTGGCCAATACCCCAGAGTGCTGTGAGCCCTCCAGAAGGGCTTTGACAGTTGCAGACACACTGTGTGCAGGGATGAAGTGCAGGTGATGCTCCTGCCTGCTGAGGTGTCTCCTGGGAGGCACCTCTGACTTTTTAACCTGTCTTCCTTCAAATGGCAGTCCTGAGGGTAGCACAAGAGGTGTTTCAGGTGTGCAGCCTCCCAGAGCACAAGGGCTCCCTGTTCCTTCCACAAGAGCAGGATTTGTGAAGAATGATGTGTAGGGGGCCTCAGCAAATTTTCTTTCCTTTAGGGCCTCCCTCTGCTTTCAGGTTTTTTTAGGATTAGGGTACTCCCTGTCTCTCTCAACCACCTTTGAAGAAATGCTGAGCACCTGCTATGTCCATTAACTTCAGAGGGAGTTGCAGGTACTCAACACTTCTCAGTGGTGACTCATGGATATGCATGGGCACTGTGGGCTCTTAGCACCTCACAGCTGGTTTGTTGGGGATCAGGCCCTCAGAGAGGCTCCAGGAAAGCCCATGACAAACTGTAGGACACATGTGCTTCTGTTAGAGAAACTAAAATTGGGCTTTTCCAAAAAATACATATGCAACCAAGGCTCAAGGGATGTTGAAGTACTAAGGAGCTTGTAGTGCTTTCTTGAAATTCACACTATTCTGTTGACATAAAAAAGGTCTCCTGTGAACAAATTTTAAGAGACTTGACTGTGCTCTTCAGAAGAAGAAAATACACAACACCGTAAGTAAACATATAAATCAGTCAGAGAACCTAGAGATTAAGGATTAGGTTCATAAAGCTTTATGTCCCATATATGGAAAGTGCCAAAAGTTGCTCTTAATGACTTTGGAAAAGGTATGTGCTTTTTCTGTAGTCCTAGTTCTTTTCCCCCTTGTTAGCAAAAGGTTTCATTCTGTGCTTAAAAAACTCACATGCCAGGAAAGGGGGAAAAAAAGATGAGTGGAACTGAACCAAAAAATAATAAAAAATCATTTGTGGTTCAAGTTCTCAGGCTGAGCTGTATTTATTCAGTTGAAATTTTTTCCAAAAAGACCAATGTGTAAATTAATGCACACATAGGCAGGTCTGAATTATACCCTAGTCATTTATAATATGCAAGGTTTTATGTGACTTTTTACTCCCTTGTTCAATAAAACAATAAGTAGTTATGCAGAGTCAGAGTAGCCAGTCATTCTCTTACTTGCACTGGATGCCAAGAACCTTCTTAAGGAAATACACTCACCAATCTGAAATGAAAGACTTTTGTACTTTCTGTGGTGCTTCAAGGCTTAACAGAATTCCCAAAGACAAAAGATGAATGAGATATAGAAGTGAGCACCACAGAGGTCAGGTTTGGCCCAGAGGTGACCACAAGCCACTCGATTTCTCTGAAGCTTCACAGCAAGCGTGCTTTGCCCACACTGTGGTAAATACAATCCACTGCCTCTTGGCTGCCAGATGGTTCCTCCTGCACCAGTTGTTCAAATCTGCTCCTTTGGCTGATTTTGTTAATGTCACAGAGACCATAAAGAAAAAGCTTGCAAATGAACTCTGATGTATTCAGTAAAGTGTGTTCTATGTGCTTGCCTTCTTCTGCGAGACATGCAAAGTTTCCCATTGCGTGTATTTTAATGGGTGGTAAAAAAGGAAAATCCTAACACCAGGAGAGTGGGAAATGATTATTTGCTTCATGCCACAATCAAAAAACAAGAGGCCTTCAATGAACTGTCTGGAGAGAACAAGACTTAAACCAAACAGATCTTCACCCAATTGTGCAGTGTGCTGACAGAAGGATGTCATGGTGACTTAATAGATATATAGCTTAAAATGAAGTTTAGAACAAATCCATGGACATCAGTTGGTGGCTGCTCCTTGGTGACTGTCCAGATGGACATTCAAGGTCAGGTTGAACAGGGCCCAGTGCAACCTGGTCTAGTTGAAGATGCCACTGCCCATAGCAGGGGGGGTTGGACTAGATGACCTGTAAAGGTCCTTTCCAATCCAAAATATTCTTTGGTTCTATGAAACCTGCAATAAATTGAGGACAGGTGTGGAGGAATTGTCATGACTTAAAATTCTGACTTTAGTTTATAGCAGCAGAGTCAAAACTGATACCAGTCAGACACGGAAATCTTCATAATTTAATAAAGAATTCACTTCAAATCTTGAAAAATGCTAAATTTTCTTCCACAGAGATACCCAAGCAAGATCCAGTAGACAGTGTGAACTTTTGGACATTGCTGAAGTGTTTTCTTTGATTAATCACAGGTCTTGGCTGCAGCTAAGGACACTGAGAGAAGGATGTACTGAAGAAATTTGCTGTCATTAGTATTACACAAAACAATATTTGAACTTTGTGTATTTCAGGAAACTGAAGGGAAGATGAAAATAGATCAGTGTAAAGATACTACCAGATACTACCTGCTCACCCTAAAGACCAAGAAAAACATCCAGTGGATCTCTACCCACTTACTCTTCTGCATGTCTGTGAGGGTCTACACTCATTTGTACTGATGTCTAATCCTGCATGCAGGAGAGGATGGCTTTCTAGTCTCCTGTTTGCTTGCATTTTTTTTAGAAGTGCACATTCCTAGGGGAATGAACCCAGACTGAGGAATTCTTTAATATTTTTGGACTCCACATATTTCCAAATGGACCGGGAAAATAAACCAACCTTTGGGTGATAAATCAAAGATTAACTTATGTAAGAAAACCAAAAAAGTCTCCTGCAATCATACGTGCAAACAGTAACTTATTGCACATTAAATTCTAGATGTCAGAAAGTAGCCGTCACAACTCAAGCGTGCTGCAACTCCCTTGGAGAGCTGAGTGATAAATCTGTATCTTTTGCATGAGATGAAGCATTATCATGCCCTGGAGATTGACTGGCTCTGCATTCATGAAAGGCAAATAAGGAGCCAGTGACCCTGGAAAAATCTTGTACTGGTCATTAACAAACAGCTGGTAACATACCTGTAAGACTTGTTTAATGCTTACTGATAAATGCTAATATATATTGCTAGCAATTTCTCTGAAAGGGATCCAGACCTTGAATGGATTATTTCCTGTAGAGACAGTCTGACTGGGATTTTCATTCATAGGCCTTTGAGGTTATTCCAATACGTCTGACAGTGCTATACACACCAGAGCTTCATTCTTCCTTCTCCTACATCATGTATATCAGAAATAACTTCCAGACACAAAGAATTCTCACTAAGGAAGTGTTGAGATGTTGGTATGAAAAAATGTATTTTGTCAAAATATTTTTTTCTTAGGGTTTTCATTTGTTTCATGTTATATTTAATAGAAAGTGCATTTGTTTAAAATTTTTTCTACTTTTCATGCTTATGGTAAAATATTCTCAAATTAGAATCTTGTCTATAAGCCAAAAAAAAAAAAAAATTAAAGAAAAATCTGTTTAAGAAACTGAGCAATATTCAGGATTCTTTCTTAAACTTTTGGCAAGGAATCTTGAAATCAATGAAATACTATGATCTTATTGTTTCAACTGACTTTTCAAATTGTCTCATCAAGTCTGTAAGCTTGCTGAAATAAAACCCAGTCCTTAAGGGTACCACATAAATAACACTGCATTTACCTGCATATTTTTGGATTTGCATATGACTCGTCTCCTACCTCTCAACATCACAGCAGCTCCCCATTGTCCCCACTAGGGATTCTGCAGTTTCACAGAGAATGGGAGAGGCAGGTGGACTCACGGCATTAGAGGTTTTGGCCTTCAAGGCAAGCAGTGTTTGATCTTTTTTTCTTTTTTATGGTGGAGAATAGACGCAAAGCAACAGTTTAACCATTTTAGCTATATTTCATGCTATCTTTTTATCCATCTTATTAGATAGCATTTGTAGGACTGCCCATCAGACTTTGGCCATGGTCACTTATTCCTACCTCCTGCTGAAACCTGGGTCAACATAGAGTTCAGACCTGGATGTCCATGGTTTTGTCCTGTTTGGTCTTGAAAACCTCTACCTACAGAGATTCTGCAGCTTCTCTGGGAAGTTTCTTTCTTTCAGTGCCTGACTACTGACAAATGGATGTAACTTACTCATCTAGCCAGGAAAGGGCTCATCCTAAACTGATCCACTAATAAGAGAAACATTTGATTTATGACTGCTGTACCATACCTCATAGCCTCGCAGTTTCTGGGAAGTCATTCATGTTTAATGGAGATGTGGAACATTTGCATTACATTCTGCAGAGGAAATGGCTGAAAAGCATCTTGGAATTTGATCATTTTGTTGGACTTCACAGGTATCTGGGGGCATGAAGCAGGGGACATGACTGAAGCTGGGACACATAAGTGGCTATGGCATTACGCGTTATCACCTTCTACAGCTGCCTTCTATAAAGTACTATGAATACTTTGCTAATGTTCATTTTGGAAAAGGTCGGTTGGCTTTTAGCAAGTTTGTCCTTCTCTTTTGACTAGGAGCTTGGAGTTTCCAAGGGCTGTTGCTTTGTGTTTGGGTTCAGGTTAGCTGCTGGTGGGGCCACCTCTCACATTCTTATACCCTGAAGACAGCCATTAATTCTCTCCTCTTCATCACAATTTAGGTAAGTGCAAAAGTACAGTTTTACATTAACACATTATTAATTGACATAAACCACCAGCTAGTTTACAATACACAGACATTTCACCCAGTCCTCAAGAGTGGATTGCTTGCTTGTTTTTTGGGGAGTGCTTGACAGCTGCAGTCCATCTAATACATTTCCAGCTTAGGAGATGCAGCAATTCTTCCACCTCAAGGAATATTGATTCAGGTCATTTAGCTTTTCTTAGGAGTCAATATCATTCATGAGAAGCTGTAAATTGTTTCCTGATAATGTAAGATTAAAGTCTTCAAGCTACCTTGCTTGTGTTGTACCTCTTGGCTGCTAGTGATATATCTGGTCATGGATAGTTGCTTCGTCAGCCAGGGATATTGCTGTGTTAATTGAAGCAGCTCTCTGGTGGTTCCTGCCTTTTCAGAGTAGTGGAATAGCACTCCTGGTGATAGCTACTCGGTCTCCTCACTGACAACTCTGAAATATGGGTCATCTTTGCTGTCTGTGTTCTTTGAAGTACAGCCTGATGGGAAGAACATTATAAAGTATAAGGTAGAGTATATTTGTATGTCATGGGGACACTGCAAAATCAGTCTAAACTATGGAGTAATGTCTGAATGTTACTGCTTTTTGGCTGCATTAGGTATGTCTTGTCCTCAGCTTTGGAAAGACAGAAATATTGATGCTGGATATACTGTCTTCTTGGATAGAATGATCTTATCTGTACACTGTGAATCAGTTTAATAATACTGGCAAAATTTTAAATATCTCCATGCACTTGGAAAGCCTTGAGTTGGCTGTAGAGTCAAAACATGATTTCCAGCTATGTGATTTGCATAAGTCAGTCCCCCATTTATCTCATGATAGTCTGGAGAATCCTGGCCCCAGGCTTATAACTTATTAACAGTACTCCTGGCCTTCTGTCCTGTAACAATACTCAGTCTAATTGTGTCTTTTTTTAATATATATTTGGTACCTTTTAAGACAAAGTGAAACTTAGGTGAGCCTTAATACTGTGAGAATTTACAGCCTAAAAGTAGCTGGGTTATATTCAGGCATATGAGTCAACTTGTCCACCATTTAGTAGGTTTTTCAGTCACAAGCCCTTTGGCAGATCTATAATATTCCAAGAGTCCAAAACTGTGTGATTTCCTCTTTCTGAAATCTAGTTTGTTTTTCCTCTTGTTCACCTCAAGAAAGGCTCAAAAGGTGAGGGTTTTTTTCTTTCCTAGTGATGAAATTGTTACAACCACTGTTGCTGTTCAATCATTTATTTTTATTGCTTTTATTTATACTTCTGCCTTAGCTTATTTTGGTGGGTGGGGGGTGATTGGAGTGTCCCTTATTTGCAACAAAATTGGTGTGGGAACCATAACTGAGTGCCCTTCTGGGTTTTGGAGAGGCTAAGTTTGCGGCACTTTTTAATACTGTTACTTTAATGTTGCATTTGTTTAACATTCACTCCTAAGTATTAAGTCTGGCTTTGTCCTGCACCTATGGGGGAGTAGGAGGGGGAGCTCTATGTACTTTGGTGATTTCTCAGGGTATACTTGTTCTTGCCTGACTGAACAGATCTTTAAAGACCTTTTCACACGGTTTTACTATAAAGGTATTTATTGCACCTTCTTTTCTCTCCTTCATGTAACTCTTTTCCCGGAGCGTTTTTTTTTTTTTTTTTCAAATTATTCACTGCCACCTGCATCATCTCCTGACAAAAGGCATATTGCCATTGTTACCTCTTCACCAGCCTTAGCAAAGTCTACCTGCTTTTCCCCAAGAAAACAACTGTGTTTCTGGATTTCAGGTGGCCCTGGTTTATCACCAGCTCTTCTGAATCAAGGGGCCCAGGACAAAACAGACTCCATGAGTTATGCTCTTGGAGTCAGTGGGACTGCTGGTGTGACTAAGTGCTCACCAACATGAGCCAGGATCTCATGCCTGAGTTCTGAGTTGTGAAAAGGGGAATGCTTTATGTCACTGATTTACTCAGGTTCCCTTGGAACATGTCCAAACATAGTAATTTGCTTTTTTGCACAAAGCATCCTGTCATGCACTCATGATTAATTTATATACTGTCAGTGCCTGGTCTCTTTGTTACTGCTCTCTAGCTAGGGTTCCCTCATTGGGTACAGTGTTTCTGCAGGTATTATTTCCCCCTAGCCACCTGTCAACCAGAGTAATAACTACAAATAAGTGATATTGCCCATATTGGCAATCCTGAAAGAAAACTCAGCTTTTATTTTTCCTTGGAACCCTTCTCTACATGCAGAGGTCAGTTTTATGTGTTCAAACACATTTAATGGGGAAGGCAGTGGAGCACGGCATGGAGTGGTGGCAGCAGGGGAATTGCTCCCAGGTACTTAGGAAGTTGAATATTGATTCATCTGCTGAAAACTACCCCCTTTACCACCCAGTGTTTCACTAGGGCTCTGCCATGATAATGCACAGGCTTACAACCTGAAAAAATCACTGCTGACATCAGACCAAACCAGCCTACTGGGAAGGAGCAGTCAGAAGTCACCAGCAGTTGTAGGTGACTTCAGTGTGAATGGGAGCAGGTCTTTCTTTACACAAGGGATTTTCTTCTCCAAGTGACATATTCCCCATACGCTATTTTGCTTTAAATATAATAAAATGCTCCCAGTTGCTACAAGTAGCACCACTCTGAATGGAAAGCGCTGTTAGTCTTGTTTATTTTGGCCACAGCGGTTGTGCTCCGTTGTATTACTGCTCTCCACAACTTGTGTATGTGTTATTCCTCGACTCATTATGTGTAAGCACCAGGGGAGGTGCAGAGGTCAAACGTGATCCACAGATGTCCAGGATTTCCCCAGTGCCTCCCCTCTGCTCCAGCACCGACCCATGGCTGAGGAAAGCCATCCTGGTCCCTTGGGTTGCTGCCATCCTCCTCACCGGCGGCGGATGGCTGTGTGCCGCACTGTTGTATGCAGATCAGAAGTGGCCATCAGATGCCTGGCAGGTCGCCAACACCATGCTCAGTTGAGCAATATTTGGGAGCTCTTGTATGTTGTTTATTGCAATTACCACCAGGCAAGTCCTGCAGAGTTTGGTTTGTTTGAGCTACTACAATCAAAGCTGCAGGGTTCAGTTTTCAGAGGTTAGCGCTTGAGCAACCTCTCTATATTTACTTTAATAGATCCTGAAGTTTCAGGATCTATTAAAAGGAACCATTCTGCTCTTTTGTGTCCTGTAAGCTGTATCACATTTGGCAGGAGTGAAAGTACAATGGTTTCTTTGTATGTAATATATTGCCTAAAAAAAGGCATGCGATTGGAATGAGAGAGGTGCTGGCTGCAGTTACTGCCTGGCTGGAGAGGGATGTATTTTCTCTAATGTAGAACCATTGTGCAATCTGAAGGAATGGTACAAATCAATTGACATATTGCACATAATAATAAAGTTCGTACTCACAACTCTTTGCTCATGTGACAGATAACATCCTGGTAAAAAGAAAGTGCTCTACAAATCCAGTGTACATGTCATTATCTAATGTGACTGTCTTTCTAACTTTTTTTCCCTCAGATTTCCTATATTCTGGATAGTGAAAATCAAAATTGGCCTGACTTTTACAAATAGCCTTGTGAGAGGTCCTAGTCCTTGAGGCTGAGAAGACCATACCCACTTGCTTTCATCAAGAAACAGTTGATTTCAAAGATTTAAAACATTGTTTGTCCTGAAATGCGCATTACACAACATCTCCGAAAAATCTTGACTGAGAAGGTCTGATACAGATGAGGAAATTTCTCCTTTTCTTTAGTTTTATATTGCATTTCCATACACAATCATAGGACACAGGATACTGAGACTGGGTAAATAGATTTAGTATCGTCCTTAATATTTAAGGATTTTACTTATAAAGGAAAGATGAAGTATGGTCTACATTACCTAACCTTGTCAAAGTTGGGCAATTGGACATCTAATTATATTAAAAAACAACCATTTGAAACATTACTCTTTTCAGTATTAAAAGTCCCATGAATTATAACTGAAAAAAAAACTTGTACATGATTGATTTCATAATTTCTTGAAAACAATTCTTCTACAGCAGCTGTAAGCTGTAGGTCACCAGTTTTGTCAAGGCAGACTTAAAAAATTTTGCAGTAGTTGAGTCATGACCGTCCTACTCAAAACTGAAACCATCTATTCCTTTCATGCTGAGCACAAGAACTTTATTTTTCAGCATGGATCAGACTAAAATAATTTTTATCGACTACACCAATTCAGAAAGCAAACAGTATGCATTATGGCTAAACATAGAAAAAAGAATTTAAATACATATATATATTATAATAATCAGAGGTACACTGTTTTCTAAATAATGATGTCAAAGCAGGGATCTTATGTAATCTATTAATTAAGATTTGGCGTCTTATCTTTTCTTCTGCCTAGAATTTAGTGTCTTAAGACCACAAGCTCTGAATTGTATCTGTAAAATCCCTATTTATCTTCTGGAAAGTTTCAAGCCATTTTGCAACAGGGGAAGCAAAAATATCAATTCATTTTACAGAAACAGGGGACATGCCTCATTGAACACTTATTTCGTTTACAGTTTATTTTGAGAACTTCAGCATTTCAAATAATGACATAAACTTTATGATCATATCCAGGTTGAATATTTAATATAATTTGTTATTTCTGAGTTGATGAGGCTGTAAAGTTTATTTTCTCAATGTCTGTGTTTGGGTTCCTCTTTTGCCTTTGATATCTTCCTGGAAACTTCAATCACCTTTAAAATTCAATTATTTCTCTACCAGGTTTCTAAAGGATTTGTTCCTAGAATAACTTGCGTCTGATCTGATGCATGGATTGAAATCAAATTTTCCAGGTAATAGAGCTTCTGTGACTGTAACGCATGATCCATGCATTTTCTACTCAATAATTGAGACTTTGTAAATTCTACTAGTATCAGTTTCTTTGGATTTTCCCATCTGTGTCGCCATATCAACCCTCACTGAGCTCTGGTTTCATTACATTGCTTGGCATACTTTATGGCTGGCAAGGTCACAGCTTGCCCATGACAATGCGTAGTCAGGAGTTGTGGTACTTTTTAATGTTTTCAGGATGACAAACAAGAAGAGCATCATGTGATCCGTAATAGTAGTCAATATTCAGTTCTGCAGATGACTCTGACTGCAGATATAATTATCTCTGCCAGTGTACAGGCTGTCTTCAGCAAAACCTTCATAAGCATTGTGGCACCTATGTACTGCAAATATAAATACAACTGCCCTTCATTGGGTAAGTCAGATTTTCATTCACCCCAGCAGCAGGCCACTTTCCTAGAAACTTCCTGGAAATACCCTTTTAGTACTCAAGCAGCACATCAGAATCTGTGAATTTGACTTGACTCCCAACGATTTAAAAGTTCTGGTATAATACTCCCACTGAAGGAAAAAAAAAAAAGGTTGAAAAAACTGCAGTCACATTCTTCATATATTCATCTTGTTCTGAATAATGGCTTCATAGGAGTAGTTCTTTTTGGCAAGATAATATATTTTACTTAATATTTTTATTAGAATCTTCCTGTTTTCTCCCTTCTGAAAGTTCTGAAAATGAAGTATGTCACCATCATTCCTTGTTGTCTTTTGAAGCATATCAACGACTCTGTGATGACATGGTGCCATTCAGATTTGTCTCAAGTCTTTTTCCAATTAGTGAATCCAAACTGTATGAAAGCTTCCTCTGTGTGCTTCATCAAAAGCAGTTTGCAAAATGTTAGCAACAAAGTACATTACCCCCATTAGCACCAGAAAAATAGGTCCGCTGAAAATCACAAAACTGGGATAAGCATAAAGGCAGGCTTGTTTTTCTGAAGTCATGCACAGGGAGAGCCCTAAGTCACAGTTGATGAGGTGTTTAATAGTGTCAGGCAATTAGCATTCGGTTCTTGTTGCAGACGACACCGGAGACTTGTCAATCCTACAAGCAACTAAATTTGATCCACTTGTTGTTGAATGTCTGGTCTCCTTCTTTTTAATCAGACATGGTTCAAGTGATTCCATTTCTGAACTTTTAAAATCTAAACTTCAGGATTTTTCCTTTCAGTCAGTCAGTGATCACTTTGTAAGAATGGCACAGGATTAAAGAATTAGACCTACACAATACTAAACTTGTAGCTGGCCCCTGGCTTTTGTGCAGCCACTTGTTCTGTCTAAAAGGGTCTGCAAAGCAGCAGATGAGAGAAAGGAAACAGCCTTCACCTGAGCTGTTCATTGCCCAGAAAACAATTGCTGTAACGCTTTGCTTATATAACCCCTGCTTTCCTGCCTCAGCCAAGGATCCTGACAAGGACAACGAGACAAATCAGATGCCAGTTGGCGGCCCCTTGACCCCCAGGGCTAATTACACTGGGGTCAGAAACTCCAGGTTCTCTGGCCTCTCCCCTCCTTTTGCGCAAGGAGCTCATGGAAAACCCACAGGACAGGGAGAGGAGCAGAACTACAGACTAACCCAAGAAAGCATCCCAAAGTATGGGCAGCTGGGACCTGCACCCATCCCAGGTGCTCAGCAAAGTCTGGTTGCTCTTCTGCCACATGCAGGCACTTGTCCACAAGACATGGAGCAGCCTGAGCTCCCTGAAATAGCAGCTCCCTTTGGCCAGCAATGCTGAGACCATCCTAGTGAGGAGCCAGGGCTCTCTGGTCTGCCCAATGTCAGCCACGCCTTGTGCCTAGAAGGGAATGGAGGTCTGCAGACATGGAGCTGGCAAGATCAGGTCGGAACTGTGCTTGTCCATCTCTGCCTATCCTCCCTATAGGAGCTCAAACATGTCTCCACAGGCACCATACTCACAAACACAGAGAGAAGGATCAAGGAGTCCTTGAGCAGCAGACAAGAAAGGTGGCTGCTATCTTGAAAGTCAAGTGTTGAGGAGCACCCAGCCAGGCTGTTGGAGAAGCAGCAGGAGCTTAGCCTCACACCAGCACACAGAGCTTGCTTTCATAGTAAGGCAGTTCCTGCTTGAAGAGGCTTTTTTTTCCCTAGGGAATAAAGGAGTCAATACTCATCATATAAAGAGATGCTGAATGCAACTTCGTCTAACAAAAACTAGGTACCAACCAGACAGACAGAACCATTGGAAGGGAAGGTTAATGTATCCACTGAGGAGAACTAACAGTGAACTATCAGAAAACTGCTCCTGTTGTAATACTCAGTATAAAAATATACACCTTGTTATATATAGCTATATATATCTGTACCTATACATATAAAAAAAAGGGGGTGTCTGTGTATGTGTTGGTTAACTCCAGTCTGTTACTTAAAATCAACAAACAAAAAGAAAGCCAAGTAAAACCTTTGCTTTGTAGGAAATACAATATAAATGTGACATCCACAAAGCAGACTGAGTAAAAGATGGTTCAGTCTTTTGTTTGAATTAGATACTTTGTTCTACAATGGAAAGTATTCCAGGTACAGTCTTGGATGAACACAGTAACTGGATAAGGCCATATCTATGTGAGCAACTAGACTCAGCAGTTCTAGACACCAGCTTGATTGCAACAAGAGTTGCAGAAGGCAGCAGTACATGGTGTATGAAAGAACAGACAGAAAATCCAGGGAAATTTTTTGTTTCCTATCACAAGGGAATAGATGAGATGTAGAGAAGCAGAAGAACATGGTCATTCAAGAGGTAATCCAGTCAATCACAGTGGATTAAATTCTTTGGAGGATACAAGATGATACATGGACCTTTCTTTTTGAAAGGTGAACTGACAGATGTGTGTGTGTGGTCACATCACAACGAATATTAAAGGCAGTGGGTGTGTGTTGGTATGACAACTCATCCATCTCCCCAGCCCTTGCTTACATCTTGGAGGCCTTCTTGAAGAAGGATGGGTGGAAGTGAATAATTATATGACCTGGCTGTTCTGGTGGGCTGGATTTGGCCTGTGGGTCCACATTTTTCCACTCTGGACAGGATTCTTATAGAGCAAGCTCTATAACTCTCTGAAATTTCAATAAAGCAGCAAACATGACATGAGTTAAATCTAGCAGAATGCCACTGAGAGGGATTGCTGTGACAGGTGAAAGGGTGTGAAAAGACCACAAACCTCGTTACCATCACCTAGGATTCCTTAAAGGTAGTGGAGACAACAAGAGTGTATAAATATCTTGTCTTGTTACATTAATGCTCACAACATAGGTACTCATTGTACCAGCATCTCAGAAAAAGTGCTACTTTGGAACAGAATTTTAGTAAATTGGTTTTTTTTTTTTAGTATTTTTTAATTGTGAAAGAGAAGGCTCTTGTCCCATCAGGAGCAAGTGACTGGACTAGGGTCACTTAGTTTACTCTGCAGGGGATTTCTGTGATGCTATTAAGTGCCTGCTTTCACCTTGTGCGAGATCAGACATCAAATTGAAACACGGTGGTGTAAGTTACTTGGCTGAAAGCTGCTGGAAGTGGGTATCTATTAAGAGCAAGGAGCAAGTTAGTTGCAGAGAGAAGTGCTAACAAGAGGTTGTGAGGAGTACATGACAGGTAACTTTATACCCTTCACTCTGTTGCATGGCTTCCCATCTGAAAATCTGCTTTTTGGTACCTGTGGCATGTAAATAATACCACCTTATGGCCCTGCCTGCTCTCCTTCCTCACCAGCATGATAGTTACAAATGGAAAATAGAAGTTTAGTCCCACTGCCCCTGGTCCCAGCTACCTGGGAAGCCTGGCTGGTTGTTTTATAACCTCCAAGGGTGTGTGAATTTATAAAATGTGTTTAAAAAATTTGGGAAACACCTCCTCTATCCCTAGCTGTGGACTGCAGGAAACCCAAGGTGTTTTTAGTGGCCAAAAGCTGAAAAAAAAAAAAAAAAAGCACTTATTGCCTTTCTATGGGCTTGTTGTCTGCAGCATACAAATTATGAGGAAGATACGGGCTTGCATGGGCTATAGTTCACACTTGCACCATGTATATTCACACAAAGAATGATAACAGTGGTACTCATAAATCTACCACACATCTTTCAGAACAAGCAGTATACGAGATTGTCATGATCAGCTCTAAAACTAAGCATATGTTTCAACTTTTAATTCATTCCAAAGCAAAAAGAACTACATAGAAGAATGCTGTAATCTGCAAGGTTCCAGATTCTTCTATTTGGGGATAAGGACTTGGGTAAGCTGCACAGAAAGTCCCTTCTCTTTTTGTGCCTGTTTTCTCCCATAGCCTTTGACTTGTTGGTAGAACAAAAGTTTTTGCCAGCAGAGGCTCTGTGCTCGCACTAAATTTACAATTCTGAGTGATCCTGTTGGCATTTCATGATACAGAGTAATTTCACCCAGTGTAGCTCAGCAGAGTGTCTATTCACAAACATCTGTGTAGTTTACATAGGTAGGATTTTGACAGATAAAAAAAGTTTAGGATGAGATTACTTCTTAGTGCAAAAATGAACTATTCAGTTCCATTCCAATCCCTTTGTACAAAAGGTTGCACTTGAAGCAAAGGGGACCTGACTGATTTTGCAAAGAGTTACTGGGTCATGAAACACAGCAACATCCCTGTGGAAGCATCAGTACCATTAGTACCAAGGACTCATTAGAGACAGAAAAGGTGATGGAAGGCTATAAAGAGAAGGCAGCCACAGCTGCAAGGATTTCAGCAGCCTCTCAACACCTTGAATCTATTGAGAAAGCTGCTACTGCTCACTGGGAACACACCTGGTGCCATGGAAATAATGCCAGATTAACTCTACCATCCCCAGAACAGTCCAGCAGTGAAAGGGTACAGAGAAAGTAGGTCAAGAGAGCTCTTGTCAGCTGTGCATTGTGCTGCTTAGATGATAGGTCTTACTATCCAAGCATTCGCAATATTCAAAAAATAATCTAAGGAAGCAATAAATTTACAATATCCCCCAAAAGCCTAAGGTTTAACTAATGTATGGTCGAATTCTCTTTTAATGCTTCCTGTGTGGCTGCAGTGAGGCTCTTGGAGTCACTCGTAAGCACAGCCCGCATCAGGTAGACATCAAATACAAAACAACATAAAAGACAAAGCCATTACAGAGTTGAAAACACCCTTGAACTTACTCTGCAGGCACAGAAAGCCACCTGCTTTCTCACTTGCATTGTTGCACACATGTTATGGGAAGACTTTCAACTTATATAGAGTTTGATCCTGAAATCCTATACAGGAAGCTTAGCTGCTGAGCCCTGTCCAGTGCTGCATCTCCACAGAGAACTGTCATCTGGGAGCCTCTTGCAAACTGTTAGCATGTGCTCTGGGGGACAATATGCCTCAGGACAGCTTTTGGTTTCAGTCACTCCTGTCACACTGAGATGAGTTTGTAGCACAGCCCTCGCCTGAGAAGTGACAAAAATAACACTTCTCGAGAAAAATAACACTTCTTTCCCCAGGAAGTCTGCTCCCTATTAGGCACTACTTTATGAATTGGGCTAAATCTCATTGCAATGTTGCCTTTCCTCTTAGAAAGTTGTGGGAAATCATTTGGGTCCTTTACACGTGCAGCTGACTGAAGGTATAGGACCTGTTCTGCAACCCAGGCATGAGTCCAGGTTCAAAGAAAGCCCAGGGTCTGAGCCCTGTAATCCAGAAAGAAACCCCAGACACTGGGAGAGCAAACATAAGGTCTAAAGCCTTTCCATAGCTGGTAGTTGGAAAATCATAGAATGGTTTGGGTTGAAAGGGACCTTAAAGATTATCTAGTTCCAACCACCCTGCCATGGGCAGCAATGCCACCCACTAGACCAGGTTGCTCAAAGCCCCGTCCAACCTGGCCTTGAACACTTCCAGGGATGGAGCATTCACAACTTCTCTGGGCAGCCTGTTCCTGTGCCTCACCACACTCACAGTGAAGACTTTCCTGAGCACATGCACCAGGGCCTAGCTGCAGCCATAGCATTTACAAGCAGAGCTTCACCTTTTGTATGAGCAAGGGTGCCTGCATGGTGCCTAACTCCATCCACAAATCCCTGCAGGGCTCACCAGGTGTAGCAGCTCGGGCGACCAGGAGGTAACACTGCAGGGTTAGACCTGTCACATGCTGGCACTGCCCTGCCTGCTGTGGGGCACAGGCCACGGAGCTGCAGCTCATCCCATGTTCTGGTCCCAGTACAGTGCTGGCCTTGCAGCATGGCTCTGCAGCCACAGGAGGACAGTGCCTCACATTCACATAACCCCGTGAAACACATTGGAGTTTTCATAGGAATAACTGAGGCGCAGCTTGGTCCTCATAAGCTTTATTACCGATGATGACGATGATGATGATGTGTGAGAAGGAAATAGCGCAAACTTGACCTTCACAACCAGGGGGAATTTGCAGAGCTGGCAGACATAAAACCCCTCAGCTTTTCACTTGTGAACTGAGAAAATTTGTTCTGGGAATCATTAATACATAATGCCATTTTGAAGCCAATTTTTGGAGTGGAATTGCACATTTGATTATCCAAATCCTTCTATCATCCCCACACAGTTCTGCAAGGCTGGGACTGAAGGAAGTCAACTGTACTTCAGAAATTACAGGCAGCCAGCTTGAAGTATCTGCTATTTGGTGTTTTCAATTAATAATGTGATTCCATTATCTTAGGATTCATTAGGTAACCTAGATCTTGAGAACTCATTCCTGAGTTCATTCATTCTGAATGCTTCCTGGAAGTGCTGCAAGGTTTTGACTCTATGTAATGGGACCTTAAAGAGGTCAGCCTTAGCCAACAATTGTCTCTTACATCTCTTCAAAACATTATGAGTCTGTTCCCTTTCCTTGAAGTGATGTAATGACAGCCCTAATGATTCTAAAGGAAAAGGAAAAGTGAAAATACCAGACTTGAAGTTCAAACTGAATGAATTCATGATCACTTGCACAAGCCTGCAGTTAAATCATGCTCCAAGTAAGTGCTGGACATGAATTGGCAAGACTGTAATCTCAGCCAGGTGTAACAATTTAGAGGCCAGTCTCAAGGTTTTTACTGATGTGCCTAATCTTAGCACATCTTTAACTGTTGGAGCTTTTTCTATCCTCTTCCATCATATTTTCTTTCCAGATGAAGACCTAATAGCAGATAGGAGAGGACAGCAACTCATCCAAATACATCATTGAAATTGGAATTTCACACAGCATTTGTGTTTTTTGCACATGATCTCTACAAGCACTGGAGGGCTTTGATGTGCTTGGAGCGTAAGCTCTCCATTCTTGTGCTTACCCTCCTTCATTACAGCTCTGCAGACACATCCGCTCGCCTCACGGAAAGGAAATCATATGACACTTTAATTTACCAAGGTTATTGTACTCACTCCATACTCAGTCTAGAATTAAGTGGAGGGAAACAACCTGGGCTGATACTTTGCTACAGATGAATGGTTAAAATCACAAAATGTTGGGAAATGCAAAAGTAAAGTTCTAACAGCAAACTGTAATTTAGCTGCACATCTTCTGTATTTTGGAGTCTGGACTGGACCCAAATGTAAATTAATAATACTTTTGGCATTTAAATAATGAAAACGGGAATGGAAATCTGTCCCTGTGTGGCTGACCTAATATTCTCCTTGAAAGTGCAAAGCCAGTGTATGATTTCTGCCAATGCTGCCTGTACTTCCCCTCCCCTGCAGCTGGGAAGTGAAGACTGCCAGAGCACCAGTGCCTGTTCACCATGTAGAGCATGGCACTTTATTGTACTCTGCTGTTTTCATGTGGCACCTTGCCTTGGTTACTATGGGTTTGCCCTTTAACTACAACCCATTTTCAGAAGAGTATGTCTCTCTTCAAGCCCATGAACAGTCCTGCAGGACTCCTCTGTTACTGAATCATAACTTTTCCGCTAGTAAGAAACCACATCTACCAGCACCATGCACCTGGAGGCTGTCACTTGTTCTAACTGTATGGTTTGATATAGAAGAATGTTCTATAAAAAAACTAATTGCAGTCAGCTCACAGAAAGAAGTTCAAAATTAATATTTCAGCTGGTTTTGCTGTAGCAGTGCTCAGAAAACTACTTACCATGGGAAAGTGGTCCTTCTTTTTCTCTACTGTTCCCATAAGCAAAAAAGAACCTGGACAGATAATTCCCCTATTTTAAAACTAATGCAGTGACTGAGATGGACAGTTTCAGCCCAAAATGGTTTTCTCAGAAGCTTGTAAGACTGTGAAACAATGGAGCTATGATGGAAAATGTTTATGAATTTCAACTGAAGTGGCCACTGCTATAACACTTTGTAAGGCATTATACTTTGAAAGATCAAAGAGCAAAACAGAGCTGAAAATATATTACTGTCTTGTAAAATGGGCTTGTAAGACTTAAACATGAACACTTAATGTTGGTCTCTGGGAAAGAAAGAAAGAAAAAAAAGCAACACAGAAAATAAAATGAAGATAATAAATGAAAGAACTTTCTTTTAATCCTTTCTATAACTACCTTAAATATCTGCTGGAAATGATTATATCAGCACAGGCTGGACTATATTAAAATAATGAAGAGTGAAGTTTACACTGTGCTCCCATTTAATCATCACCTCACAACTTCACATTTTAATGTCTGACCTTAGGATATCCTCTTCCACTATCACATTAAGAATGTTGAAAGGAAACAGGAAGGGCCACAAGGACTGTAGTTTCCTCAGAAGAACAGCGGCTATCAGCCTAATGGATTCTGAGTTTCTCAGACAAAGAGCAGTAGCAACTCAGCCCACAGTCAGAGTTATCAAATGTTCACACAATACAAGCCTTTCCTCTAATTTACAGAGTTGCCTTCAATGAGGGTACTACCTTTTTTTGCATTATGTTACTCAGAGGAAAAAAATTCAGCTGTAAGGTGGGACCTCGTTTAAAAACAATCTGATGAAATGCAGAAGACATCACAACACAAAACAGTAAGAAAGTAGGAAAGAAGACCTGCCAGAACATCAGGAATTGCATTTGGTACATTGGGTCTCCTCTATAGTTCAAATCCTAGAATTAAGTAAACTTCTGAATTCATTAGGAAAGTATATGGCAGGTTTCTGGATGCCATTTTTGTAGGGAGAAGCTCAACATTGCTAACTCAAGTAGAGGTGAAAAGTCAGACTGGCTGCTCTTCTGTAAAGGAATTTGTAACATTTCCAGAGGGGCAGGGAATCATAATGAATTATAATTTCATTATAATGAATGAAAACAGAAGATGAGTTATTAATCATAGAATCCTTTCAGCAAGCAGACTGACATTAAAACTGCATGTTCATGTGGGGAGTGGACAGGGAGGAGGATCCTATATCATCCTACATATCATATAGAGCCAAATGGCTGCAAATTCTTTGATGGTGTCTTAAAGCAGTTTCAAATGGGAGAATTGTGTTTGTTTCATGCGATCCTAAATGGATCCTACTATTTAGTATTACCTACAGGAAATCAGTTTAACGTGGTTTTCTCAATGAGAAAGAGAAGATGATCCTCCCTGGGAAAAGAATATGTAAGGCGTATTTTTGCTTTCAACAGCCTCCAAGTTTGGCTGCTTATGGAAATAGCAGGACAAATGAAACTGGATGGATGTAAGTTTTGCAAACAGAAGGAGTTACAGTGTGAACTACAGATTGCTGTTCTCAATTCCCGTCATTTTTAAATGGATTTTTCTTTGGTACTATCAGGATGTTTGTACTGCATTCATGGAACTCCCTCTGGTGTATAACTTAACACATGAAATTTCTTGCCTTAGTCTTTACCAAAGAGCCTGTTTAGCCCAGTGCACAGAGAGGCTGCTTTCATGACCGTGCTGAAGATGTTTCTATTACAAATAGAAAGAATGACCCCTTGTCAAATCATGGCCACAGTAGGGTTGGGAACTAGGAAAACATCTGTATGATGTGTGTCCATTAGTCCAAAGCAGCAAAGGTCACTTCAGGGTTGGCTCTGTGGCCTCACCAGCAAAGATGTCGAACATCCTTAGTCCCTCTTCTTTAAACAGGACCCTTATCTGAAAAACTAACAAACTTTAGCCTTGAAACCAGGATATGAAGGAACTAACCAGCTTTTTACTCCTCATCTTTTCTTCACAAAGTTCTTCTCTCTTGTCCATCTTGTACTCAGGTCCCTAAAAAAAGGGAAAACACCATAAAAATCTCAACAGTGTTCATTCACAACCATGAATGATGAAAATCGTATGTAAAGAAAACGTATGTTGAGGGTAAGGGTTGGAAACACATGGCCTTGCAATATAAAGCTTTGTTGTGGTAGGGTAAAGATATGGCTGGATGGGCAGCTTGCTTTTGTTATTTCTTGATAGGCAGGTGGCTCAATATCCAGCTGTTTATTTTCTTTTCTTTATTCTTTTCCCTTTCCTTTCTTCTTCTCTTCTTTTCCATCCTTTTTTTTCTTCCTTTTTTTTTTTTTTTTTTTTTCTGGGACTGGGTGATATGGATTTTCTTAGGTGTAGGTTAGAAGATTAATCAACCAAGGAATTCCTTTATTTGCTAGATAGCAGTTTTCAGTGCTTCAGTCCACACAATTTTCATGCTCAGTATGGCAAGGCTCCTATGAAAAATAACTGGGAACAAGTACCAGCCAGGCAGAAGAAGGTCTCCTTTTGGCACTCTCTCCTTTGATACCACCTTTCACCAAGCCATTTTCTTCATACAGAAAGGGGGGAGGAGGGGAAGTACAGGGTTATTTTAAAAGCATCCACTAATTAAAAATGAGAGTCCATTTTCTTCTGTTTACTCTGGCATTTGACTATAAATAAACTAACAGCATAGCAACTACAGGATTGAAATTTCCCTTCAGTTCACATGCTGACATACAATATCAGAAAACTGAGATTATTTATACACACTATTGTGTAAAAGAGCGACCCTGTTTTCCCTCCTTCCATATTACATACTGCATGTGTTCATAACGAAGGATGTGTTGCAGGGACTGAAGGGTGTGTGAAGAAATTACTTTATTTTTATTTTGCTAATAAGCTTTTAGTATTAGAGCAGCTTTTATCTCAGCAGTTTTAGCTGACTAAAAGCTAGCTTCTTCAGTGCTCTGTTTCATCAAGGGTACCTATAAGGAGTGATTTGTCTCCTCTACCTTGGTAATACTGCTTTCTGATGGGCCTTCCTTTAGCAGTGCCCTGTCTCTTGCCATTAATCATAGATGGTCTGCACTTGGGTACCTAGTTTTTGTGATGTCTAAAGTGAAATGAGTCTTAATCCTCTGAGTCTTTCTCAGTTTCCATGCCTAAACCATAAAAACCCCCTTCTTCCTACATCAATAGTCCATTATGTGACAGCATATACTGTGCAGCCTCAAAGTCATTGGCCTGAACTCTGCCAGCTCAAAATTGATCTCAGAGGGCTTAAACTACAACCCGAGAACGACAGCCTCAAAAGAGATCTGGGTACCTGATTCTCACAGAGGATGACATCTGAGTCCTACCACTCAGGGCAAGTTAGAAATTCTGTTTCCTAAGAAGCAACTGTTCTCAATTTAAGAAAATCAAGTAGCTTTTATGGTGTCTGAAACATACTATTTCACTCTAAATTTTCTCAAAAGGCCTATCCAATTTTGCTTGAAGGAGTTCAGTCCAACACTGGAAACATGCATTCCAAAAAGGTGATGTTTTAACATAGTTCTAAGTATCTGAAAATGAGCTTTGAGGATGAAAGCACACGTGTAACTTCATCTGGGGGAACCAGCATGGAGTCGCATAGAAAAAACAAACTGTATGATATTTTATGCTAGACTTTTAATGGCTCTGCATGCATTCCCAGTTGCCTGATATAAATGCAACACAAATACCATACACTTCACATTTAGCTGTTAGAGATAATCATGAAGGGAGAGCTCATTCAGAATTTCACTTCATTTTAGTACTTCCTAAGTTTGAAGTAATTCTCAATTCATTAAAAGGAAAACATTCATTTTCAGATTTATGATCCCCATGCCCTTTCTCTCATTCACAGAAGTATTCACATTAAAATAATGTGCACCCTGTCGTTACATGACTGACATTCTTTTAACAAGGTGGTAATGTCCTGGTGAGGCCAGCTGCTCATCATAATGGCAAAATTTTCATAAAGGGCACGAGGATATCTCTGTTAAAGAGAGGTGATGGTGCCAAGAAAGGGTAAATGCCCAGAGTCTCAGCAGACAACCTTTTAAATCCCATTCTGAACTCCAGCCACTGTGTCCCTTGGTGATGACCTTGGCCCTGTCATTTACTTTCTAAAATGTTGGTTATTTTGACCAGTCTCTCTTGGTAACATGGGGTCTAGCAATATAGTGACATTAATGGTATTTTCACCACTAATTTTGATTTTCCATGTTTTTTTCATAGACACCAAGTGTTGAGTTCCACTGAGTGAGCCCTGGTCCCTGCCTTGTGCTCCAACTGGCTGCTGCTACATAAAGACATTACATATAGTAATGTACATATATTACATACAGTCATTGCAGCGCTAGCAGGACTCTAACAGCTCTTATCACTGACAGGACTGGAGCTGTTTGTAAGGGTAGGGAATCATTGCAAATGTGTCCTACTCTAACCAACAAAACTCCATTTTGGCTCCTATAAAATAATGCTCACCCTTTCACAGAGGCATTTGGAGGATTAGTTGGCGTGTCTCTATTCATCCCTGCAAATGTAACACACTATGTAAGTGTTATTATTGGGGGCTGACATCTGTGAACTACAGCATGTATTTTGAATTCTATTTTTAAACCAAGGAAAATCAAGTAAGCAAGAACTGACCATGTGTTAAAAACACTTGAAGACCTCTTTCTTGTAACCGTTCATCTAAATTTTTAAAACCCTGTTTACATTGTAGTAACAGCTGTGTTTAAAGGGGATATGACAGAGCAGACTAATTTGTAAAGCTAAACTTGATTTTGAAATTAAAAAAGCTAATGTTTGAAAAAACACTTCAAAAGAAGACAAAAATGATTAAAATATACATAACCATTTGTTTAAACCATGACTTTCTCAAGAAAAACCAGGCTAATGTAAACTGGCCTATGCATTGTCCAAGCAGCTGTTCTGTGTAGCTGTTACACAAACCCCTCACTGTTAGAGGAAGGGGATAAAATTAAGACAAAACAGGTCATTCTCAATGAAGGATCCAAACTAAAGGCTGGGTTACAAGCCAAATGCGTATACACTGGTGAGGCTTGCCCCAACCTGTCAGAAGAAAGCAAGCCAACTTCTTCTTGACCTATTTCCTTCAACTGTGTTTCAGCCATGCGTATCATGTTTAATGTGTTTGGGTTTGTCCACACCTTCAGCAAACCCAGAGCCAGCACTGGCTGAGTTTTAATCAAATTGCTCAATTTCCTACTGCAGGCAAAGGATTTCTTAGGGGGTTTATAGAATTTCTTTATGGGATGCTGAAACGCTACCGAGGTAAATGAGATCTATATATGTCATGGGAACTACTAGGGAGAGATTTTCTGTCTAGTCTAAGCAGTGAGAAACATTTTAAACACCTGTACTGTAATCATGCTATTTCTAAGAAAAAAAGCACTATGTAAAGAGGAAGATATCACATACCCAAGCAGTAGTCATACACCATTAAATCTATCTTTAAAATCTCATTTGATTTTCATAAAGTGTTTTCTGTTTACTTGATACATCTGAGGTTTTGTAAGCTGTATTATCTTCATGGAACACAGCTGAACTGAGTGAGTCAGCATGGCAATGTGGTAGTGAGATGACTCAAAGGGGTCCTAAGTCAACCTTAGAGTCTTCTGAAAATCAGAAGTAAAAGCTGGAAGCAGAGAACAAAGTGCACAACAAATGAAGGGGTAGAGAGCAGAAAAAAGAAGATTCATGCTAACCTGCTCCACTGAGGAGAGCAGGTTAATTTGCTTCTGGATCCAAACACAAAGAGTAACTATAATAAGCCAGCCTGGACAGGATGGACACAAACATTCGAGTGCTCAGTTTCACTCTGCTTGCCAAGTTTTGGTCTTGTTTGTGGGTTTTTGTCAGCTCCCATTTAAGGGGAACCGATGTCACCCAAATGCAGCTCCCCTGTCATGGGTCTACACATTTACTCTGGATAGCAGTTGGCAGATTCTGTGTGGACTTCTAACCTTCACATTTATCACAGCCAGGAGACAGGGAGGTGCAAACATAATGCAGGCAACCATGTTCAAGGTGCTTGTGGTAAGACAAGTGATGAGATCCTTCACAGTCTCAGCTTTGGAGATGGTTGATGATCAGTTCTTGCCCCTACAGAGCCCTCAGACTCTCTAGTCTGTGCTGACCAGTGACGACAGACATTTAAGATGTGATCGCATTATCAGTTTGGCCTCCTTCCCTGGCAGCCTTCCTTAGCAGGAGCTAGGTTATTGACTTGCTAGAGAGGTTTTAAAATGGTTTTGAGAATTCAAACCCAAGTACAATGGGAATGAGAAGGAAGTTCACTTTCCATTCACTTTAGCTGGAAATACTCTCATTTCTTGAGTTTTAATCTTAGTAACAAAGGAATCAACACTGAGATGTCAGTGCTTGCCTTGAAACTCTGTCATTGGAGCTCGCTGCTCATGTTTCCAGCATGTTTAATGGTTCCTAGACCCTCTCTATCAAGGCACTTCAGTTACACTATGGGGCATTATTTTCATCGTGAACAAAATTTGCTGAATGAAAACATGGCTCCTCTGGTAATACAGGTGTTAAATAAATACTCTGGCAGACAAAAATGCATGCAAAAGGTATGATCTAGTAGTGTCCTCTAAGCGCTTGAATGCAAAAACATGCCTAGCTGGCAGCTCCACTTCCCTATCCTTGGTGGCACATGATGATGAAAAGACACATTTTAGTTTTTCACCTATGAAAACTGGCAAACTATGGCATTGTAATGTGTTGGGAAACGGCAACAGAAAGAGATTTGCATTGTCTAAGCAGTGCAGAGGAGCACAGTGTAAGCACAAAGCTTATATCTACAGGCAGGTACTATTTTCTCATGACATCTTTCCACAACATTTAGCAGAATGAGCTGGTTATCTGGTAAGTCCCATGGTGTAAATAATGCTAACAGGCTATGGGCACACGGAAATGAGAAACATTTTCCCCATCCACAGAGTCTGCTGTAGCTCAGTGTAATCTGCTTCTCAGGGAGACTATGGCTATTTTTAAGACAAAATGCTGTTTTTCTTGGTCTTGTGTTCCAGCTAAAGACACTGTAATGGAAAGATGATAGATTATATACTCAGTTCATGGACATCCACTGCAAAGCTCACAGCAAATTCAGTCTTTGTACAGAACATCAAGGGAAATGTTTTCTAACTTTTTTATTTACTGTTGTATTTATTTACTGCTGGATCAAGAAGAGAATTACATTGTATTATTAACTAGCTCTCTGGATTCTAATTTTCTTTCCCACAGAATGAAAACTACACATTCCATTTTAAAGTATTAAAGTTTACTTTAAAATAATTTATAAAGATGAACCTGCAGTTTGAGGATACCAATAGCAGTTCCTCATGTCACTGCAAATACTTGAGTGGGCAAGTGCTANGAATACCTGACTTGCATTATTTAATTTTTTACATGATTTTTTAAGACTAGGAAGAGTCTTCTCAGCATGAGAAGTGATCTCATTTGACTTTAGAACTGACCCCAAATAGGAAATGGAGTACTTATGGCCTGATACTTAATGCAGTGTGTCTCATTTTCCAGGTGCGTACATCTGGTCTTTAATGGCCATTTTATCAGGACTGCATCACTTCATCTCAGTCCTT
Organism: Rhipidura dahli; assembly: GCA_013399225.1. Taxonomy (NCBI): domain Eukaryota; kingdom Metazoa; phylum Chordata; class Aves; order Passeriformes; family Rhipiduridae; genus Rhipidura; species Rhipidura dahli. Next base: position 45,110 of record VXAC01004445.1, on the reverse strand, counting down.
TCACCACAAATATTTGATTGTAATAAGATCTGACCGTGGGATGTGTCATCTGTAGTACTGAATATACAGAATGGCTTGGGTCTACTATTTCTCTCTGTTTCCATGTGCTGTTAGGGGTGACAATTTTTTCATGGCAAAACACTGCTGACAAGATATTGTGCAATGAGATTTGCATGACCAAATATCCTGTGAGTAGTCCAGTGGTTAGGATAGGAAACAGAGAGTCAGGATAGCCTGGCTCTGTTCCCACTTCACATACTGACTCACTTCATGACCCTGGGGCAAATCGCTTAGGCTGGAATTTACAAGGGGGCTGAGATGCACTGCTCCCAGGGAAAGCCAAGAAGAGCTGGGTGCCTGATTCCTTTATGTCATTTAGAAAACTTCATGTCTCAGCTGTTTGGCATTTCAATTTTTCCACATTAATACAGAGACAAGGTTTATGAAGCTATTTGGGCCCTCTGGAAGAAATTGTTTATTAAGGAAATCATAACCATGGCAAAAATATGTAGTCTTTGCCAACACATCCTTTTTGGTAGGTAAAAGCAGATAAACAAGTAATTTCCTTTGGTCCTTGAGAAGAGCAGTGCAGTTTGCTTCTCTTCTATTAAGACCATGAGTTTAAAAGACTTACAGATTATCAAACCCATGTTTCCAAGTGTATTTTGCCCACAAACCAACAGCTACAGGATCTCCATAATAGCAAAGTAGCAGCTCTTGGTCCTGTGGCAGCTTGTCCATGCATCACAATTGATGTGAGAAGGCCCCTGCTAGGCCACTGGCTTTGAATGGGTACACTTCTACATAATTTTTTTTTCCCTCTTAGGAAGCAAACAAAATGTAATAATATAGGACAGGGTGAATTTCAATCAGTGTTTTTATTTGGAAATAGCAAAAGACAGAGGGATCTCTTTAAAGCAAAGTAAAACATCGTGGTTTAAAAATTCTTTCTTCTTTCTACTGGCTTTGAGACAGCCTAATTTTTTTATATTCAGGATGTTTCTAAATTTCTGTCAAAAAATGTGAAAATGCTGTCAAGAATGGCCATTTTCTAACTGGAAACTGTGATTGTAATGAAACTTTTACATAGCTGTCAGCTTCAATTGAAAATGTATGATGGGCTCAATTGATTTGGCACTGAGCTTGGGTCTTGTTCAAATTCAGGATATAATTTTTGAAAAAGAACAAAACTTATCGAGGCACGAGTCTTCTGTGAAGGCAATGAGTTACACCAATTTACACCAGCAAAGTGGCAAACGGATAAGCTGGGAGATTGCCTACCTATGGCATCTGGTGCCTGTTTAGGTATGGAAGATGTCTCCTCTGGTCACAAGCTGTGATTCTGGAAGGAGACAGGTCTGTTTTAAGTCTTCTGTCATAGTTGCCAGCCCTGTGCTGGTGTATGGGCACCATGGTGGGTCTAGGAGGGCACTGGACACCATGTTTATGCCCACGGCCACTTGGTCCCCTATCCTGGAGTCTTGCCTAGCTCAGGGGCAAGGTAAAAAGGTATTGAGTCCTTCTTACCAGTGGCTGAGAGATTGAGTTCTTGTGCATACATGGCATTCTTCAGCCTTCAGAGAAATGCAAAGAGAAAGGAAAGGAAAACATTAAGGTGAGCAGCAAAGAAAAAAATGGAAACAAGGAAGTTTGGCTCAGCACTGAATGCCCTTCACATGAAGCCAGGCAGGAGTGCAGAAGGGGAGAGATAATGAGGTGCAGGAGGTGGAATTTGGCACTGAAATAACTTTTAGCTCACACAGAGTGAATTTCCTTTTATCACCAGTAGCCTGGCTCATGAAGACTCAGAGGAAACTATCCCATTCCAAATGTTTGATACTGAATGTATTTGGCTGGCTGCTACTTCCACATGTGAATGAATCCAGTTTGTATATTTGTCTAATAACACGATTTGGCCCTGTTCTTTGCTCTCACGTTGAAATCCGGAGCACAACCCAAGCACACCTTTCTGTCACCCCAGCTGCTGACCCATGCCCTGCTGAAGTCTTCTGGCACACACTGGAGCAGCTTAGAGGCTGCTGTCATTTGTGCCACCACGTGGTGTTTCCAAGGGGCTGCTACTGCACCTGGATCATGGAGATACCAAACTGCTTTCAGATTCACCCTTACCATGACATTTGCACTGAGATGGCAGCAAGAAACATCACTCTGCCCCCCAGCACCACTCAGGCTACTCCTCCACTCAGTCTCCCGCTGCCAGCTAGATCTGTTTCAGTGCAAGCTTAGAGAAACAGAGCCATAAAAATTTGCCTTACATCAAAGATGATCTGGCCTCATCTCAAAGGTTATTTTTTATGATCTCCGCTTTCTCTGGTTACCCTGCCCATCAGCTTTACTAGGCTCATGAACTCATGACCAAAGAGAAGCTGAAGCTCACTCTCACCCCCCTTGTTTGCATGCTGCCTGTATCACACCCCATCCAACAGCTCACTCCTTTGGCTTTGAAGAAGACTCAGATCAAGTAGTATGAGGGAGGCAACTGGGACGATAAATTATAAGCACTGCAGCTGTGAGGCAAAGAATGTGAGAAAACAGTTGGGAGTACAAAGAGAGAAGGGGGTGACTGTGTGTATTCTGCAGATAAGATTAATCCAGAATTTTACAAATTCTACAAATCTCTTGATGCAGTGAACTCATCTCCTCTGGCGAAGATTTGATGGAAAAGGAAGTAATTTTTCTACTGGAACATACACATACATATATATTTTATGAGATATCTATATATATATATGTGTGTGTGTGTGTATATGTTGGCTGCTACTGTGTTTGCTTGCTTGCAAATCACAGTGGGCTTCTCCAGAAATAATTTTTGGTGTCTACAAGTAAAAGAAATAGAAAGAGTTATCATTATTTATGTCTTTGGAGAAGAGCATTAAGACAGCATTGTTCCAACAAGGACAACAAGCAAATTAGGAAGTGGGGCAACCTTATTGCATTCAAGACTTAGCAAAACCTCCAGTGTGCATAGGGAATTTGTGGTGCTGTTCACAACTGTCACAAATGCTTTCCCCCCCAAATTTTATTTTGTATTGTCCAGGCTTCTGAGTTTGTGCATTTGTTTAAACCTGTTGCATTTTCTACAGCAAACAGATGGTTATGGCTGCTTTTTAATACTGGTGATGTAGTTACAAGATAAGTAGCTCAGCAGAGCTGGTTCTCTCCATACACCCTTTTTTGTGTGTTTGTGTGCACTTACTCTGTTTCTTTTTATACACAGACAATACTTATGTTGCCCAGAGCAGCTGTGGATGTCCCGTCCCTGGCAGTGCTCAAGGCCAGGCTGGATGGAGCTTTGAGCAACCTGGTCGAGTGGAAGGTGTCCCTGCCCATGGCAGTGGCATTGGAACTAGATGATATTTAGGGCCCCTAGCAACCCAAAGCACGCCGTGAGTCCGAGACTGTGTGTCACCACCCTGCCCTGCCTGTGCCCACACAAACACACGCGGAATGTAGTGTGGGCAGTACAACCGCGTAGTCCCACTCTCCGGAGCTGACGTTTCCTACCAAGCCGTTCCCGCCTCACTGCAGTCTGTCTTAAACAAAACCTGCAACGCAGTGGGCAGGACCTGCAGGTTCCAGCCTGTGGCGACGGGTGAATTTGAAACGCGGTTCTTACAGGACGTTCCCGGCCCGTGTGGCNCCCCCGCAGCCCCCGCAGCCCCCGCCGGGCTGCCAGCGCCGCGCCCGCACCTCGTTCCCCTGGTGACCCCGGCTGCCGCTCCAGGAACTCGGCATCCAGCCGCGGGGGATGCGCCGGGGTGTCCTCGGGAGGCTCCTAAGGCACAATCGAGAGGCTGAGGAGGCTGCGCTGGCCTCCCGCCCGCGCCCCTCCGGGGGTCGAACCGAGCTCCTGGCACCCCATTCCCATTCCCGACGGCTTGTTCCAGTTCCAGTCGGTCAGAATGAAAGACTTTAATGTTTCTCGCAGCTAAAATAAAGCACCAGCTGCCCCCTCCCCAAGAAAAGTATTTTTATTGAGTCCTATTCCACATCAGTATGAAGACACTCGCAGCACTGTACAAAGAAGTCCCTATATATCAGCCCGTCAAGCAGTCTAAACAACTACACTAGAAGTTTTCCAGCCTTGCCCAGTCAGTGACCACAGACCTATTTGGAAAGCAATCATTAGCAGTGGCCGTACTGTAATCCTCCCTCCTCTTCCTCGGAGCCCCGTTGGGGGACATGTGCATGTTAGCAGCCTTGTGACATGCACTGTTGGGAGGTTAAGTGTGCATTTAACATGTGGTTGTCACACCTGGAGAACCCATGACACAAGGCAGAGGATTGGGTTTTATGGCTTCAAAGTGTCACAGCTATGTCACGGTCCTAGAGAATTTCTACAGCTCTTAAGAAATCACACTCAGTCAGTTAGTGAATTAATCAGTATGAAGTTGATAAGTAAAGGGCATAATATTAATACGTAACTTACTTAATCAAACTCTTCCATGTATGTCTTTTTCATGGGAACTTTAGGACTTTGTTAGATTGCAAATGAAGAATTACAAGAGCAAAGATCTAGGCCTGTGTCTCAGTTGCCTTATTGAGACACAGGGGATAAATGTGCAAGACTCATCTTCCAAACAGATTTATGTTGAGACAAAATGTATGAGTTTGGAAAATATACTTGTATTTTCAGAAAGCAGTAAAGAAGTATGATGTAATATATTAAAAAAAATCTTCTGTAAAACAATATACTTGATGTACCTCACCTAATTTGACAAGTTTTACATGTGTCATCATATTTAATCAGGATGTATCATCCATCCTGAAACGTAAAAACAGCAGGCATAAACAACAACTTTTTCCTAAGTGGTATCATACAGATACTCGAAGTAATAATACAATTACACTAATTAGCTTTACAAGGTATTTAATGGTGATGAAAACAAAGAAACAGTAAAGTTTTGGGGTGGAACTATAAAGTGGCCGCTGGATCTATTCATAGCAAACCTACCACTTTGGAAGCTATCCTGCATGTACATTATAACCCTAATGATTTTTTGTGTCCAGGTATTCAGACTTGAAAATTACAGGTAACGGTGTCTTACGGTTTTTGGGGTTTTTTTCTGCAGGATAAATGGGGATGTGTTTGAAAGTGTGTGTGTGCAGGTGCACTCGTACGCATGTATGTGAGCCAGTAACACTGAAATGGTACCTGAAGCTTCTAATAAGGACCAATTCAATAAACGGGCTTTGCATTTTGCTGTGATTGTCACATGGCCTATGATCTTTCTTATCTTAAGCAGAAGAAATTCATTGGCCTGGGCCATGTCTAGTTCCCATGAAAATGAGTCCTTTCACGTACACCTTCTGGCTTCTGCTCACATATTTTGGAATGAATTCTTCCCCTCAGAAATGCTGAGAATCATATGAATGTATCAAAAAGCTGGAGGTACCCCTAATTTGGAAAAATACTGAACTGTACAATAGTTTGGGTTGGAAAGGACCTTTAAAGACATCTAGTCCAACCCTCTGGAATAAGCAGGGAAAGTTTCTACTACAGTAGGTTGCTCAGAGCCCCATCAGCCTGACCTTGAATACTGGGGCATCCACTACCTCTCTGGGCAAACTGTGCCAGTTTTCCACCACCCTCACTGTAGAAAATGTCTTTTTCATATCCAGTCTGAATCTACTCTCTTTTAGTTTAGAACAACCACCCCTTGTCCTATTGCAACTGGCCTTACTTAAAATTTTGACCCCATCTGTCTTATAAGCCCCCTTTAGATACTGGAAAGCTGCTCTACAGTCTCCTTGGAGCCTTCTCTTCCTCAGTCTGAGTGATCCCAACTCTCTCAGCCTATGTTCATAGGAGAGGTGTTCCATCCCTCTGATCATTTTTGTGGGCCTAAGTGTAGCTGATAGTCTTGATTTTGGCTCTTTTTTTTTTTTTTTTTTTAATGATACGGAGCTCTATATCAGAACAATATCCACTGTAATTCAACAACCTTAACCTGCAGCAGACTCGCTTCATCCAATATGAAGTAAAGATAACAGAGACCTTCCTGTTTCCTACTGCTTGGCTGCAGATATTGTATCCATTATTTCTCTACCCTCTCCAGACTGTATGTCTAGACGTATACAGCAGAAAATCCCTTTCTGAATGTATTGGACAGCATTTGGTGTGGCTGCTGCAAAATGAAATTTGGCCAAAATTGTTCAGTGTAATCAATATCTTTACACTTCACTGGGATTGTCACAAAGCCTCTGATTTCATCACCCCACAATGAATGTGGTTGCAGCAAGTTTTCTTAATACCCAATAAAATTCTTTTACAGACATGAAAAAGCTCTCTTCCCTCTGGCCAATACCAGGAATTTGTGGGTAGGGCTTTGCAGACTTGCAATATAAAAATGAAGCTTATAGACAAAACAACAAGATATGTTAAAAACTTCTAATAACATGGTCAAAAACCACATAGCTCCACTAAAAGGCAGTCACGGGATTTAAACAGCAAGGTGCTTGATTAAATATGGAATCATAGGGAGATACCTTATTATATATAATTACTTGTAGCACACCTGAATACTTTTAGCACAATCTCACATTTTTTAATAGTTGCATTTCTCCAAACAGCCACATAGGTTAGCAAAAAAATTAGTGTGTTTACTCAGATTTACAACAAAGTGTTTTCTGATGTCAGTGGACTTGCTTTTCGTGCCATGCTGTTTTTCATGAAATTAGAGATATGTGATCCAGAGCAGCATAGTTTTACCTGAATGAAAACATCAGTATTTGGATTTTTTAATAAGTATTAACTATGTTTTTTATGTTTATCCTTTTGTTTTTCTTTGTTTCTTTGTCAGCATCTTTTCTTACATCCTTCTTGGTAAAGTAACTGCTAAAATGCTAAATTACCCTAATAAAACTGAACCCAGCTTCACAACTTTCCTAACAGACTAATTCCTGTTAGTAACTTCATGGTAATTTGTAGGAAGCTGTAGCACAACAGATAGGAACCTTCCCCCATGTACCTACACACACCAATCTGCCTGTGAACACGGGAGCAAAGCTGCCTGCTCTGCCTGCTTCTTACTGGTGAACCCAAAGCTCTGTCCTTCCAATGTCCTGCTCAGTTGTTGTGGCTTTAAGCCCAGCTAGAGATGAAATGCTGCATAGATGCTCACTCAACCTCCCTCTCTTCCCCCTTCCACTCTGGTGGAATGAGGAGGAGAACTGAATTGATAAAATGCATTTTACAATTATACAATTCTTTCCTTTGCCTTAGAGGAAGTGGACTAGCAGCCATTGGTATCCAGGCAAAATCCATGAAAAGGTGTACACTAGAAGTCAAAGAAATAATCTTCAGGAAAATATTATGTATTTTCCTCATGATGACTTCTGCAAATCAGAAAAAGGGTTCTCCAGCTGGGTCTCTGTTGGAGCTTTGCTGTTATGGCTCTACTGGGAAGTCTCTATAGTCAGCTCTAGTCCTAGTTTAACACTCCACTAATCTAAAGGGCTTCCCAGCCATTCATCCTCCTGATGCTCTGGAGACACAGGGAGTTCAGCAGCATTACTCATGCAGTGCAACTTGAGACACAGAGGAGAAGGAGGATAAGCTGACCAAGATCCACAGACAGCCCATGGCAAAGCCCACAGTAGATCTGCTCCCAGTTTCTGCTTGCTCTTTCAGACCTTTTCTTTGGCGCAGCCGCAAACTCATCCTGTGGTTTCTGAACCTTAACAAGCCTTTCAATAAAGCTTGTCTGGGTTTTGGATTGGTAAAGAAATTTGAAACCAAGGCAAGGCTTTGTATTGGTGTGTGCTGCGCTGTGAAAATTTCACATGGCTGTTTTTCCCAACTTGTTCAGCCATAAAACAACCCAACTTGTTCAGCCATAAAAGCACAGCCTAGTGGGCCAAAAAGCTACATGTCTTACTGAACAACCCAGTTTATATGGAGAAGGTGATGAGAGTGGTGGGTATGGAAAACGGGTTTTCAAGAGTTTATGGAAGTTACCACTTCCTTTGGGAATACACATTCCCTGCAAAATCTGTTCTTCTTCCCAGCCATACATTCCCTTTGTTTTTACTGCAGTGGTCCTGTGTACCTAATAATTTGGCACTATGTATTTGTTAACAGACTCTTCATGCACAGTTTGAATTTCTCATAAAGTCCTGCTTTCCACAACCTGTATGGAGAGATATGGAGTAACTAGGTTAACTGAAGTCAAAGGAAGGCAATTTTAAGTCTTTCATAAAATTTTAAACAAGAAAGGATAAAGGGCTGAAACAGTAGTGGTTTTTATATGTCTCTGCTACTGCACTCTTGAAACCAATATGCAAGTCAGTTGTGAAAATGTGCAGTCTGAGACATATTTGCTGCTTGCATGGAGACAACTATCCTGTTAATTTTCATCCTAAATGTCAACATATATTGCAAAAAGTGCACAGCCTGTACAAACTCTTGTTCAGCACAACAGTCCTTATTTATTCCCTTGGGGATTTTTACTACTACCACTACAGTCTCTGGATTATTAGATTAGCAGGAGCAGAGTTAAGATTCTTACATGAGATCAGGACCTATGCTGTTGTTCTGGCGGAACCACAGGTTCGTAGACCATTTGTGTTGCATTTTAAGAAACAAAACCCAGTGTCTAACTGCCATTTAAAATTTTATTGCAACTACCCAAGCTATGCAAAAATGGAAGGTAAGTCATCTGCCTCAGTCACAGAGTTGCTGAAGTTTTCATTTTCTCAGTGCAGTGAAGGTGGTTGGCAGACATCCACTTTCAGATATGATTGTGCTGACCAAAGAATCCACCATCTCTGCCTGCTTCACACTTCCCACCATCTGTTCAGCACTCCCCAGTTCTACCAGTGGAAGGACTTGCAGGAAAGTTTAGGTGACCCACTGCACACAACAGCTCCTGGAGGGCCCGATCCACTTCCAGCAGCCATCTGACTTGAAGGAGACTCTTTTGAACCTCAGTGCTGTTCTTTTGCCTAGCTACCTTGGTTGGTCTCACAAAAAGCCAGAAACAAACACTGCACTTCACCCTACAGAGCATTAAGCAATGCTCTTCTTATTCACTGCTACAGCAAGGTAGATAGGTAAGTGGGCAGGTAAGCAGAAAGATAGATAGATAGATAGACAGACAGATAGATAGATAGATACATACATACATACACACATACATACACACATACATACATACACACATACATACATACATGCATATATACTTTTTTTTTAACGTTCTTTAAAGATACAGACATAAAACAATAGCTACTGCACACTTAAACAAGCAATCCCATTTCCTCACACTATAGACCTTTCTCTTAATCTGCATCTAAACATCCCAGAAGAGTTTGGGACACACAGACTTTCTGTCCAAGGAAACGTGTCCATTTTCTCCATGATTCATATTCCATTGTTTCTCCAGAATACATCAAAGGCAACAGAAAGAAATGTCTTATTGTTAAAGGGAGTTAAAGTAATCACTGGAGATGTGTTTATGTGTGTTGTGATGATTCTGGCATGAAACCCATTGATCTGATCACCCCTTTTGCCCTGTTTTCATTCCTCTTGACATATGTAATGCATGGTTAGCACATTCTATTTCACATTTCTTGCTCCCTTGTTTTATCTCCTTTCTTGTATGAACATGGTAGTTATGAAAAAATTCACTGCCCATACCCATGTTTGCTGATAACTTTACTTCTTTCAGATCTTTCTTTGACAGACACTTTTTAATGGTCATCTTTCAGGTAGCTCTGACCAAACTTAATATTCTGCTGAGTAAAATGAAAACCACAATCAACAGCAGAGGGAGATTCCATCATCCCTGCAGGTCAGATAATTTTTTTCTGAAGTCTTACCAACTTTATGACTCCAGAGCCAAATTTTTATTTTCTTAGGATATCTGTAACGCTGGCATCAATTTAACTCTGAGTATTCAGTCAGTGCACAATTCCCACTCTTGCTAGTGAAAAGACATCTGAAAAAACATTTTCTATAAAAGGATAATAAATGCTAAATTATTGCAGGGCTTGTTCAGAAATGGTAGCATTAATTACAGTGAATTCTAAGTGGATTTCTTTTTTTCTTACAAAAAAAAATAAAAGTCACACATAAATTGACCTATTGTACATGTAGATTATGTCTCCAATTTTGTTTAAATTAAGATTTTAATGTGATTTTTGTGATTCACAGTTTTAGAGCTGACTGCAACGGACAGGGACATAGAGGGTTGTCTAAACCCTTAAAAGTGTGCTGAAAGTTTCTTTTGTCTAACACACCAGCTAACTTTTTGATTAGACAAAGACCTAAGAAAACTCCTCTGTCAGAGAAGATGGCAATCAAATGTGGAAATCTTCATTGTGTAGAGCACCCTGGGGTTTGTTGAATATCTGCAGATCTGCTTGTTGTAAGTGACAATGTTTATTCTTGCAAGTGAATTCCAAGATAGCCTGGCTTCCTTGGGGTTTAATCTCAGCCTTTTTTTGTTTTTCTGATTAGTTGGAAACTGTAGCAGGTCGCCCTGGCTCTTTGAAGAATGAAGGGTCTCATTCCAGGGTGAGGCCCAACGAATTTGTGAATGAATGAAAAGTTAATTGAGGAAAAGGGCAGAGCATACTTCAGTCATAGTTAATTTAAGCAAAGCTGATAAGTTAGTAAATAGAAACACCAGTGTATTCTTTCAAGTAGAATTTTTGCTCTTACTGATATCTTAGGTGCTGTTTCTCTGGCCCTTTTAAGGATTGGTGCTTGTCATAGACACTTTATTATCTAATCTTCTGCCCAAGGAGAGATTCTGTAGTGTTGAGTAATTACAAATAGATTGATCTCTGCTGGAAAGTGCATTTGCAAAAATAAAAGGAAAGCTCCTGCACTATAAACGTACATTTTTTACTTTATCTTCGTAAGAGGATTTTTTTTTTTTTTTTTTAACTAGCAAATATTGGGGGAAAAAACCTTAATGGCATACGTCATAATTTTTTAGGAAGGTGAATGAAACTTGAGTCCTTCTGCATATTTGTTGTACTTGAAGTGTCCTTTGTAATCACGTCAGAATTGTGGCAAAATACAGAAATGTAACATGTGGTAAAATACAAAAAAACAGTTTAATAAAACCATCTATTCAACTTTAAACTGTCATATAAAAACTAAAAAAAAATGCAGGAAGTTTATATGCAAGCAAATAAAAGGCACTCTTTTTTCATGAGTAGAGAAGTTGAAGAAAAAGATGTATTTTGGTAGAGGAAATCTGATTAAAGAAAAGGTGACTCTGAACCATGACATGAAAAAAGTACTGTGATGATAAAAACAAGGGCTGTAAGCAGCAGCTTTTCAAGTCTCTATGGCAACAATTTTTTAGAAGTCGGAGAAGCCACAGCAAGCAGCTGGGGATGGAATCAGACATTTCTTCAATTTTAAATATGCTTTGGACTTACTGCCCACCCATCTCAGAGCACCTTGACATCACTAATTAATTTCGTCTCCTACAGTCCTCAGAGATGAGTGCTATCCTCACTGAGTAGTTCAGGAAAATGGAGCAGGAAAAGGTAAAATGATTTGCCATATGTCACTCAAGAAGATTACAAAAGTGTTAAAAATTAAAAGATGCTCTTAAAGACAGAAGACTTGGGAATGTTGCCCGGGCAAATCTGAGTGGCAAGTATGCTTCAGTGCAGCCATGAGTGCCAGAAGCTGGGGACTGGATGGTATTTCATGAGCTACACTCGTGTTCCAGACGAAGGTGATGTGAGTGACCTCCATTGCTTCATATCTGTTCATGTGCACTAGCTAATCTGCAACAGAATTTTATTTGGGGTTACACTCAAGTTAAAAACATTACAGCCACCATGCTTTTACTAAAAGATGAGACATTTGAGCCATTAAAAATCCAAATCATAACACATGACAGTGTTAAAGGTTAAATGTACAAGCCCACTGCTTATCTGTACACAATAGCTACATGACAAGTAAGCTAATGGAATTAGTGTATATTCATACAATAGCCCCTGCAATGTGATCTTTTAAAGATGCTTACAGTGGTGGAATTGATTTCTGGGACAAGAAAACAGGCCTGAGGTTCCAAGCCTAGTTAGGCAGCAGTTCAAGACATGCAAAGCTCAGGAGGGGGAGGAGGAGGTGGGAAGAACCAGTGTCTTCATCTCTGCTTGACTCCATCCTACATCTAAGGTACTGAGTCTCCAACTGCACCTTACCACAAATATAAATGACTAAAAGCCTCCTATACACCCTATTGACTAAGTAAACCGGTTTAAATTTTGTGCTTAAAGAATGCTGGGTACAGAAGACACTGTCTGTGCCATCAAGGAGGTTACAATATAGCTATTTTGCTGTCCTGCAGCTCAGCTGAAGCAGGTATTTGTCTTTAAAAATAGAAACAAGTTACGCTCTTTCTGCTGATACTGAGACATCATTATCATCAAAATAAACAACAATTGATTAAATAAGTAGTTAAAGTTTTAGTTAGAGGGGCAACTTCTAGCAGCCTTAGGTCTTGTTCTGTTTCAGTAATCGTGGTCAGTCCCATGCACAGCCACAACTAACTAGTGGTGATTTTAATGATTTTCACCATGGATACAAAGTACAAAGGTTTGTTTAAAAATATGCTGGTTAAAACAGCACTGAGCCAACTTCAAAAGCCTTTTCAAAACTGCATATGTGGGTCCAGAGGGGGGAAAAAAAGGCACCCAAGAGTTGCTCACTGTAGTGTTTTGTTTTTAAGCCCCTGACTCCAGAGTGCAATCCAAATCATCTCTTAACTATGATGTTTGCTACTGCTTCTGCTCCAAGGAAGCAGTTGCTTCCCTGGGGACCCCGCACAGCTTGTCAGCCCAGTGGAGAACTGCCAGCGGCCAGCACAGCATCCTGTAACCCTGGAGAGGCTGCTCTCATGCTGACTCCAGAAACACAAGGAGGTCTTCTCTTCACCTGGAGATTGGTTACTAAGCCAGGGTGCCAATATGTTATGGTTTACACAGCAGATGTTGGATCATTTACCTAAGGCTGGGACACTTAGGTTTAATCTCTTCCTTATTGTGATGGGACTTATGACCACCTCCTGCCATCCAACCTCCAGCCTAGTCAGGATCAGGAGCCACCAGGGAAAGATTTTGGCTTCCTTACTGTGGGGTGGGAAGAGACCTGGTTACTAAATGGGACCAGCCATGTCTATATGTTATCCACCCACCAGTCAATTCAAAATGAGTAAACACCTCTAGAGAAGGGGATCAGAATATAGTGCTCTTCTGTCTCAAACCTGTGAGACTTTTATACCTGTTATACCTACCCCTTCCTCTGCTGTTTTGGTTTTGGAGACCAGGTCAGTAGGCATGTGGTGTATGTGTGCCAGCCAGGCAGAGCCCTCCTGAGAAGCAGCTGGTTAAATTTACCTTTTCACTGTGTGGCTGGGACCCTGTATGCCTCCACAGGGGTCAGCGTGGAGGGGCAGCCCTACAGATGGAGCCAGGCTCAGGTTGAGCAGTCTGGAGCAGTGACCCAGCTGCCTCCCCTTCCCCTATACCCTCTTTGGCCCCCAGTGGCTCAAAAGAAGAAACTTGGGAAACACAGATTCTGGGAATGGAATAAAAGGTACACAGAGGGAAGATGCTTTGCTGTGTGTGACACTGCCTTCTGCTCACCTTTGGAAATGAAAGAATCTTTGGAGCTTTTTTTAATTCCTCATTTTCTTTCTCCTTTTAAAGGTTCAATCCATATTTCCATAGCTTCTCTGCTATCCACTGTGAGAAGGTATATTTCACTTATTATATCTTAAGACACTCAACTTTTATTTCACAAGAACTCATTTCCCTCCAGTTTTGTTTCCCTTTTAAACTGCCTTCATTCAACCCATCCCCCAGCACCACATTCTCTCCTGTGACAAATATCCATTGTTGCAAGGAGTGATGCTTATCCTGGGTCAAAACCAGCTCCCTTCTCTCCTCTCCTCACAGGGCTAAGGCAAGCAGGAGCAGGAAGCAAGGCAGGAGGGACAAGGGATGTGCAAGGAAAGGACAGCTCAGGCCCTGGTGCATAATTCAGAGACACCACAAAGCATCCAGCTCAATATAAACTTTGACCTTTTCCCTTTCTCTGCTGTGCTCCTCAACAGGCACTTACCAAACCCAAGCTGGTGAAGTAACAGCTTTTTTAGTGTGTGTTTTGTTTTGTTTTTACTAACAATGAAGCTAAGCCAGAGGAAAAGTCAATCTTTTCAATCTTTCATAAAGCCAGCAAAAACTTCCATGTCACCAGTTTATCTGTGTGAAAAATATTTAGAGAGTTCTATTTAAAACTAAATAAAAATAAAATAAAAATCAGTGACCAAGTCTCCTTCCCCCCTCAAAAACAATAAACCATGCCTTCTATTCACTCTTCTTTAAAAGTTTTCTTTTTTTAGGAATAGAAATTTGAAATTTTCCCTGTGGAATACACTTTTAATAATAGCTACCACTTTGGGTTTTGTTTCTAATTATGGATTCAGTATTCTAAAAAGTAATAGTTTAAATTAGTAGAGTTCTTTAATTATTTTAATTTATTTTAATATTTAGGTCTTTTAAAAGTCAATGGGATACGCTTTTTCATGTCTCCCAGTCAGTTAAGGAAAACAAATGCTGTTCCTACTTAATATTCTTTAAATTTCAGTGATTTTGTTATTTTAACATTTCTTAAATGTAAAGAATTTTTCAAGATGTCAATTCTCCTACCAATAAACTTAATTAAGAAGTACATTTAAATGAAAGAGATAATTAATTCACACCATTCCATTTGCTTTTTATTTGACAGGGTGTATTAAATGCTCAGATGTGTGAAAATAAAACATGGAGAAAGAGGCACAAATAAAACAATCAGCATCAAAACACCATTTTCTGTCACCATTTTCCTATGTTCCTATAATAAAACTGTCAACTGCATGGAGTTATTTTCTGCTTTTTATGAGCATGGATTATCCTCACTTTCCAGTGAATAACTTCACTGACACTGTAAATTTTTGTTTGTTTTGCTCTTTTTTCTTTTTAATTTTAGAAGTCATGGTAGTTATGACTATTTCTATATTTAAACATCCCCCTCACCCACACCCCCGAATGGCTGCCTGGACAATCAGTAACTTTTTCCAGTTAATTCTGTATAAGAGTCAGTGTTTCCTTTGTTTGAAAGGTGATCTCTAGAACCACTTTCTTACAAACAGGAATAATACCCATTTGGGGGTTTATTATTGTAAGTTTCTTTACAAAAAACCTAAGCCATTTTGGATTTTAAATGGGATGTGGTTTGTTTCAAGACAAACAAATCATATTTGTGGAAAGTCTAATTATTACCAAACCACTCTTTTCTTGTTTAGGTGGCTGTATTGATTGGGGTGCAAACACACTCTGCTGAAGCAAGGCAGCACTGGCTTTTTTGCTGTCTGTTCAACTAATTCCTACATCTACTACCACCAAATGTAAGGCACAGAGAAACAGAAGTTAACTTTTGTCAGTGGCTCTGGCCCCCCTTGCTCTGGCCAGAGGCCCCTCTGTGATGCAGGTGGGCACAGTGCTGCCTGCCTGGATCCCACCTACCCACCAGGTGCTCACAGATCTCACACCACTTTTCTCCCTGGCTCCCCAAAGAAAATCAATAGCTTTCCAGAGGCTGGAGCCATGACCTGTGTCTCTGCTAAAGCCTCACTCTCAACCTTCCCAGACTTGCCGATGAGGGAAGCAAGCCCCAGGAGCTGAAAAAAACCAAGGGCAAAGCAGCACTATTGGCCAGAACATCATGGAGAAGCAGAAATTGTCACTTTGGTGTTTCGTAGATTGCTTTTTTTGAATGGAGAGAGAGAGGTTTGTGCACCCCCCTGGGAAAGTAATGGTGGGTGATAAGAAATCTGAGCTTTTGGAGTTCTCCCCCTTCACCTCCAAAGGCAATCGGGTAACCCCTCCCTGGCTGGCTTTCCAGGGAAAGGCAGGTCATATTACTGGAAAGTGTGGTCTTGGTAATAGCCAAAACATCTACGTAAAGCCTCCTTTATGAAGCTGCTCGTAGGAAGCTGTGAGAAGTAGCCAAGTTGAAGAGCCTTTGTGGTACAAGCTGTCTCTGGCAGTGTGAACACAGATGATCTGTAATTGATTGCATGACTGGCTAGGAAATTTTGACTGCAAAGACTCAGTGTGACTGTTGAGAAAAAAAACCACGTAAGTGAAGTACAAAGGCTATTTTGGGCATAACAGCTAGTCATTCTGAACACTAAGGAAATACTCACATACACACACATCACAAAACATTACATATATGGATATGCTGTGATAGCTCATACTGTCTCATAATTTCCATTAAAAAGTTTCAAGGATTTCATCATTCACCCATACACTTTTACTTTGGGGTAAAACCAGACACAGAGCATACCTAAAAGATGGGAAGAGTTGAAAAAGCCTACTACTGAAACCAAGTAATTTGATGCAAAGATGGTATTTTATTAGCAAAAATTCTAACAAAAAGTGTCTGGTAGGAAAATATCACATTTTTTCTTTTCTGCATCAGGTCCTGCATTTGGGTCACAACAATTCCATGCTACAGACTTAGGGAAGAGTGGCTTGAGAGCTGCTCAGCAGAAAGGAACTTGGGGGTGCTGGTTAACAGCTGACTGGATATAAGCCAGTAGTGTGCCCAGGTGCCACATGAAATATTGGCCTGCATCAAGAATAGTGGGGTCCATAGGACTGCCCAGTTATTCTCCCCCTCTACTCAGCACTGGTGAGTCTGCACCTTGAGTGCTGTGTTCAGTTTTGGGCACCTCACTACAAGAAGAATTTTACTGTGCAGGAGCATGCCAGAGAAAGGCAACAGAGCTGGTGAAGGGTCTGGAAAGTGAGTCATATGAGGAGCAGCTGAGGGAGCCGGGGGAAGCCTGCAGAAAAGAAGGCTCAGGGGAGACCTCCTTGCTCTCTAAAACTACCTGAAAAGAGTTTGTAGAAAGGTGCAGATTGGTCTCTTCTGCTATGTCTCAAGTGAAGGAATGAGAGGAAATGGCCCTAAGTTGCCACTGGGGAGGTTCAGGTTAGATATTAGAAAACAAAATTTCACTGGAAGAATCATCAGGCATTGGAAAAAGTTGTCCAGGGAGGTGGTGGAGTCACTGTCTCTAGAAGTGTTCAAGAGGCGTCAGGATGTGGCACTCACGTGTGGAAGGTTATGGTTTAGGGGTGATGATGGTAGTGCTCAGTTGATGGTTGGACTACATGATCTTGAAGGTCTTTTCCAGTCTTGGTTCTGTATTTTCAGAGATCATAGATGTATTGCATTCTTTTGATACTCCATCTCCCAATGGGATTTTGAAACAATTTACAAATGCTAATTATTTCACAGCTGCTGTCAGGTAAAGTATAAATTATTCCATTTGATATATGAGGAAACCAAACGCCAAAGAGACTCAGCTTTGTGCAGAAACTAATGGCATAAAATGACAGAAGTCTCAGCATCAGTAATTCTCTAACTTCTTTCAAACATCACCTCTTTCTTCAGGTACAGCAATGAGTTTCTTTGCCATTGCAGCAGCAAAAAATAAAGGCAAAATAATTTCCTTTTTATCATGATTTAGAAAGGTACTGCAATATGTATGTACTATATTGCCTTTGAGACAGCTATACTCAAGGCTTTTGTCTTTGCAGTGAATGATTTGCCAAATTTTGCCAACAAAAATAGATGCATTGCCACCCTAGAACATTTGAGCTTTAGTCTTGAAGGTGGACAGAGTAATGTGTAAGAGGTGACCAAGTTGCACAGGCTGCAAATCGTTAAAGTGATACCTGTCCTGGGAGGAGCTTTTCCACTTAGTACTGTCAGTACAAAATGACTAATGAAAAATAAATTCATTAAAAATTAAGAAAAATCAAACCCAACACAACCTTTGCACCTCAGGTGATTTCTTCAAAGCCATTTGGACACATTTATCTCGCTTTTTCATGCTTTTTTTCTTTGCTCCCTTATCTCTACATGGAAGTAGATCATTGGGCTCCAGGAGCTGGAGCTTCAGAAAAAAAGCACAAGTAATGGAAAATATGAAACATTACAGTTTTACTTCTGATGGGCTTGCAGCCCCAGATACTGCTTAAATAATTTTTTTTCTGTCAAGCTTGTAACCTTGCTTTACACTTTTGTGACCCCACTTCTGGTCATGACTTTTACTTAGGGACTTGCTGCTGGAGATACTGAATTTGAGTTGAATTTGGAGAAACTGATTTATTTCAAACACTGTCCAGAGCTGCTAACCCCCTGTCTCCCCAACAAAAAAAGAGTAAGACTCCAAGAAACTTGTGAGATGGAAAATTTTTAAATATGGTCATTTAGAGCCTTTTATTTGGGCCCACCTGTCTGTTTTAACACCTCCTGCCCTTCTGCAGGATACACACATGATAATAACAGCCCTACCCTGCTCATTTATAGTGAGCAAAGTAACAGTGATCTCCTCTGGAAAAACTCTTGTAAAAAAGAAATGCAATGCAGAAATCATGGTCTATATGACACAGTTGAGAACTCACAGCTTTTCATTAATGTATATTAATACATATATATAATGTATATGTTCCCGGTGATTGATGCCAGTCTGGCCCAGTCCACATCTTCCTCTTTCTCCAGCTGAATCTGCAGTGATTCCCTTCACATGGAAGCTGTGTCCAGTTCCCTGCTCCCAGAAAATGCTGGGGAGGGAGCATAGGGGTCAGAAAGGTGGCTGCCCCCACTCCTAGCTCCTAAATTTGAGATGAATTTAGTTCCTACACCTTTTCAAACAGCCAACTGTGTGTTATGCCTGTAAAGACCTTTTGTCTCCAATTTTCTAGGGCATTACTGGGATTAAAACTGGGTTGGTACCATTTTGTGTAAGTGAAGAGAAAGGGAGCCAGACAGAACTGATTTTTGCAGAAGGAAGATGTGTCTCTGTAGGAGAAGGGATTGTGCTGTTTAGAATGATACAATGGTTTGGGTTGGAAGGGACTTTAGAGGTCATGTCTAAGCCACCTGCCATGGACAGACACACCAGGTTGTTCAAAGCACCATCCAACCTGGCCTTGAACACTTCCAAGGATGGGGCATACACAGCTTCTCTGAGCAACCTGTTCCTGTGCCTCACAACCCTCACAGTAAAGAATTACCTTCCAATATCTAATCTAAACCTATCCACTTCCAGTTTAAAGCCATTCCCCCTTGTCCTGTCACTACAGGACCATATGCAAAGTCCCTCTCCAGCTCTCTTGTAGTTCCCTTTAGGTACTAGAAGGCTGCTGTAAAGTCTCCTTGGAGTCTTCTCCAGACTAAACAATTGTCTCAGTGTGTCTTCATAGGAGAGGTACTCCACCCTCTGAGCATCTTCATGGCCCTCACTGTTCCAAAACCTCTATGTCCTCATTCTGTTGGAAGCCCCAGAGCTGGACACAGTACTTCAGGCGGGTCTCAGGAAGGGAGCAGAAGAGGAGAATCACCTCCCTGCTAATTTCTTGGTTTCTCTCCTTCCCTGAGCAGTCGCAGTGGTGCAGAGGGGCAGGACATTTGAGCTAATCAGAGCTACAATTGCCTTGACTCACCAGCTGCTAATGCTGCAGCTTTTCTGAGTGGTGTGTAGTCTTTGTTCCTTTATGATGCTTAAAGAAACCACAAATTTATATTTTTCTTTTAGCATTAGAAACTCAGGTGTTGTATGGCTTGGAAATCTTCCTCGCAAGGAGAAACAATGACATTACAAGAGAGAAGAAAGACAAGCAATTGAGAACCATTAACAGAGTTGCCAGTTCTAATGGTTTTCCAAATAAGGTGGGGGATTTCAGACCCTTTTAAAGGTTTTAAAGGAAAATATGGGTTTCTAGAACCAGTTCCATGACTGATCATTTCCTTTCTCCCACCTGCCACCCAGAGGTGCTCCAGCTTCATCTCTTTGATGGACCAGTTACACAGGGCTTTGCTTTCCAGCAGTCCTATGCTCCTGCTCACCACTCACTACCTCACAAGAGGGGGCTAAGACAATAGGAGGCATAAGTTAAGAGTTAAAACAACAACAACAACTAAAATAGCTGCTCAGCTAATGAATGCAGCTAGGATAAATTATGTTTGGAGGAAGGAAAGGTAGATAATTAATTTTGGAGGCTGCAGAGATGGACGTATTTTGCTTATGAAAATTAACCCATATTTAGTCAAGAAGGGAGTCTATAATTTTGTTTTGGTGTAGAGGGGAAGTGTTCCTGGAGATGTGGCTGGAATAATTGGAATCCATCATAACAGTGTCTAAGTTTTCAGCTTGCTCTGTCACTGCCATGGGTAAAGTCAGGAGTGGCTGTAGGATATAGAAACTGAGGTAGAAATACATTATTCTTTCCCCAAAGTTGTGGGACTGTGTACAACAGCACAGCCCTGGGATTTAAGGCAAGTGGGGACAGGAGAAAAGCAAGAAATGGTTTCTCAGTGGTAAAGCCCAGTTTGGTAATTTTTTCTTATAACAGCACCATAAGGAATTTTGTTTAAGTAAGTAAACACAATTCTGACATTATTTCAGGGACTTAATTTTGAGTTGTAGATACCAGATCTGATCACTACCTGGTCCTTGTATTACATACAGTTAGTTTTTCTGACTTGGTTCATCTGTCATTTAACAGCTGTTCCTTTGTTTTGCCGATTAAAGAAATATTTGTGGAATGGAAATGAATTAAATATGGAAGCAAAGTCCACGATGCTAACTCTGTGGACAGACCATGTCAATGGAATTGTAAGTTTGTTCTGAAAAGTCTCCCCTTGCTTTTCCCTAACTGTTTCACAGTTGCTTTGTATGTTAACATGTTCCACACAGGGGTCAGCAGTAGTTAACCATAATGAGGTAATTACAAGGTACATTGAGTACAGATGTATGTTAAGGGACATACATTAAGGATGCAGACTAATGGTGTTGTGGTGACAGCATGTTCAAGATTTTTGGTAATGTTCTGCACATTGAACATCTTTAATATCACTTCTTATTTTTAAAGTAGGTTTTGTCATCTTTTTTATTCCAACTACTGAATTTATTTCCATGTATATATTTATATCTGTGTGTGGAAACTAATGACAGATCAAGGATACCAACCTAATGATGCAAAACAGGTAATAGGTGGGTTTATATTTTTGTGGTCCAAGCTTTCTTCACAGGTTTAAAATGATCCTATTACCATTAAAATGAGAAAATACAGTTTTATTATCTTCATGAGATTTTGAGAAACATAGCTGCAGAGCAAGTGAAGAGGAAGAAACTGCTCAATTGAAATAGCTGCATTGGAGTCAGAGAAGAGGAATAACATGTGAAAGGATTTGAGAAAACAGGTTTTACCTTAAGTGAGGTAGTGTGCCTTCTGTCAGGAGGCACACAGCAGCAAGTTGCTCAGCATGGGCTCTAAAACTTGCATGAGCCTTGCTAAGTTCAACCTTAGCTGGTTGATCTGTGCTGAGCAAAGGTCCTGCTATGCTATTACTACTAGCAACACCTGAGCTGCAGATTTAGTACCAGTCCCCAAGCTACTGTGACACAGACCTCAAATCTCTGCAGTCAAAGGCACAAAGGGCAAATTCTGAGTCTTCTTTTGGAGAGAATGAGGAATCCCATTGAGGGCAAAGGATCTCGAACTTGAGCACTGAGGTGAAGTAGTTGCACTCTGGGTCTTGGGATGGCTCAGTATTGATCAAAAATCTTATTCGATGGCCTCCTGCTGCTGCACAGCCACAAGGATGTTGTGCAATTTTATTAATATGTGCCTAACAATAATATATAATGATAAAATAGTAACAGAAAAATCTCATGAGCATATTCTGTATTCAATGTGAGGTTTGAATATAAGGGAAGCTGCAGGCTTGAGAAAGATAGCAGAACTATTGAAGAGTTCAACAAAAAAACATCTTATGTGTTGTAAGACACTGCAGGAGGAAAAAAAAGTATGTTAATGTTTAATTAAAAGACCACCACCAAGATGGAAGATGAATTTTGATTAAGCTGGCACCCTTGACTTAGGTGTTTTCCAAACAGTATTGTATTGCTTGTAATATTGCTTGTATAAAACAATATTGTATATGCTTGTATTTTACAACTCAATTAACTTGTGGTACTTCTCTCTTAAGTAATGTATGTGTTTAATATACATCGCATGTGACACATATTGTAATATATTTTATAATATACATTGTGTATTTTATTCTACTGGAAGTTAATGCATCTTCACATAAACCAACTTAACAGATTTTGTGTGAGACCTGGTTACCTGTTGTGACACACACAGATGTACCAGTGTGCACACACACCAGGGATGTATAATTATGCTTATATAAATGCACACATTTAAAGTGGGACTGTTATTTACCTTGCTAATGTAATTAACAGCATGACAATAATGGTTTTGTACTACTTAAGAGACATTATCAAATTAAACCTGCTTGACATTCCATATGTTGAAACAGTCAACCAAAAAACAAACCCAAAAGGGAACAGGTAATTCTCCTCCACGTAAGGACAGGACTTTTGCTACCAAAGGGAACAGAAATAGTTTCTTTTTAATTGGCAGCTTTTTCCTCAAGCCATCACCAAGCGCTCCAAGGGATTGGGTGGCAGCGCAGGGGACAGCAGAGGGACCCCGCTTCCTGACGGCCTGGTGCCCGGCGGTGCAGCTCGAGGTTGCCCAGGAAAGCAGCTGGAAGCAGCAACCGAAGCGTTTGCAGGACGGGAACATTCCCAGAAGCCGCTGCCCACCAGCCTCCCGCACCACCACGGCTTCTTATGGATTTATTTACTTCCCCAACACTCTCATCCTGCTTCCGCTCAAGGAACACCTCAGGCGCTGCGGCGCTTCTGGTGCTCGCCCCTCCTTCGGCCAGACGCGCTCAGCGCCGGGTGGTCCAGCGGGGGACCGGGGCGGTAGCGACCCGCACGGCTCGGGCAGTGCCCACCGCTTCCCCAGACATCCCCCACCGCTTCTCCGGGCAGCCGGGGCGGGGGCACGGGCCCGAGCAGCCTGCGGGGCGGCGGGCTCTGAGTCAGCGCTCCCGGTGTCAGCCGGGCGCGGCCGGGGGAGGGGGCAAGTGGCCCACGTGGGACAAGTGGCCTTAGTCATCGTCCGAGGGGGCCGGAGGTGCGGGTGGCTCTTGAGCCAGCTCCGCACCCTAGCTGCGGGTCGCGGGCGACGGGGGAGACCTCCCCGTGTCACCCGGGCTCGGGCCCGGTCCTCCCTTGGGGTGGGTTTGTGTGTGACACCGCGACCGCCCGGCCCCGCCACCCCCGTTCCGTCCCCTGAACGGGCGGAATTCGCCGGCCGGGGGTGAAGAGAGGGGTGGACGGAGGGTGGGTGAGCCCTTCGTGGCAGTGCAGCAGTGGGAGGCTATCGATCTTGTTTAGGAGCTGGTGCGCAGCTAACACTTCCTGCGGTAATTTGTGACCGTGGCTATTGATTGTCCGCGTCCCGTGCGCCCGCCGCCCCGACGCCGCGCAGTCTGGGGAGGAGGAGCCCGGCCGGCCGGGAGGGGGAGGAAATCCCCCGCCGCAGCCGCCTTCTTTGGGGGTCTCTGCGCCCTGCCGCCGCTTCCCTTTTTCCTTTTTT
>VXAC01004445.1:0-21127 GCA_013399225.1 Rhipidura dahli | reverse complement strand
CCCCCCCCCCCCCCAATTCCCCAATATTCAGCACAATTTTTTTTTCTGTTCCCTTTCAAAGACCGAGACTGTGCTTCTCGCCCTTTAGTTGCTTCGTTCTTAAACAACGTGATTCAATTTTGTAATCCCCCCACCCCAGCTCTCCTAAGCGAAGCGGGGCGGGGGTTACATGTTTTTGTGAATGGTGGCAAGGAGGAGCATAAGGGACAGCGGTGATCTCTTGCTGCTGTCGAGCTTGCTGCCCCGATCGTGGGAAAGTGGCTGCACGTAAAGCAGCAGATTCTTTGTCCCTGTTGTTCTTCTGTAATCGATCTCACTTCAAGTCGAGGGGTGGAAAACTTCAAAGGCAGATCAGGCTGTTGGAGGTCGGGGCAAGAGCACAATCAGCTCGTAATGCACCCACTTTGCCTCCTCCCCCTCTTACTCCTCCTCCTGCAGGAGCCGGGGGGTTGGATGGACTGGGGGTGAGGGGAAGAGCCCTCCGATCTTGTAAAGTACGTCCAGTCAATAAATAAAATGCAGACTTTGTGGAAGGATTGAGAAGGAGCGAAGGAGTAAAAAGAGTTGGGAGCGTTATTACACCCAAGTTAAACATACAAGATCCTGACTGCACTTTTTCTGCCTATCCTGTCCTATCTAAATAGCTGAATAGCTATGTATTCTAGTTAGATATGGAATAGTGTCTCGCCTTTTTTTTTTTTTTCCCTCTAGGTCAATTTTAGGACTGTACAGTTTGCTGCCTAACTTACTATACAAGATCAAAAATAGTTGCTTTACACCAGCTGCGGGTTGTAGTACAACGCAATCTAGTACGGCACGCAGTTTTAGCAATGCAGGGAGGGGGGAGCACGGCTGGTGCCAAGACAAAACNGGGCAGAGGGCAAAACTGCCACAAGGGCCCGGGGGCCAGCTGGAGGAGCTTCGGGGCTGGGGCATTCCCGCGGGCTGTGGCAAGGCAAGGTCTAGAACCTCCGGCCCTGGGCTGGACAGAGCCGGCTCCGCTCGCCTCGGTAAGGCATTTAACATCTTTGCTTTGCCCTTTAAAATTCTCCCGGCGCCCCCCGTCCTCCTTCCCCNTTTTTTTTTTTTCCCTCTAGGTCAATTTTAGGACTGTACAGTTTGCTGCCTAACTTACTATACAAGATCAAAAATAGTTGCTTTACACCAGCTGCGGGTTGTAGTACAACGCAATCTAGTACGGCACGCAGTTTTAGCAATGCAGGGAGGGGGGAGCACGGCTGGTGCCAAGACAAAACATGACCGCGCTGCGGACATCTGCCATTCAGAGCCACCTGCGGCCGCGACTCCGGGCAGATCTGCCAACACGTGGAAAGGACATCTGGGAAGGGATATCCGAAGTCACGGAAATACGCCCTTGCCCTGTAGTGTGTTACATTAGAACACCATTTTCATAGAGTCGAAAAATTGTGTAACTTGCCTAGAGAAGGATATGAAATTTCCTAAAAAAAAAAAAAAATTGGATTAAGATATCAGAAAAATGCAGAAAAATCAAGTCTAGATCCACCTCCTCACACACACTTGCCAGTCACAATACCTTTAACTTTTTAGTACTGTGAGAAAGTTCAATTTAACCTTTTGATTAAATGATTTTGTTACTTTATACTGCTTTCTGATATGCCCCGATTAAGCATTTAAATATACTTTGATTGTATTGTATTATTTTTCTCTCCTAGTTAACTGTGCAAAATTGGAAATTACAGAACTTGATGGGTAACTTTTTAGTAGAATTTAGGCTCTTCTTCTAGCTCCAATTTGTGCCCCTGAGCCTATTTTGGGATTCCCTTGCCATTAAATAAAAATCCTGGTGGCACATAGCAGTAGTTGAAGCAAGCTATTTCAAATGCTGGGTTGTGCCAACAACAGGAATTTCAGGTAATCCCGGGACTGCTGTAACTTATGACAGAAACTTGATTAGCCTCAGACAGAAAAGTTTAAACTGCAACTCCATTTGGCACCTTTGGTATGCTGGGTTTCAGCTCATTTATGGTAAGGACAGGGGGTTAGTCATTCTCTGAGGTTTTCTGTAAGTAATAGTCTGGGGGTTTTTAATAAGTAATTCTATTTTAGCATCCTCTACAGTCATAATAACCGTTCAAATATCTTTGCACTCATAGTCAGCTTCAAGTATTGCAGTAGCAAACCAGCTACATACCATGTGTGGCCACATAGTACAGGTAAAGCTTATGGCAACACCCTGTGCTTGTGCCAGGACATTATAAAGGTCATTTCCACTCGGTTGCAGCCTTTCAGTTATTCACCCTTTACATCATAATCTTCTATTGGCTTTCTTTCCGAGAATGAATTTTTCAGGAGCTATTTCAGAGAAAATTATCCATCTCTGTTTAAACACAAAGAAAATTTGAAACCAGTGAAAGCACTTGCCTAATATTTCACACTGTAACCATGTTCCTAACAGGGTTGGCTTTTCAATGTTGTAGGGTAGAGAGTTAAAAGTAGCAAGGAATCTCAGTCAATTAGAAGCAAGCTTTTTTTAGTGAAATAGTTGTGCTTGGTGTGATCACTGAGGCTGGATTTTTATCAAATGAATGGGTTATTTAAAAAAAATTTCCTTACATCCAATTAACCCAGCCCATGCTGGGTAGGAGAACTATCGTTGCATTGTACATTTGCACATGGAATAGGAATCATATTATAGGAATAGCGCTACCATACATCTGATTTTTTTTCCCTTTGGATGACAGCTCTCCTTCCCCTCACCCGCCCTCTGGGTCCCATCTGGATAACCTTTTCATAATTGCACTCTGTGTTTTAAAATATCTGCCAGAGTGGGAACTGGGGCTTTTTGTTTTGTTTTCCCTCTCCCTCTCTTTTTCTTCTTTCTGCTTTGTTTTGCTACAGGGAGGACTAGGCAGGGGGTGGGCTTGGCCCTGTGTAGTATCTAATGGGAGTGGTAACAGAGGGGAGAGGCAAGCAAAGCAATAGAAGCAACATGGAGGCACTAAAGGGAACAGCTTGATGCTATTCCAAACCTCAGAAAGGAGTTTGGAGGCTCATACTTAGGAGGACGGATGCCCTTAGGTTTGGATGAAAAGGAGACTAATGCTTAGTGCTTGAAGGGGTTTTGGGCACCAAGCAAGTTTGGAGTAGTGTTCCACTGGTCTGGGAAGTGTTTGGGGAAAAGTACAAGAGGTTGGGGTTTGACAACCCCCACAAACCTTCAGTTTGAGGATTTCTGAGAGAGGAAATTTTGGTATTATCTCCCGGGGCACTTCTAACAAGGACTTCAGCTTGTGGGAGGAACATGTTCAGGGCTACTGAACATCATCTCCCACCACGAAAGCAGTAGTGGTGGGTTTATCATATAGACCTTCTACAAATATGCTGCAGAAACAGATCACAACACCTACCAGTACTATGATACTACTAAACCTGCTAGACATGGTCAGCAAGGTTTGAAGGGCTGTAAATGGGAATTATGCTCTGTTTCTAGGTTTCTTTCTCCTTCCTTCCATTCCTTCTTTTTTAGATGCTTGCTTACCAGTCAGTCTTTCTGGAAGAGTAGGATTTATTCCTGAGAGACTCCTATCACAAAGGCTGAAGGACAAGGTATGCTGAAGGTACTCAGAATTAGTGTTTGCACCCCTTGTACCTCTGTCCATATGTCCAGCATTCCTGCTCTGGAACTTTGCATAGTGTGGCACAACTTTAGTATAATGGATTTTGCAAGATTCCCATAAGGTCATCCACCTTTTCCAGCTAATAATTTTAAAGTCTTATCAGCATGTTTGGACACATGCTGAGTCATAATTCTATTTCTGTCACTTGTCTATTTGTCATCTATTTGTCAAGATACACTTGAATCTGTGGCTGAAGTTCCATCAATGTAGGGGTTTTCCCCCTTTTTCATACTGCTCTTGAGTTTGTATATACTCTGTCCCAATGCATCCTTACCACGCTGCTGTCACAGAGGAATTGGTATTTCTGTTTTGCAGAGGAGAAACCAAGGTGAAGAGAGACTCTGAGTAAAGCTTGATGAGCGTGCACATTTTGAAATGAAATCACAGGGTCCCCCAGCTCTAAAATCCCTTCCTACCTCCCTCTCCTGTCTACACTGAATGCAGATTTACTATGGGATCTGAGCTCTCCATTACCATGGTGTGATACAGCATGATCTCTTATATGCCATGATAGAGGAGAAGCAACAGTACAGAGCATCATTGCTGAGTTGCATGCATGCAGCCTTGCACCAAAGCTATTCCATGCATGTGGCTTGTGGGTCTTCTCAAGACAGGAGTGAGGTTCTTTTTCAGACATGTCCCTATAGCAGGTAATTAGGGCTATAAGGCTCTTCTTACCTCAGGTTCTGTGACAGTGTTTGTAGGCAAAGCTGTTTAGTTTTCAGGGAATAAGCTAAACATATTTAGTATAGCTGGTCAAAGAAGCTCAGTGGTCCCCTTGAAAGTGACTGTAATAGACTAGTGTTGTCATTTAAAAGTCTCTGGTGTAGCTGGGCAGTGAATCCAGACTTCCCCAGTTCTCCTTCAGTTTGCTAAACATGGGCTCTGCTTCACACTTAGCAATACCACCCGTTCTGTTTCCCTCTTTTTTTTTTTTTTAAATCTCTCCCTTTAGCACTTTTCTACTCCTTTTAGTCTTCATATTCCATTTTCCTTCACTTCTCTACTTCAACTTAAAATGCTCTGTTTAAAAATGTAGGGGCCAGATCCTCAGAGCCAGCCAAACCACACATGGTGCAGGCCCAGGGTATAGGGAGGGGGAAAGTGGCTCTAAGCCATTTTTCATCTCCCTGGATTCTAGGTTGAATTGATGCCAAAGTGGCCCCTGGCATAACTGAGAGCAGGAATGCTCTAAATTACACTAGTTAGAACAGTTCCCAAGGGCCTATCCTATGCCACTTGCTCCTTTCCGCCTTGGCCACCTATGAAGGCCTCCTACACTGCCTTATTTTGTGCAGGGATTTCCTACATCAGGGAATGCCCAGCTGCCCTGTTATGGTACAAAGGTGATAGAGAATCATTCCCTAAGAATTTCCAGAATAAATAAAGCAATTCTGTTAAAGAAAATTACAGAAATAACATAGCATTAGAATTTGTCATCTTAATGAGTTCGCTTGAACATCACATTTTTCCTTCCTACCTTCCATGTGTGTTTGACAGGGAAAGGACTTGTTTTGAATTAGTCTGTAAAGTCTTCAAGGGGAGGGCTTTTTAGGTTGAGTAAAGAATGATGGAGAACAATGTCCAAAGTATTTTATACTGTTAGAAAAATCAACACCTTTTTCTTCTTTGATGAGAATATTGTATGTTGTTCTAGTAATGCAACTGCCAAAAGAAAATGTTTATTATGGAGATGTGACAATGGGAAGACTGAAGTGAGACTGGAATGATTGGAGCATATTCATCAGAAGACAAATAAGAAGGGTTATAATAAAAAACCCCACAAAAATTGTAAATATAATCTTATATTAGTCTGGGATCCCTCTTTTGCAAGGGGTGTTTCCCATGAAAGATGGCAAACTGAAAATCAGCCCAAGGAAATATTTTCTTATCCAAGGAGATATTGACTGAGACTTCTCCAAAATCTTGCAGTGAAAAATACATCAAAATATTCTGAGTGAGATAAACACAACATCAAAAACATCCCCTGTTACAGTTAACTGCTTAAAAGATGAATAATTTGAGTAGAGAATAAAACCTGGTACTTCATACTTCATTATGACTTACAGTTTAAGACAGATTTTTAGGGGTTAGAATGCAATTTCATGAGGGTAGACTATCCCACAGCTACCTAGAAAGGATTTGTAGCAGCTAAGTGACAGAAGGAGTTGACACACCTTCTTGAGTCTCAAATATGGTTCTGTACTGCTGTGTATAAGCAAAAAGAGGCAGTCATGGCTTTGTATTTGGGGAGATCCAAATCCTTCTTTGGGACCAGTTAGTGGCCTCACAATATCAGCAACTATAGTGTTGATCACAACAAATATAGTCAGAAGTCAGTGCTGGAACACAGTGGAATGTCAGTTGAAAAAAAGGAAGGGAGTGTTAGACCTGAACAGGATATCTTCAAAAAGTGTGGGAGAGTTCAGTTTTTGAAGTGACTGAAGGCCTGAAGTAACCTCTGAATTTTAATTACCAACCAACATTATCTTCCCTCCCTCTTGAAAGCATTGTTCTTCATACCCACATCTTCAGCTTTTATGATTGTAAGTTTTCAAAAGGATTATGGTTTGGTCAAAATTTGGCAATTTGAACAGAATGCTTTAGTATGTGCTCTTGTCCAAAGCAACTAGAATTTGCGCCAGAAGGTTTGAATTGGCCTTGGAAGGACTAAGACACATTCTGAGCTACCTCAGCGGTAGCCAGCAGGATTTTGTCTGTTACTTGTGCTGTTACATGTATCTTCCACCTGTATTTTGAGCAGTGTGTGCCAAAGCTGGGGCTCTGGTGCATATCCTGCGTATGTTTCTCTCCCTTTTTAATCAGAAAGTCATACAGCCTCCTCACATGGGGAGATCACTCAGAAAGCTAATGAATAAAGTTAGTGAATTTTTCCTCCGTGTTTTCATGGGAGTATTTTTTTAAGAGATGGATTTATGGGTGGAGATGTGAATTTTGAATTCCCTTTGTTTTCTTACCTTGTCTAAGCATTGTGAAGATTTACAGGGTAGGAAATTCCTCTTGGATGTAAGAACTGTTAGTAGTTAAGACTGTCTTTCTGCCTTTCTGTGTACTACTGCTTTAATTAAAGAGTGTTTGCTGGAAGTCCTAGGAATAGATAGCGTAATAGCACATGTGGAGGAATATCTGTGCAGTGAAATTCCCGTGGCAGACATCTCCTGAGCAAGGAGAGGAAGATTTGTCTGACTGAAGGGATCCTCTCCTATACTTCTTTGCTCAGAACAAATGAATCAAATCAATTGAGCAATAAAAGATTTCTTTTTTCTTGTCAAATACAGGGGATCTTGCTCTTTGAGTTTGGGTTCTCGAGCTTCCAGCACTGTTGTCTGTTAATAAGTGCAGAATGACAGTTTTATGGCCAAGCTCCTAAAGGGTATCCTTTGACAGACAGACCAGATGTCCTCTGAAGAAATTAGAGGTAGATCCCATCCACACGACAATTTTTTTCCTTGGTTTCAATTTACAGGAGCATTCTTGTGACCTCAGGCTATGTTGCATTGCATTTTGTTTCACTATGTCAACTTTGAGAAATCAGAAAGATGCTTCCTTGCCTAGTGGATCAATTTTCTAGCTATCAAGCTACAGACAGCACCAGACAGCCAGTGTACTGGCTTCTTGCAGGTCAATCTGTGCTCATTTTTAAGTCAGTGAGATTTTATGGACCTGACAAGTTACCTAGGTCACGCACATGCTGAACATTTAGCAAAATCACGCCTACTAAAATTGCCTTCTTCCACAGGGCAGTTTGTGCAGCGCTGGAAACACACAGGTAGCATGTTACAGTGTCAAGACAGGCTTTCTGAATTTACTGCTGCCACTGACCAATAGGAGCACTAAGAAGGACTTGAATAGCTTCCTTTTTTTTTTACAGGTAGCTTCAATGATCATGTGATGGCACTTTCAAATACTGAAGTAATTTTGTCATGCTTTGGGGAAATCTTAAGAAAGTTAATAATGTTTTGTGACATCTGTGCCAAGCTATTTGTGCACAGTATGTTAAATCTGCGGTCTTACTGGAACTCTCATCCCCCTACAGACAAATTAGTCTACAAGATGTTTGACAAATAGATACAATTTTGATCTTATAAGGGAAGAAACTGAGTTTGTACAATTAGAACAAAGTCTTGTGGGCTGCCTGTAGCACAATCCAGAAAGAACTTAGATATAACTTTAACTACAGGTTCAGAAAAATGCTGTAAGGTGAGGTCTAACTTCCTTGAGAAAAATTGATTTAGGAGGGAATACATGAAGTGATCTGAACTAGAGTTCACTAAATTCAGGCTGATGGTGTCTCTGAGCTGGATTCTTCTTTGGATGTCTAGTTCAGCTGTAGGTATGCAGACAAGGGCTATAAAGAAGAGTAGAACTTACAACCAGTACACCACCCAGGTTTATTGCATGTCTCAGAGGGAGATTGAATAATGTTGAATGAATACTCTTTATCTTACAAATTCAAATTCACAAAATGGAATAAAATACTTTGCATTCTAAGACCAAAATGAGTCATACAGATTAGAGAAGGAAACATTCATTCAGCAGGAAACTCCAATATTTTGATGTGTTTGCAACCAGAGCAAGCATGAGATATTAAAGCTTTTACTGAGTAGAATTTTCCCTGAAAGCTGTTATGGACAGTATCAAAATACTCCAGTGCAACTTTTTTTTTTTTTTTCAACTCTAGACACGATCACATGATCTGTAAATCTAAAAGTAATGAGATTTTTGGATTGTGTCCTAGAGGAAGAAATAACTTTATTCTTTTGTCTTTTACAACTTTGAGCAGTCCAACTGGACTGAATGATAGCAGTGGGAATACTCATGGGAGGAGAAGGAGTTGTGATCAGAACCACTCAGAGGTGTCACCATTTGCAAGGACTTTGCCCATGCCTCCCATTGAAGTATTGCAGATAAGAACTTGAATGCAGTGTTAGCTGTATGAGAAAGCTTGAGCAGTATCTGCATGCAGTTCTTGACTCATGCCAGTGTGGTTTGTCCTTTGCCTCTATATGCACCAAATTCACCCACAATATTTTTTAGATATAAAAGTATTACATGTATTTAGTAGTCAATTAGAAAGTACTAAACTTCTCAGTTCCTATTACATAAATGGTTTTCGAAGAGGCTAATCACCATTATGGACTGGTTTTCTAAAACACAAACCAGCTAGTTTTCAGCTACAAAACAGCTCCCAAACTACAACTGTCTTCCAACTTTTAAAATGGCCTAACAAATGTTCTTGAAATGTTCTGAGATCAGTTTGTACTTACTTGGAAGTCTGGTGTAAAATCATATACTTCTGACAGGCAGTTAAACCTCTGTGGGATGGGAAAAAATCCTGTTTTAATGGAATTGCTTGAAAGTGTCCTGTAGGACTGCTCTATTCTGTTTTCATACAGCTTTGCTTTGCCTCCTTGTTCCTCATTCTTCTGAACCCTAGTGCAGAGACTGCTTCCAGACATTTATCCTCACACTCGCTTAGTCTCAAGGGAAATTATGTTTGTGATTGGTCCACATATATTTCTCATTTAATACCGATTTCCTAACCCTGCATTATCTTTGTCTTCATTGCATCATCCTCAGAAAATCACTGTCCCTCACTGTCCCCCATTTTCTCAATGCATTTAATCAGTCTTGATACTCACTGGTCTGTGGGAACCACAATTCCTCCCATAGTGATGTTGCTTCAGATACACAAGCAGTCTGTATTCCATCCTCTGGATTCTGTCCAGATGCATCCACCCTAATCTTTTGCTTATCTAATGCAGGTCCTTTGGGCAAAGTCTGAAATGAGGGTAAGAACTCAGTGACTGGAAAGGTGCCAGCATGCCTTCCATTCTGTAGTAATTTATTACAGATTTTAGAAATGAAATTTTCCAGCATATAATTAAAAAAATGGACAGTGTCCATTTTTTGGAAGTCCCATACTCTGGTCTGTCAGTTATAGGTGTTGCCAACTAATGCTATTAAAACATGCACCTGTTATTCCCATTTTTCATGCTATGCCTTTTCACTAGTAATTCCAGTCCCCTTCTCAAGCCCTTGTGAAATCATAATCAAAGCCACAAATGGTGCAGTTTAACATTGCTCCACAGCCTGTGTACAGCTGAATGCTCATGTAGGTTTATTTTCTCTTCTCATTACAGCAACTCTCCTTTTAGCAACTTTAGAGGGTTGCCTGTTCTTGCTCACTGCTAATCAGTGGAAGAGCATGCTTTCAGAAGAAATGAGCAGAAAATAGGAGTAAGCATACTCATGTGTCTCCCAGTTTTCTGTTGGCTTTGAGGAAGTGGCCGTGAGAAACTGGAAGGCCAGAGCTGGAAGGTGGAAGATACAGGAAGGATAAAGAAATGGTACTGGGAAAAACTGTTGATTGTAGCCTTTTCCATGATTACATGTTTAGGCACTGAAAAGAGTATAATTCGTGACAATACTCTATGGTGGGTATTTTTTTAAAAAAAAACCCACAAACTGATCAACGTCAGTTTTTCCTGTAGTAAACAACTAAGAGATCTGTTGCTGAGCATTGAATAACCTGGTATCTCAGAACCTGAGTCCACTTAGCAGGATTGTCACCCTGCCATTCCCTTCTGAGACCCCAAAATGTGAGACACAATCCTGAACAGATTAACTAAGGTCTTACTGGCTCATGGTTTATTTCTCCCCTCGGTTTTAAAGGGTGGTTAGGGCTCTGCATTAGAGCAGGTTTTGAAAGCATAGTCATAGAGAAATGCAGATGGTAGTTAGCAGCTACTAGTCTAATAATAGAGTGCATTTGTAATGATAATAACTCATTATCCATGTCAATATAGCTTAGCAATTTTCAAGTAATCGTAAAGAAATCTGAAAAGAGAAGACTTAACATAATACAGTATATAAGAAGAAAGGACCATACAAAGTAAATTTTCTTTTCTAATCCTTTTCTGCGAACTGCAGGCTGTTCAGTGCCACAGCACATCTGTACATATGCAGATACTTCGGTATAATCCATTACAAAAATCTTGAAAATGTGCTTGTTGTTTAAGCTTCTACCCTACCACTAGGATATGTTAACTAGTTAAAGTGAAGCCACTAATTTAGATTGTTTATAAAGAAGTTTATTGCTGGTGGCTTTTATGGAACACATTAAGTATATGGATTTCAGAGGCAGGAATTTTTTTTTCTTTAATTGTATGAAAGTCTCAAGTGGAAGAGAGCTTCTTAAATTAATAGGATCTGGTTTACTGCCTTTAAAAAGTTTGTCTGGTCCAGTCAGTCTCTTGTCACTGTGGCAAAGTAGGATACATTACAGGTATGTCAATTACCAGAATATGAAGAGAATATAACTAAGAGATGAAGATTCAATAAATCTAATAAACATAGAAATATGTTGCTGTCTGCTGTAATTTTTACAAACTAGGGAGAAAGGGGAAAGATTCTGGGGCTGTAATTTTGGTAAATCCACTAGTTTTAGAAGTCTGCCAGTTGTGGCATCCACTTGAGACTGCTAAAATCTCAATGGGAAAAGAAGCAGCAAAATCAGTGAATACTTTAAATGTGAATGGGTCATGTCTTTTACTGTGACAAGAAATATTTGAAGTGCTCCTCTATATCTTCCCAATTGCTTCACATTTTGCTGAATGTTTTTAATATCTTCATAGGTCCCCATGAAAGTTTTTTAGGAATGGCTTCTGACTTACCTTTTGTCCTAAGGACCAAACCTTCATGGTGCTTATCCTCCTCAAATTCTGTTCAGGCCAGGGGATGATTACTCTTAGGTTCTTGCAAGATTGGGCCATGTGAGAGAACTTATTTGATTATTTAAACTGGTGCTCTAGAAACTGCTGAATTGTCTCACATCTTGCTTTCTGTCAATGGCCAATTTCAGTATAAGACCACTCTTTACAAATTGGTAGGAGCACATTCAGAGCCTTGAAAGAAATTGTCTCATTGCCATGAATTGTAGATTTCATTTTAAAATGCATCTAGCCAAATAGGTCACCGATTCTCAAAAGCATTTGTCCTTTTCCAGCAATGGCTTGTGGTTCAAAAATCTCAGTCATCTGCTTTCTGTTTTATGTATAATGATGTTATTTTTTATTTTGTCAACATTTTACGGGGCCATTATTATAAGGGGAAGTCTGGGTAATTAAAACTATCATGGCTTCATGATCATTAGTGGTAAAACACATCTGTTGACACTAATTTGTCTATTTTTTTTCCTTTTTTTTTCACTGCTTCAGCTGCTTTAGAGATGCTGATGCTTTTCTTCTGTGACATCAGTGTAGTAGTCCACTACTGTAGTCTGTTAATGTTAATAAGGGCTGGCTGCAAAAGTGTTAACTACTTAAAGTGGGCAGGGCCATCTGAAACCACAGACTGCTGCCTGCCTTTTCTGCTGCTTGGCCCTTTCTCTGGAATAATGAAATTCTCAACTATTTCATCTTCCAAAATATTTAGTTACAGCACAGGAGCAACTGTAATATGCTGTGCTGTAATTAGAAGTTATTATTTCAATATTAATATAGAATAATGCAGCATGCAGCTTTGAGAAGTGATCTTTTTCATATTGAGCTGGCTAGTGATAGTCACCTTGGATGTCTGGGTTTGGAAAGAGTATTCTCTTTCACACTGACCAGTAACCTGTGGTCACTACCTTTTTCTCTGTAGTGGCTGCTATGTGAAAAGAAAGTGTTTTCAACCATCCAAAAATGGGAATGTCTGATTATACAGGCATGTCTACTGCACTGTCTTCTGCCTAAATATTCTGGATCATTTATACTTCTACTGGGGAAACATTTCTGGACTAACCCTTTTCTTTAAAATTCTGTGAATTAAACCAGTACAATTTTGCAAAGCTTGTAGTGGTTAAATGATGGGCTTGTTGACATTTCTGTGGTTTTGCTGGCAGGCTATTCCTTAAAAGCAGATCAGAACAGAAAGTATTTTATCCTCTGTTACTGCACCTATTAGAGCTTTGGGGACTTGATTTTTATGTTTCATATTCTGTAATCAACATTATATTCCTGGCAGAGGATTAGCCTGATTAGATTCTTGGGACACGTCTGTGATCTGTCCAAAGAACAAGATGGGCTGGCTGTCAGACTGACTCACCAACCATGCTCATTCTGGACCCTGATGTATGCCTGGAAAGGTCACTTCATCAGAAGTACGTGTGCCCTCTGGAGTCTTCAAGCACTCCCATTGTCTACTTTCTGTTTGTGTAGTCCAGTTTCTGCGCATGGGGCTGAGCATGCTGTACCCGGAGAGACTCTGTGAATGCTTTGAGCTGCAGGGTAATACCTGAGAGGACAACATCTGGCAGTGTGGGATGATGCTGTGGGTGGATAATGGAACTCTCAATACTTGATTTGGGGCCTCCTTTTTTATCACACATCATAAGCATGAGGTGGGTATTTTCACCATGCTCAGCAGCTAACAGAGCTACCTGGTTGTACTGTACACCAGACAGGAGGGGTAACAACTTGCCAGTGCTGATGAGAGAAAGGGCAGAGGGAATGAATTTTGGCTGTGACCATCCATTTCAGCTGGGAAATATTAACAAACCATCCAGAGTCAGGGAAAAGCAGAAACATGCTATAACACAGGTCATCTGACAGCTCACCATATGCTGTGAGCCGTGATTTCGTGTGACAAATATAAATAGACCTGTTTCTGGGAACTATTTGGGATTGAATTAGAATTGATTTGTAGATTTTATCCTTCTTAGACAGAATGTCCTTTTTTAGCCCTTGAATTTTTATGCTTGAGCTGGTCACTAAGTAGGATGGAAGCTCCCCATTGGCTTCAGAGGAAGGGGAATGGAAAAAGTTATGCAGCAGGATGAAACCCCATGTTATGCACTTAAAACTTAGAGTTCTGAGTTCAAGGCTTGTCTGTGTTTGTATTCCACTGCGCAGAACCTAGTGACAGTAGTTTGCTAGGTATCCTTCTCTAGGCTTTTGAAAGCACATATATTTTCTCTCCTTTTGTTCCTCAACAGTGAGTGTCTTCTGTGGATGTAGTGGATTAAAGTCTTGTTCATGTCCTGGTACTTCATAGATAGCTGTACCTTTAATCTCTGACAGAAACATGATATGTATTGGGATTCTCAACAGAAGGAATATGCAGACACTATGGTCACTACTGTAACACCCCTTTATTTAAGCCACAATTGCAATTCATAAAATCATTGCAAAATAATTTAAAAAATGGTTGTAAGATAAATACCGTAGATACAGTCCCTAGAAACCACCTCTCACTTTAATTGAGAGCAGCTGCAATATTGCAGAAGTCCAGGGAATGTTGCAGTTCATATTCTCCCTCCCAGGCTCATTCTAGGGAAGCACAATACATTTTGACTAATGTACATCCTGGCGAGTTTGTATGCAAATTGTTTTCTTAAATATAAACAAAAATGAATTTAAAAGGTCTTTGCATTCAGAAATGTTAATTCATAGATGCTATTTTCCCATTTCCTTTGTTCATGAAATATCACCCATACTTTGGGTTGTGCCTTTAAGATTTCAAACTGAATAGGGCATCTGGGAACTCAAGAGAGCACTTGCTTTGCCAAAAATTCTCGAGCACAAATAGAAATGAATTAGGAAATGTATATCTTTTATCTGGTTCATCTTCTAGTTCAAAGATTTTGTTTGGGCTAGTCTTTGGGCTGTTACTTCTTTATCATTACTTCTGGAAAAAAAAGCATGAAGTCATACAGTGCTCCCAGAACTCATATCTCTATTGAAACAGGCATTAGAGCAAAGAAGCAGTGAGAACCTGGCATTTTTCAGTCCCACTTGTATAACTGATGAGAGACTATAATATATCCTTAGCCTGCAAATACTCCTATGTGCATTTTTGGAGACAGAAACCAGGTATTAAGGAACACAGAGACAAATAGCTTAATAGTCCAGGTGCATAACTTGCACTTTTAAGTCATTCTCTCACCCACGCCCATATTAACCATTTTATTCTCCTGAAAGCCAAGTCAAATGCAGAACCCAATATAACCATTTTAATAGCATCAAATCTGCCTTTGTGTAGCTCTCCTCTTGCTAGCTTTCAGAATTGCCTAAAGTGAGTGCAATCCTCTGGGGGAACTATCAAGGTTTAGAAACCTTCAAAACAATTGCTAACCAAACACATTCAATTCCTGCTCAGTCAGCTGATTTGATATAGATTTTATAGTGTAACTATTCTGAAGAAAAGATGATGCAGACAGCGAGACAGCATTTCTGAGCAGAGCACTGCACATCATACAGAATAATGTTAAGGATTATGCTTGCAGATTAATCCTTGTTCTGTGT
Organism: Rhipidura dahli; assembly: GCA_013399225.1. NCBI lineage: Eukaryota > Metazoa > Chordata > Aves > Passeriformes > Rhipiduridae > Rhipidura > Rhipidura dahli. The sequence continues at coordinate 6,159 of VXAC01004445.1, read as the reverse complement.
ATTGCACTAACCATTTGGAGTGTGGGCCACACTTGCTTCATGTATTTAAAAAATACATTGCTCCTCCTTACAAGATTTTTATAAACCCTAGTAAATAATCTCTCCAGATGGCTCTCGGAGGCGCATCACTAGAATTAGTTAATTTTTATTTTCTGAGGAGAAAGTGAGGCACAGCAGCTGTGTCTCTCACCCAAGATCTCCTAGACAATCTGAAAAAGCAAAAGCAAATGAATCCAGATCCCACTCACTTGAAGCCTCTCTGCTTTCCCTGCTAATATTCTGTCTTGCTCTTTAATATTTCAGATTAGCCTACAGTGTGTAGGGAAAGAGTTCATAATGAGATAGTCTCCCATGGAATTTTTCCAGGGTTCCACCTAGACATGGCATTTTTATTTTTATTTTTACAGAAGGACTCTCCCTTCCCCAGGCCTCACAAAAGTTTCTCTGATGGAGAGATGGGACAACTTGGGAGGTCTGTGTGAAGAACTACATTTTGCTGGATACACTCCTGCTGTTAGTAAATTGCTCCAATGGGAGGACCAGCCAACTAATTCAGTCAACCTACTAAAATGGATTCTCTATTTTGTCAAGATAGATCCTCTCAGTTAACTCATCTGTAGGATTGTAAAAAATGAGAGACAGAGTACACACTACATGGTGGGAGTAAACAAAAGCTAACGGGTGAGGTTTTGTTTGGTAGCAGCAAAGGTTGGTAATTACCTGTTTGCTGTTTTCATGCTTTCCCTATCTCTCCTCACTGATTCTGATCTTGATTCTGTAAACATAAACCAGTCAAAAATTTCCACAGGGAACAATGAAAGAACTCCTTGCAGATTACTGCCAGTATTGTCAAAGAGAAAAAAAAGCACATGCAAACCCCACAAAGTATTCTCAGGAGACCCTCATCGATGTTTGCAATTTACCTGAGCTCTGTGAAATATGAATCCAGTGCTCTTTACTGCTACCTGTACAAGTCAGAAACTGCCCAAGCAATTGGAAAACTTGGTCCTAAGTTGCAGGCTTTGACTGGATGTTTCCTTCAGTCAGCTTTGGCAGACTATGAAAGTGTACGGGCTTTTGGAACAGCTAGTTCATCACAGGAAAACCATATACAGAATTGTATTATTTCTGCTGCTGTCTTCGAAGACAGGTCTCTGGTTTTCTCTCATGAAGTTCATGAATATTCTCAGTTGGCTGACTTTGCTCCTGCTAGTTTTCTGGCAGCAGTGCTGTTACGTCAGTGAGTTTCTCACAGTGTTGGATAGCTTTTGAAAGCTGGTCACATTTTTGAAAGAGCAATGTGTAATTATAGCTGTGTGGCTTTTTTTTCCTTTATTGTAGCTTGTCAAAGCAACTGATAGGTCGATTAAATCTGAACTCTGAGCTATAAAGGCAAGAAAGCAGAGCATAGATGGGTAATTCGTTGGAATGGCTGTCAGATGGGAGATCCAGCTAAGGCAAATGACAAGATAGGAACTGTTTGTTGTGTGTCTTTTTACAGGCTGTATGCAGTAGTGAACAATGCAGGAAAGACAATTATGATGCTTACTCTCCCAGTGCAACTGAAGGTCACTCAGCTGTGAATGGATTTTGCAATATGACTTAACATGGTAAACAGCTAGGTAAAGGAACTGATTGCTGCATGTTTCAGACCCTGAAATTAGCAAGTACCAAGAAAGCAACCAGGTTGTTACAACCATATATATTCAGTTTAAAACAGTGAATGAAGAATGAGAGCTGTAAAAATACAAACCCTCTACTTGTGAAGCTGAATTTATTCTCTTGGAAGTTATCAGTGGTTGACCTAAACAGTTAGGCACAGGCAGCATTATATGCCAGTAAAATGACACCAAGCTTCCTTCTGTTTGGGTTTGTGATCCTTCATCAGTCGATGACCTTCTGGGAGATGGGATCGTACTCCACATCAATACAATATGCATGCTCCTTAGTAACTTTCTGCTAATTTAAACCCATGGTATGGCAGCTCTTGTTTCCAGCAACATCATTGAACAATGACAGCCTAGATGCTAGGAAAGAAGGGAAAAAACCACTGTAATTCACAGACTTTGTCACAACTCTGTGGGAAACCCATATCCTTGCACCTTTAAGTCATGGAAACACTTTTATTGTGTTGTTTTTTGTTGTCATGCTATATTAACTGATCATTGTTTTAATTGTATGATCTCTGCTAGGTTGCAAATAAGCTAAAATCATACCATGATATATATGTATATGACAAACAGATATTACATAGTACCACTTCAATTAGTCTTGACTGTTTTTTGAGTCACTCTCTGAAGCCAGTAAGTCCCAGTCTTTTAAATCTATCAGAAGAGATATCAACATCTGTTCTTATACAATTTTTGTGTGTGTAGCAGTGTCCTCTCCCAGTTTGGTTTCTCACGTTAAAGACTCACTCTGTTGTGTAGGAAAACACCATCATTTCCTTGTTTACCATGCACTGATGCTTATTGCGAGACGAAAACATTCTGCTGTTCTAGAGGTGAGTTACTACATTATATTTTATTGAGAAAGATTGATGCAGATTGACCATTGCATAATGGAATATTATTTTAAAATATACAACAATGGGAGCTTGGATCAAAAGATTGATACTAACTTGCATCATACCAGCTAAGCCTTTAGCTCCTATTTGGATAAAAGAATAGGATTTATAGAAAGGTATGTCATTGGCTTGTAACTCAGAAGAAAAATCCCCATTACAGACTTGTGTAATTTCAGACTTTGCATGGAAAACCCCAAACCAAATAAAATTAAATGTCTGCCTGTTTGTATCTCAGGTTCCTTGGGTAGACAAAGGAATGCAACCAGACTCCTGGGATACCTACAGCTTGCAGACACAGGCAGCTAAGCCAGCACACCTTTGTAAATGTAAGCTGCATGACCTAGATCCTTTCAACTATGCAGTCACCATTGTGCCAAGCCAGACCTGAAGAATTTAGGCCAGTGGTTTGATGTTCAGAATAGTTCACAGATGCAGAAGGTCAGATCCAGTGAGGACTTAGGTGCCTAGAAGTTAATTCTTGCAACACCAGTCTTCTGACATCTGCTCCTTGATGCTCTGTGCTAGATGCATACACTCCCTCTGCAGTGAGAGAAGAGCTGGCTTTCAAAACAGCTGACAAGTTGAGCTGTGCTAGAAGTTTGGAATTGGCCAGCTGAGAAATTTTAAGGGCATAGGTAATACTGTACACCTACTTTACTGCCCAGTGGATCTCATAAAGCCTGTAGGAAGTGTTTCCATTCACTCTGCATCTGCAGCCTGGCACTTGTTGAAGGAGGTTATCAGCGTCCTTTCTGTCAGGACTCAGCACAGCTCATCTCTCTTCTGAAACAAGGCTCTGGTTCTGGCAGCCTTGCCATCTTGCCTCTGATATAATGGTTTGAGCACACACCTCTGACACAGAAGACCTGGGTCAATCCCCAGCTCTCTCTCTCTCACCCAAGAGAATTGCTTCCCAGCAGGGCTATCCAGCTTCTAGATTAAAGGCTACTGGAATGAGGGAGAAGATGGGCTTTCTCTATTCTTTCTGTAAGGGTTCTGCAACTGCAAAATGTAAGAGTCTAAGCAAGCATGACTTTGTTCTAGTGGATAAGAAAGTTCTACTTGCTGTTTTCAGTGTAGGTGCTGTGGTTTAGGTGAGGACTACTTAACGTTCACTTAGGAATATGAATGGTCTTGACAGACTGGATGACAACTCAGGGTTTTTCTCTTTGTGCTTGTTTTAAAAGATTTACTTCATTTCTAGCTCTGCTGAAGGACAACCCTGCACATCTGAAAAAGCAGAAGTTTCTGGCTTTCCTGTGGCGCAGAGAGAAATGTCTTATTTTTTTCAGTTAGATGCAGCTGAGCAGAACTTTTCAGAGCCACACGTCTGTATGGACAATTAGTTTTTACATGGATTGGGTCCATGTTCTTTTCAAACCTAGCTTAATATGGAACACTGGAATTAGTGAGGCTTCTCAGCACCCCAAGTTCATGGCTCTGTGGCAGGCTGCAGGATACCTATGGTACTGAAAAGTGCTAGATCTGAAAGCAGATCAGTTGTCAACCTGATCCATATGTGTGGACTTGTGAACTGGTGTGTGTATACCCACATATACCAATATTAATCAGCAAAATTAGACAAAGTTCAAGGATAGATAATTGAACAATGGGATTGTCATCCGACTTTCCATCTGCTGTAATATTCATGGCATGCATGTCAGTGTCTTTTCAGTTCATACATCTTCTTTCATTGTCCTACTATACATCCAAATGGTTTAGAAAGAAATAAGAGTGCAAAGAGCCTACAGTTATCACCACACACTCACTTTATGTCCCATCAGAATACACACCTAGTTTCTCTTGGAAACAAAATTTAAATGACCATCTCCTCAGAGACCAGGCATAAATACCTTCATAAGGGACTTCCACAAGGCCATTCTATTTGGTATTTCATGCAAATACGTAGAAACACTTATCTCAGAGTTCAGATTTCTCAGACTTTTACTCTCTTTTGGTTTCACAGTGCTTGTCAGATACTAAATAATGATAGACATTATAATCAGGACAGAACTGTTCTTCCATTGGGCACAAATCTAAAGCAAATCCACTGGTGTCAGAAGCTTTATCCTAGATTTGGGTTTGTGTACATGGGAACAGAATCTGTACCATACATCTTATTTTTCTTTTGATATAATCCAGTGTATCCGGAAATAAGAAAGCCATATCAAGCCCCAGATCAAATTGTTAAAGATAGCAGCTTTCTTTTACAATCTGGGTGGCCTTCACCATGTCTGGGAAAACGTGAACCCAGTGGCCCTGGTAACGCATCACCTGCTTTTTTCCAGACTTCTGTAATCAATTTGTCTTTATCCACCACATTACCAAAAGACACTATTAAAATTCATATCTGTGTGTTCTCCCCAGAGGGTAAACCATCAGAGATCTCCAGGGTTTTGGAGGTTTTTGTGGAGGTACATAAGGCTTTAATTATGTTTAAAATAAGATCAAATTTCAGATACTCTACCAGATTTCTGTAGGGCTATTTTGCACTCTGAAAACTTGATCAATTATCAACCTCACAAATTACATCTTTTGTTTACATTTTTCTAGAACACTGAAGACTGTTGCTTTAAAACAGTGTTCCCAGGCTTAAATAATGATGTTTCAGTTTTTTGCTTCAAGACTTAAGATGACCTCTCCTGTAGACCCTGGAATGGTATGGGCCTGAAGGATCTTAGTTTCATTTAGGATTATTTTTAAGATACTCAGTATTCTCTAAGAGTTAAATCCTGAGGTTTTGCCTCAGGCAAAGCTAAAATAAATGGAGTTCTACCCAAGAAGTGGAAAAATCAAGTAAAACTTTAAATTTTGGCCCCAAGATATTAACATCTTCTAAACTGTCAGGAGAGATGCAGTATTTGTTTTATCTAAGGAATTTGTTCCACTGTTTTGCTAAAACACTTGGCATTATTATTGAAGAAAGAAAACTCAGTTCCTCTTGCAGATGCCTCTTTCTGCAAAGCAGAGAAGACAAACATCTAAAAGAACATGTCTTCGGGCTACCATCCCCCTGCTTGAATTTGAGGCCCCTTTCAAAAGAATATCTCAGAAACATGAGCAGCATTCCAGAAATAAGTAAAAATGCAAAACTGATTGGAAAGAGAGAACACATGTAAATAACAATTCTGCAATGAGACCTGTCATGAAGAATCTGCTGGACTTCCAGAGCAGAGCTGCCAGTAACTCTGCACCTGTGTCTATCTACCCATTTACTATGTTGTACTTGTCCATCATGTCCCAGAGTATTGTTCCGTGGAAATCCATGAGAACACTTGATTGTTGTTTTCAAAAGGCAATTCTTAGTTTTCAAACACTGTAAAATTTCTTAGTGGAAATTAGCACATAAACATGGGTTATCTTAACATTCCATTTTTAATAACTCTCTATATCTCCTTTTTATTACTTTTTGCAACATCATATTTCTTGTATCTAATAAGTGTTTCTTCAGTGTGTCAATATTGTTCTGTTGTTTTCAGTGGGAAAAAAAAAGTACTTTCTGTAACTGGAGTTCCTACCCATAAATACTGATCACTCAAATCCCATTTTGCTTCATTCATACTGTTTCCTACACTGTGCCAGTTTGGCCAAAT
>VXAC01004444.1:601033-611645 GCA_013399225.1 Rhipidura dahli | reverse complement strand
ACAGCTAACAGCTAATGGTCCACGGCTAGTGGTAATAGAATACATCTCTTTTTAACCTAGGACAAGGTATTGTACATCATTCTTTTGGAACATCATGTATTGTATTGATTAACACATAGATATCAGGGTATTTGGAAATCCACACTCATTTTTTATATTGTTCTGTTATAGGTTTCTAAGGGGACCACAGATAAGCCCAAGTTTATCTGTGATTAATTTATCTTTTAACTAGAAATAGTAATGTTTTTGTCTCAGCTTCTTAGACTACAACTCTTCAGGGCAGACAGCCTTTTATTTTGTGCATGTACAGTACAAAATAAAATGGACACTGCTAGAAAAAACCAGAAACATCAGTAACTATTACACTAGTAACAATAATGATAATATTAATAGCATATATTTAGATGCAGTGTGCATGAGGTAGCTATGGATTTAGTGGAATCTTACCATCTTGCTTATGGTTTTGCTTTTCTTTTTTCTTTTCTTTTCTTTTTTCTTTTCTTTCTTTCTTTTTTTTTTTTTTTTTTTTTTTTTTTTTTTTTTTTTTTTTTTTTTTTTTTTTTTTTTTTTTTTTTTTGTGTGTGTGTCTGTGTTTTACTTAGGGAAATTTAAGTTTTTCTTGTGTGGAGCCACATACAGTGCCTGTCTTTTTCAATGCCACCAGTTACCTTGAGGTTCCTGGTCGTCCAAGCCAGGATCTGTTTTCAGTGAGTTTCCTTTTCCGGACCTGGAACCCAAGTGGGCTTCTTCTCTTCAGCAACTTTGCAGATGGCCTGGGGAATGTTGAGATTGACATAAATGAGGGCAAAGTCAGCGTCCATATCAACATCACCCAGGTGAAGAAGAACCGGATAGACATCTCTTCGGGTAAGTGTATTTTGGGTTTCTTTATATTTGGTATAATTTTGGTTAATGTTGTTTAAAATCATGGTGCACCTAGAGATTGGAACAACTTTTTATAAAATTTAAAGTTTTTGTTGTAACTATATTAGATCCTTTACTATTTCATTGAGTAAGAAGTACAAGAATGTTGAAACAGTTGTTAGATTTAAAAAAAAAAAAAATCTTATTGTGTCAAAAATCACCCCTTATCCATGAGGCAGCATTTCTTCTTTATCCTTCCTTCCTTCCTTCTGTCTTGCAGTTTTCTCTCCAAAAATATTTGGTTTCAAAAAGGGCATGTACTCCCTTTCTAGGAGTAGTCCTATAATTAGGCTAGGAAACACTCATAAAAAAAACCAAGTTCATTCATACCATAATTATTTGTATGGATTTTTTAGATCTCTATAGCTGTCCTGCAAAAACTTAGGTTTATTTCAAGACTTCCTTTTAGTTTTGTTGCAACAGGCACTTCAGAGCATATGAAATTAATTGTGTGTGTGAACATAGAAAAGCAAAATATGGCATCTGCCAGGTAAGGCTGCAGAAGGAATGCTGTTGTTGCACAGTATATATCACAGCAAACTTCTTTTTCCCTTCTTCTGCAGGGAATTAACAGATGCCATGATATAAACCTGCCAGGTTTTCTAGAAGTCAAAATGGTCTGCCTTTGGCACAAAGATTTCTGACCATTGTGGTCCTACAGATAAAAGGTGCACAATTTTTTCACTGACTGTTTTTAGCAGCTGACAAGGGAGAATTTCATGCAATCAAGTGTGCAGCCTTCTATGTAACTGTACATGTAGGGTATGAATAGACTCTACTGGGAGGAATTCAGCCTGGTTATCACAGAATATCAGACTAACTAAAACCACAGCCTAGGTGCAAATCTGGTTTGGGTTTCGTATCTTTGCTGTATTTCTGCCTGTCACCTGTAATAGCATGTTTTTCCAGGAGCAAGTTTAAGTCTTTTAGTCCTAATTCTATGTGCTTCTCATAAGTTACAAACTTGCTTACATTAGCAGCTTTAGTGTAAATTTTCCAGTTAATATGGGGACATGTGTACTTCATTCTGGGGCACAGTGTATTGCTGGTTATAGAAGCAGTAGTTGTACTGACTGGTAGGACTCACATGAGACAGCTCTAAGCTGATGTTCAGGTGGCAGAGTCTTGTTCCTTCACGTCCCTGCCATTAAGGTACTGAAATGGAACAGATTTCTGGTTTGTCTGGTTTTATTTGTCATAATTTCCCTTGAATACCTTGAAGTTGCATGTACTGACTCAGAGAGCTCCAACTTAGCAGGCACAGAATTCAGATAAACAGGAGAGTCTAGCCTCCCAACTTTTCAAAGACAGTTGAATTCCCACTTTTCTCACTGGTAACTGTGCACTGCTAACCTCCTTACTTGACTTCTACTTTATGAAGTGCTTCTTGATGGCTACAAGAGATCAGACAGTAGGAGAAAAATATTTTCTTGTTGACTTTCATACCTAATTCATGGGAGCATTTTGTTCAAGGAGAAAAAGGCAGATACAGTTTTATTTATTTTGGTCACACTTTGCAAAAGTAAAAGTGAAAAAATAATACATAGAAGTGCAGTGAATGGAGTGATACAATACTCTAAAGGGATCAAATAAAAAGCAGGAATGCAAAATGTTTAACTTCTGTGTAAATACAGTGATCATGAGAGGTTACATAGCATGCTGTGGGAAAACATTTGGATAATAGTAGGTGATTCATTGGAATCATGGTGCAGACATTGCTTTGCATTTAAAAACAGAGAAATAGAGAGCTGCCATAAGGCAGCCTGTTCATAGCACTTTTCTTTGTATCCCAGAGATTCTTCCCTGCTGTCTGCTCAGTTTTTATCAGGGATCTTTTTTTCACTGTGTTAGCACATCCCCTCTAGAGTCCTTACATCTTATTTCATGTTATCCTTTGGTCTTCAAAAAGACACTTAATTGTTCCTTCATTTATTTAACTGCATGTCCTAACTGCTGGATATTTCACTATATTAAATTCTTCATTAAGTTCTCTCAGTCTCTTGATCAATCTTCTTCATCTTTTTGGCAGGATAAGTCATCCCACTATTTTATTCTTGGAATATGTAAAAGAAAAGTAATACTGTTAAAATTATTAGAATGGTCTTGTGCACCTGAAGCTTCTTCACTCGTCATTTGCAGTTCAAAATTGTCTTTTGTATGAGACATTCCTACTGTCTGTCATGCCTTAGACACCTCTCTCATTCTGTCGTTGCTACCTTAAAAAATGCAGGTAGTTGATATTAGCATCTGCAGTTTTTAGAAAATTTTCTATAGATCACTTCTGGTTTTGGCGAAATACATGTTATTTTCTTCTTTAGTTATATTACATACTGTTTAACTTCCTGCTCCATTCATGCCTCCAGTCACTTTTAAACCACAACCTTTACTCTGCACATCTGATAATTAAATCTATCCCTATTATGAACACTTCGTATTTATTTTATGTGGGCTGAAAAGAATCAGGGATGGTTATAATTACTGTAGTATATAGTACATATGTTTTTGTGTTACAAGTAGAAAGCAACTGACTTTTTTATTGACCTTGCAAGCCAAAATTTCAGGTTTTAATTGACCTGGCTGTAACTTGTATAACAGTGACCAGATGACTGGTCCATGACCTGTCCTGAGCTTCTGAGTGGTAAATGGCAGAGGAAATAAAGAGCAGATAAAAAACAGTAATAAATGTTTTACTGTGTTAGTAAGGTGTGCACCCTGCTGCCCATAACAAAATGCTGAGTATAGAAGAATACTTTACATTAATTTGAACATGAACTTTCATTTTGTATTACATATGAAAAGGATAAAGATTATTAGCTCTTGTAGTTTGACTTACTGCCTGATTTTCTTCCTGAGCAAATATCTTCTTTTTTTCATTGTCTTCCCAATTGTACCTTCAAACAAGTTTCTAAACAGTAAAAAATCCCTGCCCTGCCCACCATTCTGTCAAGCATTCAGTAAGCACTGCTTAGCTGTGAACAGACTGGAAAAACTGTTGTACAAAGTCAATGCCTTTGATTTTGTTTTTTCTTACATTAATCCCATTAAGATGCTACCACCATTTGATTGATGAGAGTTATGTTAATAAACTTGCTGTTACTAAGAGGAAAATCAGGCCCACTGAGAGCTGAAATAAAGATTTAATTAGAAGAAATAAGCTACTGACTGTGCAGAATTACACAGGTGAAATACTTCAAGTTTGTGTATACATCAAGACTTAAACATCCTATTGACTTTTTCTCTGCAAAGTAAACTTTGATTAATATCTTCACAATTGTGTATGTCCCAGCATAGGGATTAATAATAGGAGAGAATATCAGAAAACAGTCAAGAGACTTATCTTTACTGCTTCATATAGTTTTGGACTAAATTCTGGTTTTGTCATTATGAGATTCAGGCAAACTTTCTAGAAACTGTTGGACTTACCCAGGGGATTGATGCTAGGCTGACAAGATGGAAGGAAAATGTGGTCTTGCATTTAGAACTTTTTGAAAGCAGATTTCCAATAGAGTTTTGCATATTAAAGGATTCTGATATTCTGCTGCAGTTTAAAAGCAATTTAGTTTGAATACCTACTAAGAACTTACTCAATACTTATAATCTGGCAATTAGAATAAGTTGTTGATGAAGTCGTATTTATTTATAAGGTTTAACAAGATAATGTCTTCTTTCTTGAGCACAGAAAAATCAGCAACTGGAAAATGTCATGCTCCCAAATCTCTCATGGCTATAAAAACTTCTTTAAACTTTTCCCAAAGCCATATGCAAGTGCAGTTCAATGCAGGGTTAAGCCACAGCCTGTGTCCCAACTGCCTCTTTTTCTCCCACTTAGTTTTATCTACCTGCTTTGGCAACTTAACCCAAATTCCTTCCTAATAAAACCAAACTTTTCTGAAGCTTGCAACATGGGAAAAAATCAGTAACTCATTAAAAACACAGAGAGTATTGCTATACTCAAAGAAACAATGGTAACATTTAAAAGAACACTCCTGAGGAATCATCTAATGGCTTTACAATGTGTTTTTAAAGCAAACCTCAAATCCCTGTTTCAATATAGAATAGAACATCTCTGCCTCTTGAGAAAAGGCTGGGTTTTCATGATGGCAGATTCTAAAATAATCTCTTGATTTATCCTCTGATTATTTTCTCACTCGTTTTTTCATAAGCAGCTTTGACCTTTCATATCTAAGCATACTCTGCTCTACTTAAATACTAGAGGGTCTATGAAGATCCCTTAGATTTTATCCTACAGTACAGACGATAAGTCATTGAAAGAGGACATAGTCTCCTTCAGCCCATAAAACCTTAACAGAGAAATTTCCAGTGTCCAAAATCTTCTGCCTTTAACTTGAATTCATCTGCTTGAAGCTTCTTTTTCCCTCTTAACTCTGTTAACATCTTGTATTAGCTGCTGCTCAAGACTTCAGTTTCTCCTGTCAAGCATAAACTTATTAAAACTTGGGATAGGAATATCTTTTTGTCATGTTTACCTGTATTAAATAAATCAGCCTTCACCCTGTTGAATCCCTGGGAAGCTTTCCACTCTTCTGCTGGATCTCAAGTCATCTGAATTGCAGTTCATTTATATTTTAGACCTTGGGTTAAGATAGCATCCTTTAGGTAATAAAATGTCTCTCTCTCTGACAGATCTAAAATGTACTCTTCCAGTGACAATTCCCTGGGGCACTTTATGTGGCAATCAAGAAGTATTTTTGCTTTGGTGGTTAAATGAAGGCTTAAATAGAGAATGTGTACACACAGAGCATAAGTGCACTTCTGGTGGGCAGACAACGTTTCCCACCAGGTCCTTCTCATGTTACTGGTAGCAGGTTATACACTGACTGTTGGTAAGTGGGGGCAGATACCCCTGAGGCACTTGTCAGCATGATCGAGATGAGAGACAGAAACTCTGTCCATGAAAGACAGAATGATGACTTAGCATCAGACAAGTCTGAATATTAGAAACTTAGATTCTTCACAGATAGCCAGGTTTGTCCCTCTGTTTCTCTCTGTGTGTTTATTTTTGGCTATTGACCTTAAGCAGTGAGTGCAGCTCACATGAATAGGCATTCAAGTGTTTGAATTTCACAGAACTGAGACACAGAAATACTTGTATTTTTTATAATTATTTTTACTAGACATTCTCCCTGTAGTCTGGTTTAATCTCGGTACAGTAGACTCAGTCAGCTCAAGAAACAGAGTTCTTGTTTGCAGACTTTCTTCATCTAAGAAAATTGATGAGTTTAGTTCAGGGTTTTGTGAATTCTGCTTCATCAGTCACTGATTTTTGCTGGACAGTTACCTAAAAAGCACAAGCTATGCATTCTAAAGCATAGATGGCTCCTTTTCCAGATATTTCCCTGAGAACAATGGAACTCTTTATTGGTTGCACTGACACTTTGCAAGGATGGAGGAACCCAAGGATCAATAAACTAAGCTTTCTTAATATATACAGGAGGCTGAAGTTAGGTTTACTTGTTTTGGTCTCATTTCCTCTGAGCTGTTGACCAAAGCTAGAAGGGATCTTTGCTGATCACTATTTTAGCGTGAAAGATGAGATAAGGCTTTTTACAGCTACTATTTAAACACTCACTTTTGTCACCCTGAATTTCCTTCAGGACAAAAACCCAGAAATAGTCACTGGTTAAATGATAATCCTAAATTGCTACTAGAAGGAGTGTAATTTATGTGAGTATATCTGGACTGAACTAGTCCAGATAAACATGCCCTTCTAATTCTTTTTTGATTCAGTAAGTTTAACAGGAAGTGGACTTAATATTTGTTGCTTTCCATGTTGCCTTTCTTACTACACCTGCATCAGTTATTGCTAGTCTGGTTCTGGTCAATCTGTGAAAATTTTGGTTTTGACTTTGATGAGTGAAACATAAATCCCTTAGCTCTGAATGCTATTGAGGTGCCCAATATTTTGCAGTTACCTTAAGAACATAGATTTTTACTTCAGTGGATTCTCTGCCTATTTTTGTTGAACGCAAAGGAGCATAAAGAGACTTGGCTCTAAAGATTGGTTTATCAAGCCGAGGATGCTTATTTAAAACCAGCATAACATCTTGGATCAGAAAGATGGTGATGTTGGAACCGACATTGTAAAATATACTTAAGTTTACATTTTAAAGTCTTCCAGGACTTACATGTACTGATTGAAGTGGATATGTGGGAGGTTTTTTTACCATTATTACTTTCCTTTTAGATTATAATAAAGAAATAAACAAAAGGATACAATAGAGAGTGGAGCTATAGCTATATTTGTTGTGTTTATGCACAGCCCAACAACAGCATTCCCAGGACACCACTACGTATTCATATAATATAAAGGGTAATGAAAGGAATGTTTTCTAGTATCAGAAAGACTGCATATCAAAAATATATTTTTTTTTGCCAGTTTGCTAGTTTGCCATCTCTGCATCTTCCTCCATACAGGTGGTTCCTGGAAAAAGCTGTTTCCAGGATTCCCACACCTATGCTGACCAAGGTTTGTCATAGATGGCAGCATGATGGCAACCACACAATCATCTCAACCAGGTCTTTCAGCAATGGCACAAATACCTTCCAGCACCATTTAAACTTCCTAATTGTGGCAAAACATGGATTGCTGTTAATGACAGGATACAGTGGTTCCTGTAAACTTTTCTGTAGGTGTTAGCATTACTGGAGAAATGTGATTGGATTTCATGCTCTGCTAGCTCTTTAGTTTATCTTGTAGCTGATTTAATTTTTACTGCAAACTAGTGAGAAAAAGTATGAAATCTATCTGAAGTGTGTTTTTTACTTTGCTTCTATTTGAGAGAGAAGTCGTTGACTAAGCACATCTCGTGATCACCCAGCATATGATTAATCACTTATAATGACTTAAAGATATACTGCTATGCCTATTTAGTTTGGCAGTTATGATGTTCAGTAAATGGCTATGAGTAAGTGGAGTAGCAGAAGGTGAAAAGAATGCAGTCAGTTTTTAATCAATCATGTTAGTTACAGTCACTGTATATATGTATATGTACCATTGTGCATACAGCCATCTACCAGTCAGAGAGTTTACCCAGCTAATTTGCCAACCACAATGTGCAGAAAATTGACAGATCATTACTTGGTAAAAAGTAAAACCATTTGAATGGATTCAGGAGACCCAGGGTTCTCCTTGTTCCATCTCAAGGTCCTGTTGCTATGACTGTCCTTTGGACACAAGCTGCATTCATTCTAGGATGTCATCTTTCAACAGGATCGATAGTTTCTCCACAATCAGCACTGAAATCCAGGAACAGTTCAGTAGTTAGACTGTTCTGGAGCCCATTACAATAGACAGTATGGACAAAACACCTCTTACTCTGCCAGCCTGGCTTGTTCTCCTATACATCTCTGTGAGACTTTGTCCTCTTACTGACTCTATTGTTCCTTTCTTCCACCCCTCCCACCCCTCCATCTGTACACACAACATATTCTGGATGCCATTGCTTAAAAAGTGCAAAAATCCCAGGGTAGGAGGTAAGCTTATCGTTATTCACCACTTTATGAAGAGACACCCATTTTTAGAATCATAGCGTTCCAAAGTGTCTGTGACCCAAAGAAGCACTTGCAGGGTCAGGGGAAGAGCCAGGCTGCTGTGACAAGGCTGCTGTAGCTATGGCCGTGTAATTCCAATGGCATGACAGGCAGGAGCTGTCAGTGTTGCATGTGGCTTGCACAGGGTGGGCATCTGGATCAACAAGGTGAAGCCCCAGGGCGAGGGTGCTGGTCCAGAGACACCTCCACATGCTGTGTAGTGGGGACAGAAATGGATCATTCCTTTGGCCTGCTTACAAAGATTGTAGGGACACATACTGCCTTGTTTCAGAAGCAAGAAGCTGCAGCAGAGAGGGTGAAGAATAGGAGGTGGCTTACAAATGTAGAAACAAAGAGAAAGTTCTCAGATTTGGAAAAATGGTCTGCCATCACCTCATTTACTCTGAGTTTACTGTTTTAGAAAAATCTTTGTTGGGCAAAAAGCCTTGCTGGTGCAAAAAAGCAATTTTTATGGTTTTTTTTTAAAAAAAAAAAAAAAAAAAAGGAGAGGTGGGAAGAAAATATTGGAGACTCAGTCTCCAGTTAGAACATTGGACATTCAGTTTCTGTATACTTAGAAAAATGTTTAGGGACAGATTGGGAGATCAAAGGCCTTGAACATGTACTATGTAACAGTGTTTCACAAAAGGGTACAGAATCTTCAAGCCGTGTGCACAACACTGTGGTATGAAGCTGTCAGCTATGTGAATTAAAACTGCCAGTGCTCTTTTCACCTTCCCGTCTTCTCCAAATGCAAGAGAAGGAAAGGAGAATTTTCTTTACTTTAAAAGTCAGCATTTGAAGCATTTGCACTTAGAGTAAAACTAGGAAGAGTCTTACTAGAGCAAATGTCCTTGCATACAATTTGAGTTTTGCAATTTTTAATTTTTAATCTTATTTATCACTAATCCTCAAGTAGGTGTCCCACAACATCTCTAGCCTATTACTTACAGGAAAATAATTAAAATTCATTGTAATATTAAACACAATTCTTTTTTGGAGGGAAACATGACCTAATTACAGGCACAGAACTTTAATTTATGTGCTGGGAACTGACACTCAATATCTTCTTTTGCATTGCTATTCAGGAACCTGGAAAATAGATTATTATCTGTGACAGGTTTCTGGCAGTCCCTCTTGGTTTGACAGTGTTATTTTAGAGAGAAGAGAGAGTCACTTTTGTATATAATGAAAGGAAAAGTTGTCAAGCATTCATACATATTTTATGCTGCATAAAACTTAAGTGCTGGAGGAAAGATTCTGTTTTCAGTCATGCCATTGTAAATGCATAGTGTTTCTGCTGACCTCTAAGTTTGCATCAATGACACACAATGGCATCTAGCCCAAAGGATTAGTTCCATTTTTTTACACAAGTAATCACAGAATCACAGAATTACCAGGTTGGAAGAGACCTTCAAGATCATCGAGTCCAACCTCTGTCCTAACACCTCAACTAAACTAAACCATGGCATCGAGCGCCACATCCAATCTCTTTTTAAACACGTCCAGGGATGGTGACTCCACCTCCTCCCCAGGCAGACCATTCCAATATTTTATCACTCTTTCTGTAAAAAAGTTTCTCCTAATATCCAATCTATATTTTCCTTGGCGCAACTTAAGTCTGTGTCCTCTCGTTCTGTCAGTGGTTGCCTGGAAAAAGAGACCAACCCCCACCTCACTACAGCCACCTTTCAGGAAGTTGTAGAGAGTGATAAGGTCCCCTCTGAGTCTCCTTTTCTCCAGGCTAAACAACCCCAGCTCCCTCAGCCGTTCCTCATAGGGCTTGTGTTCCAAGCCCCTCACCAGCCCTGTTGCCCTCCTCTGGACACGCTCAAGTGTCTCCACGTCCTTCCTGAACTGAGGGGCCCAGAACTGGACACAGTACTCAAGGTGCAGCCTCACCAGTGTCGAGTATAGGGGAAGGATGACTTCCCTGCTCCTGCTGGCCACTGCAGCTCTTTTAAGTCAGCTTGACCGTTACCAGGTTTTTTTGGTTAGCACAGTAATGCACAACTGTGAGGTGTAATTTGGCACTTTGGCATTTTCTACTGACATTGACAGAACTAAAAACAATTTCTATCTATGTAGTTTCTTGAAATGGCACCAGGCATAGTCTGTATTGTCTTTTTTTTTTTTT
>VXAC01004444.1:589032-600994 GCA_013399225.1 Rhipidura dahli | reverse complement strand
TTTTTTTTTTTTTTGATAGAAGTGGTAACTCTTTGCTGCAAAAATTGACTTGGGGAGAAAAACAGTTTCTAGTTGTATGTTGCTAGCTCTGCCTTTAGTCTCTTCTTGTAAAAGATGGTAAGTCCCTTTAGGCATTTTTGCACATTGTTTGTTTTCATTTCCAAATGTTGCTGAAGCAGCATCACATGAGCACTGAGGTGAAACAGAGGAACCAAAGTACTTTTGTTTCTGTAAGTTGAATGGAAGATGATATTGTCTTTAAAAAGCTTACTCATTAAGTTTATATGTTTGTTAGGGAGAAAAAAAAAATCTCAATCCTCTTACTGTGAGGCAGACACTATAAAATACATAGTTTATTTTAGTACTACCTGGTGTCCACACAGACACTGTTTCACTAAGGAGAAAAACTGAAAGTTCTACACATATTCTTCACAGAATATTTACTTACTGAAGAAAAACAAACATGTTTTGTCATGACATGTAGAGTCACAAACATGTAGAGTCATGACTTCCCCTATGCCTTTTCCAAGAAATGTATGAATGTACAATGAATTTGAGGGATTCATTATTTTAAAATAGAAAAATAACTTTTCTTTTCTTTTTGCAGATTCAAAATAGTGGAACATCATATTGCGTGCCCTCAAGTGTAAGGGTTTCATTGATTAACCTTTTGTAAGCTTTTCTAACAATTCATTTTCTGCATATTAGCACATACATTGAAACAAATTGCCCAGTGGGATCAACTTTTCCACAGCACTGGCCCGAGTTATCCACCAGGAGAAAATAACATTTTAAACATTTGACATTGGTACTTAGATAATTACCTGTGAATACAGTAATAGGTAATAGCACATGCCATGTCTCTCAGTTCTGGAATTTGCAACTCAGGACTCATATTTTTGACTGTACTGGATCTGGGAAAGAATAATGTGGTGCAGAAGAATCTTTGGGAGGTTGGGCTGTTTCTATAGTATTGGCAACAACTGTGATTTTACCAAATTTGCTGTGTGATAAAGAGTTGTTGTTTCCTACACAAGAATATCTGGGCCCAGAGGGATGACTTTCATCTTCTAAAGCATCCTTCAAAGGCACAGAACTGGGCACAACACAGCTCTGCCTTCTTCACCTTCCCAGGAGCTATATATATATATATAGAGAGAGAGAGAGAGAGAGAGAGAGAGAGAGGGAGAGATGATATTTTATTGGCAGTCCCCTGTAAAGGAAACAAAACAAAACAAAAACCCCCAAGAAATTAGTAAACCATTTCATTTTCCTTTGGCAGGATGACCCTGAGTTACATTTCTATTGAACAAATTTGGAGCAAAAAGAATGCACTTACCTCTTCTACCTTTTTTCTTTTTCTTTCTTGCTTTGAGCAGTACAATATGAGGTGTTCTTTTTTGATTGTTTGCAGGAAAATGTTGATATGAATGTGATGTTTGCGTCATCTTTCTTTTAATATAATGTTTCCTTCAGCAGGCCCTTATCTTTGGGAAACTTTTAACTTCATAAGTGTGGAGTTTTAGCATTCCATTTCTTATTACAGGTAATGATTATAATAACATTATGTTAATACTTTAACTAATTTTGCTACTAATAATAAATAATTATGTTACTGGAAGCATTATAGTCCATCCTCTTCTGTATACCATCCCTCTGGATTAGCATTTTGAGTGTTATTTCTTCCCCAAGTCAGGAATCTCTAATCAGTGTTGCAAGTTTTTAGTCTCCACAAGGCTATTTCATAATTAGAAAAAGGTTATATGCTTTTAAATAATGACCAAAAAACCCATTCAGAAGCATTAATTATTTGAAATATGGTCATTCCAATGAGAAAAATCCACTTGGATCATCCTAAGCAGACACTGCAGTAGACGCTCTGCAGCTGGACACAAGAAGACTTTTTTCTTTTGTAGAAAGATTGAGTGTCCATTATATTTTCTGAAGGCTTCATCAGGCATTTTTAGTATTAGGTCTCTCTGCCATTCCTGTAGTCATGAATCAGACCCAACGGAGCCAGGATTTGTGTAAGTGGTGAGCCATTGAATGGTCATATAATAGAGGAATGCTGCAGGTCTGTGGAAAACTTGGTTTTTTCCAAAGCAGTATTTTTCCCAGGATTTTCATGTTTGACTTTGTGCTACTGGAATTCCATCATTATTTGTAAGAGTATGCAGAAAAGTGTTGTACCAAGGAAGGAGTTGTTAGATGTATCACATAACCACACACTAAGGTAGATGGAGGTTGGGAGAGGATTCAAGTCAATGCTGGATAAAGATTTTTGGTAAACATGCTTTTTTAGATACACAAATAAAAATTAACAATATTATATTTGTTTTATATGTTATATTAGTAGCTCTGCAAGAAGTTAGAAAGAAATGTGTTAGTTTTCTACTTTGTGATTTTGCTGACTCCTTTCCCCTTTTATGGAAGCTTTTATTCTGCTTTGGTTTTTTAACACAGATGCACTACTTACTCCTCAGATACTACAGCTTCCTTAGAATTTTCTTCACATATGGCATTAAATTCCAGTTGAAAAATATGCAGAGAAAATAAGCTTTCCTTATGTACAGGCATTTGGTGTGTACAAACAAGTGAAGCAAATAGCTTAGCTATTTTTACTTTTTAAAGTGTGTGTTATTTTTATGGAAATAATCTGAGGTCCAATATGGTGTTCTCGGATTGTGTCCTCAGAACAATTTCAGCAACAACATTGAATATAAAGGTACAAGTGGGGAAAGGAACTACACAGTTCTAACTAAAGGCTCAACAGCAGTGGATTTGTTCTTTTTTGTTTCCTTTTTTTCTTTTCAAACAATAGTTATAATTAACATGCAGCTCTGTAATTTGTTCCTTAAAGCAAATTCAACTTCTGCAGAATTTTTTTAAACCAGCCATAAGGATATGTCCTCATCAACTTCTAATGAAAGACAGTTTTAAAAAGCTTGAAACAATCCAGTAATGTTTTGGAAATCTTTTTTAAATGATAAACTGAATAACATTCAGTACTGATGTTACTTTTGTATTAATAGCACCTTTAATAGCTCGCTCTTGTAGCATATTTTACATGCACAAGAGGAACTTTTCCTTTCATTTTAATTACCTTTAAAAAAATTTGTCTGTTCAGTTATGTCACCCAAGTGTTGCAAAGTAGAATTGTTTCTTAATACTATTAATAGATTTTTATGAAATTCATTTTCATTTATTAAAAAAATGGATGTATATTGTCATAAAAGTGATGAGCAAACTGTAGTAGGTGTAAAATTAAAGAACATACCCTAGCATTATTCATAATTTAAAAGAAATTGGATTCTTAAAAGTATTCCTAATCTTCTGGGTATCATTGACATGTCTACAACAAAGCTGAATAGAAAGAAAGCATCACATTCAATAGCTGAAGTTCAGTTTGGATCAAAACTTGCAACTCAAATCTGGTTTTGTCATTTGTAAGTTTAATCAGGAATTTAAATACCCATAATCATAAGCAAACATGAATGTTTATTGACTTAAAATTCTGCATTCACTGACACCCTCAACTAGCAATTAGGTATGGAACATTGCAGTTGATCATTTTTCGACCATTGTGTGTAATGATTCACACATTTAGAATAAAGAAGCTCAAAATAGCATCTTGTCTCCACTCAAAACCAGTACAGTCTCATAGGAAAACTGGTATTATGTTATTTTGAATTGTTGAGATCTCTGATAGCTGCCGTGTATCCTCAGTTCACACTGGAAACAGTAGAAATTTGTACATTGTTAAGAGCCCAGAAAGACTATGATGCTGACACTTCCAGTCCTGAAGTAAAAATCAGTCAAAATCTCAGGCCAAATTGAATCCAATGAGAATTTGAATCTGACTGCTTCTGAGAAAGGCTCTGCAATACACCTTTTTTTTTTTTAAACCCAGCTATTTGAAAGTTACTCTTCAGATTATCTAAGCACAGCAGCAAAAGGTCCAAGAATGTGCAAGGTCCTTTCCTCTGAGTATTCACAGCAGCTCACACCATGTCAATGATGCCTGTGTGGTGCTTGTCAGCACTGTCAGGACTCACTGCCTGCCTCTGGAAGTTCTATTTTCAGTTCATTCCATATTCATTTAATGTAAAAGGCAGGTGAGGGGGGGTGACAACAGGGATCAGAAAGCCCTTCTCCAGAACCTTACTTGTTATCATTTGTTCCTTTGAGATTTAGCCTGTCAACTTAAAAACTTTATCTCACAGTATTTGAAGTTTTTGCATTGCAAAGAGCTGGTTGGGAGTATAAAACTTGACTAATATCTGCAGTTCCATTCTCTTTACAATCTGATCATTTTTATTATGGAATTTAATTTGGAATTGGAAGCACTGCTGCCTCAAGAAGAAATATGGCATATGTATTTAGATATGTAGATAAGGGATATTCAGTAGAAAAAGATGTACATGCTCTGACTGGATGAGTCTTATGAATATGCCTGTGGCCAAGCAGCAAAACCAGAAGCTGTTATTCATTTCAGATTACTGTGTCTTTTTATTTTGTGTGGTACAGATTCATTAAAATAATACTTTTGGGGTGGTTTTTTTTTGTGCCAGGAATTCTTCAGATAGGACATTTTGAAAGGTTGTCACTGTCAAGGGTAGATGACTAGTAGATGAAATCTAGCAGAGTTCTGCCACCGGTACTCTTGAGAGACTGTCTGGCAGGTTACAAGGAAATGCCACCTGCCACTCATTCGCATGTGTCAGGACTCTCACTCCAAAAGGGAGGGGGAGCAGTACTTCAGGACTTGCAGGAAAAGATGTCATTGGCACCAAACTGTCAAACCTGCAAGGGCCATTGAGGACGTTACACAAAATAAAAAGTTACTGGAATAAATCTCTTGGCTTCTATAGATATTAAGCACTCTTATGTTCAAAGAAAGCTCTCTGCAGTTTTCACTCATTCCCAGTCTGTTTAAGCCCTCCAAGAGTTACATCTCCATGGGAGCACCCAGGCAGGTACACAGACACAGTCCTTATCTTGTGCATCCCACTTACTTTAAAATCAATGCCAAAGCAAGCAGGATCCCTTTATACCTTTCTTTGTCATTCAAGCACCTAAAACACAAGATGTGAAAGAGTTGTAGCTTTGCAGAAGGTTTATAAGAATACGTTCAGACTTTACCTCTTCTGCTTTCTCCTCTTGTTTGAGGCAAGGAAAAAACATTACAGCTCAGAGATCTGGCTGTTTTACTCTTTATGGCTCACTTCAAATTCTGTTGTAGTAATAAAATTAGTATGGGAATAATGCATGATACACCATTCTACTTAGAAATGGGACATGGTTCTGGGTAAATGTTTAGCTCGTCCTTATGAATTTCAGCATTGGTAAAATGTTTTGTGCTATAGAAGGACATTAAAAAGATGTGCTGAGTTTGTTGGTTTTGATATATATTTTTTTTAAATTAGGAATGACCTTAATCAAATTTTAATGTTGTAAAAGCAAACATTAAGAAGTTGTTTTCTCATTGTAAATATGCTGAGTTGCATTGCTTGTCCCATGCCACCAACATCAGTCTTTACAATTATTTTTGGAATAGTAACTATGATGGAAAAAGCCATATACTGTATGCATAATGTAGCCAAATCTGATGGGTTTAATATATATCTCCTCGTGCAGACAGAATGTTTTTAGGATTTTACTAAATTTTGTCCCTTAGAATCAAATATTTATTGTAAATAAATAAATTAAACACAGAGGTTCATCATTTTTATTTATCATTATGAGAAACATATTGCACTTTGAAAAATAATCCTAAGGGAATAATTAATTTGCTTTTCACAAGCTGATCATTGTTATATTGGATTGTGTTGTAATTAATTAATATATCAAAAAGCACTAGCATAATCAAATACTTCTTATTTTGACATACATTGTACTCCTGCAATGTACAAATATGCAGACAGATGGGAAATACATCAATTGAAAATCTATCCTATGAATGTGAATATTTGAAAAACCTTTCGGGTTTTAGTGCACTTTAACAAAATATTTACTGTTTAGCATCTTTTTCTGCATTTCTACTTCATCTGTCATCTGAAGCCTGACACAGTGTCATTCTTCTGAGTCAGTTTGGCAACAAATCAGGAAAACCCAAGTCATTACTCAAGCAAAGCATATGTAGAAGTTGGGGGGATATGAAAGGAGCCAAACCAAAGTCTAATAAATTGTGTTTAAAACTTCAGCTCTCTCCTAGTTAGGTTGTGAGGGTGCCAGATGAGTTTATCCACAGGCTGATAATCCTTCAGGCTCAATATTTCAGCTGCCTGTGTGGTAGAGAAATTATATATAGATTCTCAGAAATTTTGTAAAGCTGACAGGAAGGAAAAGTTACAGAATGTTTTTGTGAAAAATTCATGAATGCAAAGACATTAAGAGAACACATTCTCTGATGATATAAATCTGTACCTGTAATTGAGCATCCTGTGAAACAATATTAACAAGAGTAGCACAAAAAGACAAGTTTTTAAAAAATCATGAGCCTAGTCCTTTTACATTGTGAACCCTTTTAGGTTTAATCTGGTTTTCAAACTTTTCATATCCTTTCAGTTTCTGAAAACTCAAACGTATACGATGATTTTTTTCAGTGCATTTTGATTTAGTAGTCGCTGAGATCCTCTTGTAATCAGTTTTCTGCAGGAATCGTCTCCTTCAGTAAAGCCTCAGGTATGTTAAGGTGTAATAAAAGCACTGGTGGCATGAATTGCTTTCTGTTGTGAGAGCTGGGAGGAATAAGCACCACATGTCTCTGCCTCTAAGTTTCCAGAGAAACCTACCTTTTCCACTCCTGGTTCCTTATTCTTCAAAAGGCAAAGCAAGTGAGAAGAAGCTTATGCCTTAGAAAACATGAAGAGAAGGATCATTCAGGCAACTGACTGTGGGTAGCAGAGGCCAGATAATGTACCCAGCCATTTCCAGCATTCTGCAAGAGCTGTATATTACAGACCTGAGATATCAGGAGGGAGTTTCCTTTGGAAGGCAAAGCTGAAAGGAAACCTATTTTCTTCAGCAGCAGGGAACAGCATGAAAAAAATATTTGTGGAAAGCAGTGGAGAAAGATGAAATAAGAAAAGTCAGAGGATCTCTTTGTAGATAACAGTGAAGTTGTGTATTCTTACAAATAGGCTGAGGTGAAATGTTTTCTTTTAGTTCATTGCTACTTGATAGTGGCAACTTTCTTACCCAAAGCACTTCATGTTAGTCATTATTACTTGTGTGTTTTTATTAGTGTATTATGGGAACACTGGAATGATATAGTAATGCTGGATTAAGTATAGGCAAATGGCCTGAGTGTATTCCTTACCAAGGTAAAGGGATAATTTTTGTATTCCACACTGAGCTTTACGATGGGTTACACTGATGAGTAGTGCTTTAGCAGGTTCATGCCATTTATGTGTGAAAGTATGACAGACAAAAGTACCTTTGGCTGAAGTGCAGCCATGCCTTCAGTGTCTAAAGTAAGGATGCACTGGTGCAAAACTGCTAGTTGTTCTTCTATGTTTGACTCAAATGTATTTTAGAACAGCAAGTTGTCTATATTTTTTATGAAGCTGTGAGGAGGAAGACAGCTTACAGTTCTCAGACAGAGTTGTCTAAAGATTGAAAAGAAAAATTAGTTTTATCCAATTATAAGAAACCTATTCTTCTAAAAACACGTGTGAAGTTGTAGATAACAGTCCTTAAACTTACACTCCTGCTGAATCTTTCCCTTCATCAGAGTTTTCTGTATAATACTGCCTGCAGATTCAGATGCTAGAATAGCTGGGGCATCCTTGGTTCAGTATGTGCTCTGTGGCAGTCATATATTCTTGAATTTTATTGTAGTCTGTCTTCAGTATGGGTGCTTGGACTGGGGACAGAACATTCAGCAGTGTTATGACCAATACGTAATGCAACGATTTTAATACCCCACCAAGAGTGGGTAAATTTACAAAATTTTTAATTTCCAAGCTGTAAAAAAACAAACCTCTTTTAGCATTTTATCCTTAATGCTGTAATTTTGATGACTCTCGATTGCTCACTTTCCCCCCAAAAAATCTCTATCCAACATTATTTGTTTCTAATTCCTTACTTAGATTATTTTTGAATCCATTTGTGGACCACACCTTATTCTAACATTCAGTTCTCCATTTTTTTTTTCACTCATAGTATTTTTCTTTTCAAATTCTTCCTTATATATAAAGGAAAGTAAAACCAACCGAAACAGCATTATAGGAACTGAGAGAAGAGATCTAAAAATTTAAAGACACATGCTAATTTAACACCATGGATGGCTTCACAAGCATAAATAAATTTGGAAAAGTATATTAATATTTTCTGAAAGCCCTTTAGTAGTGTAGCCATTGGGGAGGTATAACATTTTAAAGAGTAAGGATAATTATTGGGATAGTAGTAAGGGGATATAAACTTGCCATGGATCATGTCAGACTATAATTCAGAAGAATAGAAAAAGTAGAACAGTAATGCTCTGGTAGGTCCAAATTATAGCAACTAGAGGGGGTCCCGTCTAGTCCTGAATTTAAAAATGTGTATTCCTGCAGAACTGAATTCACAACTGCAGCATAAAAAAAATTATGCTGGTTCTTAGTATCCTTTCTCTTCTTGGCAAACTCATCTTGCAACATAACTGTTTAGATTTATTTTTACAAAGCAGAGTTAAATTCTGTCAAGTTTGCCCTTTTGCTCAAAGTGCATTAGTGTCTTAGCTTTATTCACTGATGATTTGTACTTGTGGGGGAAAAAAAGCAAAACAACAAAACAACCCCATGCCCAAAAAAAAGCCTACTAAAATTATTTAAGCACATTTCCCCAGAAATACTATTTGCAGCTCAGCAAGCAATATACTGCTTTGTGCTGCTTACAGACCTTTTTACTAGCCTCAATTTTCTTGCCAGCCTGGGCTCCCTATCTTTTGGGCCAGATTTTCCATCCTTGCATAAATTCTTTTATCTCTTCTACCCAGTCCAGTTAGCAAGGTCTTAAAATATGAACATCCATTGATCTTTTGTCACATACTGTATCTTTTTGCCTCTGTGGGCATATGGGTCATTAAAATCCATATTTTTATCTACTCCATGTGTTTAGGGTTTTTTACCATTACTACTTTTATTTTCTGCCCAGCAAAAGTAGTTTTTCTCTGTCTGGAATCTTCAGTATGTTTTTGCTTCTTTGCTCCTTTTCATTTCCTTTTTATTTCTAACAAAGATACTGAAAAGACCGAAATTGATGTTTCTCAAGTCTATATTCTTTTTCTTGAGTTTTCAACAATGAGTTAAAAGTTTAGCAGGATTGCTTTTTAATGACTCAGCAGTATAAATAATTCTCTTTTTGTAGGTAAGAAATAAAACAGTAGACTTTTTCACCAGGCTTTACTACATTGGGTTATACATTTATTTTGTGGAATGTAGTGATGGGTGGAGATGGGGCTGAAATTCTCTCAGATGCTACAGGTAGCTGAAGAACAGCTATATAGGTTAACCTCTACTGGTTTGCAAATATCTGTAATAGATATATCATGTTTCTATAAATGGTGGTGTCCATATAATGTTGTTAAGTAGTAATAGATACATCATGTTTCCATAAAGAGTGGTATCTGTTTAATGTTGTTAATATCACATATTTTTTTAATGTCAAATCATCATAGTAAAAGTAAGAGGCAGCTTTTCCTTAGGGAGCAGCCGGTCCATTGCACAGATAATGGTGTTACCATGGAGAGGTGGATCCTGAGCCATAGTGACCCTAAATTTTCCAGTACTTACAGTACCTTAGGCAAATTAATTTTTTTTAAATTCATATTCAAGTGCCTTTTTGTATCTCACAACATGGTTTCCCTTTAGAAACTCTTTGTAATTACCTTTGAATTTGGTTTTCAGTGTTTCTGAAAAATAGTCCTGCTCTCACAGTAGACTGATTCATTTGCTTAGATTTCACTTGCAGGCACAATACAGCATATTCTCTCATATGTCCTGTCTGAAAAGAAGTGGTATGAACAAGCATGGGCTTGCACAAACTCCTAAGAGGTTTAGAAAACTAAAATGGAATTTTTTCTATTACCTCAGATTTGCTTCACTTCTTTTTAACTCCAAAATACATATTGGGGATTACTATCTCACTCACCATATTCCTAAGAGTAAACATCTCAAATAAAAGTGTACTAGGTCTCAACAGCTCATTAAAAAATAATCCATTAACATATTTTTGCATGCATCTTTAGAAGATAAATTATTTATATATTCTAAAAAAATAAAGTTTAGCAAAAGAAAATGTAAATCCAGTGCTGGGTAAACTTTGGTGTTTATATTTTCTGACTAAACTCAGATTATAATTTGCCTCTCTTATAATTAGAGTTAGAACAAAATTTTTAGTCATATTTTCACCTATAAATTAATTTGTTTTCTTTTTCAAAAGAGATATTATTCATTTAGCATAGACAGTGTTACATTGTCTATATAACTCCTCTTTTCTGCAGAAGCCCAATTACACATGTAAGGCAAAATTAGAAACCTGCACCAAATAGCTAACAATTTCATTACACTTGTGGGAAAATCAATAATATTTATCATCTGAATGAATTGTGGCCTTGGCTAAAATGTGTCATTTATGTTGAGTATGCTAATAATATACTAGTAGGGAAAACGGCAATTTATTAAACTGATAGAACAACTGCAGTTTCTATAAACTTCCACTCTGAACTCCCTACTTCTGTATGTTCTGTTAGAAAATAATGAGGTCTGAATGAACTTTGAACAGAACTGTATTGTAGATTTGAGGAAATTCTGTCTCTGGGTGTGTAGAAACTTCACTGCATCAGCTAAATAATCCTGTTTCATTAGCTATCCCATCACATGGGGTGGAGACAGTAGGTTTGCCCAAAGAGAAATCCAGCTCAGCTGATGACAGAGATGAGATGAGAGATTGCTTGGATGATCTGCTGTTGTCTCCTTCAGGAGACTCATGAGGAACAGGAACTTTAGGGTTAGTACCAGGGACTTGCTGTGATAATTCCAGAACGAGGCTGCTTGCCAAAACAGGAGCATCCCTCCCTTTACTTGTTTCTATGTGCATATTTCACTTAGAACGTCTGGTCCATCTGGGAAAAACAAACAAACAAGCAAAAAATGCAAAATTCAAGAAGAGTCCAGCCTTCAAGCTCCACGCCTGAAATTGTGTTGAATCCTCTGGTTTTATCATATTATGAAAATTATTAACTTTTCCTATGGATTTTGTTGCATCTTTTAATCACCACAGCTGTTCCACTGCAGCAAATGCTGAAGGGAAGCAAGCTTCTTAATAATTACTGGTGCTTATACTTACATGTTTGCCAGGTACAGTCTGTATTCATACACTTTTTCATGTTGCATTCCTATCCTTCAGTGTTGTAGTACTTCCATGAGAGCAGATGTGTTGCCATGTCCCTGCCAGAACAGGAAAAAATTGCTCCCTGTGCATGCCCTGTACTCACAGATGTTTCCTTGCATGTTGCACTCCTCCCATGTTTTGCTGATAACTTCTGCAGTAGGAAAAAATGTTGTCCCTTGCAGTCTGTGCTACAGCAATGAGGATTGTCTTCCAGAGTTTGCATGACTAAAACCAGTTCAGTAGGACTGTCTTTGCTTTTAGTTATTTCTGTCCTTTCGGGTTTTTTTTTGAATCTAAAAGATGAAACTCTGGTTTTGGTTTATATCTGCTTTTTAGAAAGATAGAAAATCTCTACAGTTGCTGCCATATGATTTTTAATAGATTAGGCAGTGTCAAAAGCAGTAAGAAATTAACCTTGCATCTCTAAATTCAATCATATCAGTGTTATCTTTGCACTAGTGTTTATACCAGTATGTCAGAAGTTCGATTCTAACCCTGTAGTTTTCAAAATAAGTAACAACTTTTGAGAGTCCCTTTGGTCTAAGCTTGGCCAACTAATTCTTGATCAAAAAGCTAAGACTTAAAA
>VXAC01004444.1:537760-588990 GCA_013399225.1 Rhipidura dahli | reverse complement strand
AAAAAAAAAAAAAGTAAAAGATCCTAAACCCTAATATAACCAACTGTAATGTTTATATTTAGAGAAAGAGACTCAGAGGTGAGGTTTGATGAACTGACCCCAGAAACTGGGATTTAATTGCTCTTAGGAGCAAAAGATAGAAGTAAATTTGAAGAGAGGCTGTAGTGTTAGCATATTATGTGAGAGAGAAATCACATTTCCTGCATCTTGTCTTATCATAGATAAATCTCCACATTCTGCTTTCCTTATAATTCTAGAAGGAAAATACCACTAGTGGTTTAAAGAAGAGAATATTTGGTCACTTCAATATAAAAAAGAGATTAAGCTATTAGAGAGCATCGAAAGTGCAACAAGGATGGCAAAAGGCCTTGAGAAGAAACCGGATGAGGAGAAGTTGAGGTCACTTGGTCTGTTCAGCCTGGAGGAGGCTGAGGGAAGACCTCACTGCAGTCACAGCCTCCTTGTGAGGGGAAGAGGAGGGGCAGGCATCAATCTCTGCTTTTTGGTGACCCATAACAGGACCTGAGGGAATGGCCTGAATTTGTGTCAGGGGAGGTTTAGGTTGGGTATCAGGAAAAGGTTTTTCCCCAAAGGGTGGTTGGGCACTGGAACAGCTCCCTAGGGATGAGGTCACAGCCCCAAGCCTGACAGAGTTCAAGAAGCATCTAGACAATGCTCTCAGGGACATAGTGTGACTCTTGGGGTGTCCTGTGCAAAGCCAGGAGTTGGACTTGATGATCCTGATGGATCCCTTCTACCTCAGGATATTCCATGATATCTAAACCCTGTCCATCTATTGGAAAGGACAGATGCTCATAGGATTGTGTTACATATCAGTTTAGGGTTGCCTTGCTTCCCCCATTACTGCATTGTTGTGAAATCATTGTAATGATGAGATGAATCAGCTTTTGCTAATCCAGCCGTACCCTCTAAGATCTTCATTCTGTATTCTGGGCTGTGCCTTTAAAGACTACTCTTTAGGCCTAGAAGAAATTCCTTGAGTTTAGTGGAAAGACATATATTTTGATTTGGATACCGTTAATTTTATTCTATGTTATGCATATGTGAAATTTGATCATCTTAATAAGCATCTTCAATTATTCGGTTTTGTAAGTTCAGTGACCATTTTATTATTCCTATCATGAGCAGACTTTTTTTGTGTGTGATAAAGGTTCAAAATTAATGAAATTTTTGCTTGTTTTGATTTTCTTTTGGCATAATTTAAAAATTATATTGCGTGTGTTTGAAGGAAAAAGCAAGATGCACTCCATACTTGGGAAATTAAATGTTTCAATTCACCTAAATCAAAGCAGAAGTAACAAAATCACCTCATTATCTTAGTGATAGGTGAACTTGAAATATTATATTGGCTCTTTTAAATGTTGTGTGAAGAACTACAGCATCTTATTTTTCGGTGTTTTATTTAAAAAAGGGAATCAATAAAATAAAATTAAAACCAAAGGAAGTTTACTTTCTCAGTGGGATGTTAAAGCAACTCATGAAATGTACCTGTGCAATAAAAACCAATTATAAAATTTTGCTTACAGAACCCACACATTTTTTCTAATCATGTCACTTAATTATCATCTGTTGTATAAAAATGGCTGATATTGGTGTTAAAAATGTGAAAAAACCTCACCCTGGTGATTGTCCTGATGCTTGGCTAAAATTTAGAAGTTTACAGTCTTTCATTCAAAGCACAGATGGTTGCTGCAGTTTACTGATTCAGCCTGGTGTTTCTTCAGGGCAGTCCCTTTTGTTTGTTCTGAATGGCCAGAGTCCCATTGCCCTGAGCCCAGTGGGAACTCGGCAAGAGAGATGGTTTCTTTTCTTACATTTTTAAGTTTCTTTCAATCAGAATTGTAACAAAAAGCTTACTTTCCTTTGACTTCTTATCACTGTCATCTTAAAAGTGTTCTCTGGCAGCCTCAATGTGATCCTCCCTGCCTTTTTAGTGCATTTTTACCACTTTTCCTAGGCACATAAAAACATATTTGTGCAACTGAGCCTATGCCTATCTCTGCTAGAGTCAATCACATGGATGGAAGAAACTAGACTACAGGCATCGTGCATTGTCCAGGCTTGCATGCTGCCTGATTTCCCACTGGCATTTTATTCATTAAATCTATGAGTATATCTGTGCTTTCTTATGTTATTTAGGGAAAAATCTTGCAATTTTTATGATGGCAAAGGCAGATGCCTCCAATTCAGTTCCAGGTCATGTTCATCATTTTAAGAATGGAGCTGTTTGTGGAACCGTCTTCTATGTGGTTTCTCGAATAACCTGGATAATCTGGATTTTTTTAACCTGCCATTGTTCATCTGATTTAGAGCACAGCCTCATGAGTAGTTTCAAGGACCTGACTGAAAGTGCATTAACCATAGAGTAGCAAATACAAAAATGAGGGGTGAAGGCTACCCTAGAAGGTTAACCAGGTGTGTTTGTGGATAAACAGTAACCTATGATTAAAGCGTGAAAAGAGCTCTCCATGAGACTGAACAATTTTGTGGCATTTTAGAGAAAGAGCATTCTGCATTTCTAAGACCATTATTGTGGCAAGAAGATTCAGTCCATGATTTTACATTGCAAAAACATTCTGTAGCAGTTTCATTGTACTCAAGATTTAGAAAAAAAAGTCAGAAAAAAGAAAAATATTCTTTTATTCTGAAACTCTTCTATGATCAGGTTTTCAGCTGTGGTTTCTGAAGCAGAAGTTTCAGCCCAATGGATGAGTTTGGATTTTACAGCACAGAAGAAAAAGATGAGGGGCAAGAAAAAAGACTACAATAATATCCTTAATTGATACAGATTGAAATAATTTGTCATTGAATCATGGCTTAGAAGTTCATTATAATGAACTAGAAAATAGTCATACCTCAGTAATTACATCTAAATATTTACTCATATAAATAAAACAAAAATTGAAGTGAATCTTAGAGGCTTAGTCCACTGTGCACTAAATATTGCAAAGGGCCAATTTGCTTCTAGTGCTCTGACTATGTTTTGAGAAAGACAGTTGTCCTTAGCTAAATCACTGATTCCCACTGAAATAAAAAAATGCTTCATGATTGTCTTTCAGGTCAGTTGACTGGGAGGGGTTCCATTCACAGGAAGAATAGGATTCTATAAAAACAACAAAAACCTTTTTATAAAAAATCTCATTTCAAGATAGAAGGTTCATTATTGTCTTATGTGTCAATATCACAATATAAAGAAATATTTTCTAAATCATAGTCTTTTATATGTGTGTGTTCTTTGGCTTTCTGCAGTGTATTATTCATTTCAGGATATTCACCAAAGCAGTTAAACCTGCTCCTGCTCTGAAATATCACACACTTATTGGTCAAAATAATAGTCCTTAGGGTATCACTGAGCAGCTTGTATTTTGCAGAACAACCAATATTCTCTCCTTTGTAGTGATCTCAAGTCAATACAAGAGTGCATTACATGTATTTTTATTATTTTTTTTTTAAGGGACCCCTTTTGTCAGTTAGGAATTTGCTGTGGTTTGACTGATATCTGTCTGGAGGAATCTTTGTTCTTTTTTAACCCATTAACTCTTGAAGTTGTTTGTGTGTCTAGAACAGATGAGAGATTCCAAATGACTTTCTCGAGAAGTGACAGGAGAGCTCAGTCTAGGAAAAACCCACTGAGGTTGCACTCTCTGTCCAGTAAGGCACAATGCACTGCCACTGTTGTACTTCCAGCTGTGATCACACTTTATGTTTTTATTAGGCAGTTAAAACTCTGCTATGACTTCCAAATCAAACATTAGGAAACCTTAAGTATCTAAGGCTTCTGCAACTTTAGTTTGGCACCATTTGGTACATGCACTAAGAAGCTCTTTAATTAAATAATGATCCTTCCTTCCCATATACCCTGCAAGAATCCATTTAGTGCACAAAATGGTCTATGCATACTTTAAAAGTAATTACTCAATGCTTTGATTTTTCTCTTTGTCACTCAGAAACGTAGCCAAAAGCTGAATTGATAGCTGTAAGTACAGAATTGCCCATTTATGTGTGGCTATCCATATGGTGCCTATGAGGCTGCCTTAGGAAGATTTCTGCATTTCTTTTCATATCTGCACTCCCCTTCATCTGCTTCTGCACGTGCCATGCTGAAGCACATAAGTAGAAGGTAAAAATGTCCAGTAATGTGAGCTGCCTTTGTTGTGATCTGGCATTTTGTGTCTTGATTTACATCTCTTGGCACTGTTGTATATTAAATCCCTGGCATATCAGGTCTCTCGGAAAATAAGGACTGGAATATGTTTTCTATTACTAGGTATGATCAAATAAAAATCTCTGGTAGAAGCATGAGCAACGGTATCCATTTTTCTAAGGCAACATTTTTCCAATTCCAGAGCTGACATTTCCCGTTTACCATTTTCCTACATACGCCTTCCCACTTCTGTAAAAAATGAAGTGGAAAATTCGATGTGCAACAGATACATAATCTGAGGCTGTGCCATGACTTCATTCTGGACACATGGGAAAAACTATGAAATGGAATCACTGTGATAACCCTTCAGAAGGGTCAGTAGGCAGAATTAGAAATTTTGCATCCAACCCACAGGCCAAAATGGTGCCAATCTGGTATCTATTCAGTTTGTGTACAGGCAAAGCTCAGAGAGAAATCAGAAGTCATTGGTTGTTCTGGGGTTCTGGTAGTACATCCCATTTTAGCCAATCATTTTAGTAGTTCCCTTCTTTGACTTGTCCAGCTATTTTTCTTCTGTTTCTGTTGCTGCCTGAGTTAGTTGTCTGCTACCCCATTTGCTAAACAGATCTTTATTTCTGATTTTTGCCCATTTGATTGTAGCTTCCTGACTAGCCAGGCCGAGTTCTTTCCTAGAGTTCTGTTTCTCCAGCTAGGTCTCTGTTCCTTCTTTGACTCTTGCTGTGCACATTATCCACCTGCCACTTGTTCCTCTCCATTACTTTACAGTTCCTTCCTACATCTGTTGCTATTATCAGCTCTCAATCCATTCTTCCCGACACATTTCTCCCTCAAGATTTTAAATTCTGGGTTTTATTCAGTTGATTTCATTCTCCTGGCAGTACAGATTCTTTTCTGATCTGTTCTGTATCCATCTCCCTCACCTTCATTCCTGGTATGGCTTCATCAAGATAATCCTTCCAGAATTTCAGCCTTCACTTGGCCAGATGGTGAGACACTTTTCCTTCCTTCAACATCCATTGCTTCTTGGCCTCTCCAGTTAACTTAACTCCCACTTTTAGTCCTTTTTATTCAGTTCTTTTTCTCCTTCGACACTCACACTTTTGCTCTTACCATCAAGAATTCAACTTAATCGTGGTTTAATCTAAAGCTACTTTTTTCATTCTCCTTCCAAAGTGTTTGTCCAATTCCTTCCTTCCATGAATATGCTTTTCTTGAAGAAAGGAGGCAGCAGAGATGGACTCCTTGTATTGCAGCAGCCAAAATGAAGGTGAAAAAAAAGTCTTCACTCTTATAAATTGATGTGCTCATCAATTTGCCTTCGGGGAATGACTTTGTTCTTTCTAATTATAGTATATAGTGGGATCTGAGTTTAGCAGCTCTACTAGCACAAATTTTTCTGAAATCTTAGCATTAGTAATGATGACGTCTTGTCTGTCATGCACAAATTGTATTTTTTCTGAAGAATAGTTTACAGGTAAAAGTAGGCAAAATGTTTAAACTTCAGGAAAAAAAGTATATAAGTATTATAAAAGTAATTTCCTTCCTTTGAATTTTATTCAGAAGTTTCTGAATTACTACAATCCCTCTCTCCCGTATTATAGCAGATGAGTTTTGTATTTATGTTTGTCCTTCCTTCTAAGAATCTTCATTGTTTGCCTTGAAACCTTTTTAAGAGAAAAATATTAAATTGAAGTAAACAATTATCACATAACATTTTTGAGAAAATAATTATAAATTCGTAATGGTCAAAGCAATTGAAAATTGACTTTTATTATATCAAGGATTTTATAATAAAAAAACCTAATTGATCTTCTATTTGACATCCTCACAAGTGTTCCTTGTATTTGGATCTTACTGAAGGAATAGTTGATAAGGTACTTGTGTCCTTACCATATACCAAAAAATGAAAGTAAATATTACTTTCAATGAAATACCCAATGAGCATTCCAAAAGTGCTGGTGTAGCCCTTCTGCAGAATACCAAACAGCTGTAGTCCTTAGGTCATGCTAACTTTCAACAATGGGAACAGGCAACATTTTAACAGGCAATCTTAAGGGAAAGGGCAGTCTCTCCTCCTGCAGAAAGACCACAGTGAAAATGCTGTCCATAAATATTTGTCCTCTTTAAACACAAACTGCTCAGAATTGTTCTTCTTCCACGGGTAGTGTGCAAGTGTGTAAGAAACTGAATAACATGGGAAAAGTACAGAAGTTTTCCTGTTTCTGAGAAGAGAAAAAAAACAAAAAAAAAAACAAAAAAAAAAAGATGGACTTGCACATCTGCCCAAAGGAGAAACCAGGAGAAGGCTCACGTGCAACATACAGATGTGCTGTATCTGAGGGTAAAAACAGAAGTTACTGCCCTTGGTCTCACAGCAACCAGCTTTTGCCTTTCCCCAGACACATGATTAGTGAATGGCAAGAGACATGTTTCAGTGTCCCAGGGTATCCCCAGCTATCACTGTACTGATAAATAGCCATTCTCATTTTTAATGTTCTGAGGAAAGGAGAAAATAGTGTCAACTGTAGTTACAGTTGCTTCACGAAGCAGCTTCTGACCACCTTTGCTCCCCTACTCCCTACCTTGACTTAGAAGCAGTGCAACATTTAAATCATCTAAGCTTTTCTACATATCCTAATTACAGTAGTGAATGCTCTGGTTGTAGGGTACAGCTTTAAGGATGATATGATCCTGAATTATATATTTAATTCTTCATTATATATTTTTCTGCTAAATGGTGAAAGAGTGTAGGACTATAAAAAGATGCAAGATGTGCAGTAAATGGCATTTAAATGTATTTATTCTAATACTTTCCAAATTGCTATTCATTAATTCTGTGGAAATCTAGGTGTTTACATGACACAAGCCCTCCTTGCTAGCTGTAAGTAAAAGAAAACAAAAATATATACATACTCTTCTAATGTTGTTTCTATGATCTGGTTGCTAATGTGATTTTATGCACATTGTATATGCAGATAGTGAAAGAGAGGTTGTCTTTTTTTAAAACTAATGAGATACCTTTGCTAAAGTAGAATCTGTTTTCTGGAAAAAACACTACTTAAAACAGTATCAGTCTTCTAAATAATGATATTACTGAGCTGTTGACAAAGAAGGAATAATAGATTTTGCATGACTGACCTCTGGAATTACATTAGTTTTACACTTGTTATAGAGTTATTTGTGTAAATTAAATGTGTGTCTAGTTAGGTCACATATTTATACATTTATATGCTGATTTGCATTATGGTTTCATTAACAGTCATCCCCAAGTCCTAACCCTGCCTTTATACTCCATGCCAAAACTAATTTTCATTTACATGGTCTCAGTTTTGTCCATAATGTGTTTATGTTTCATGAGGGCATAGATTAATTTTAAAAATTAGCAATTAACGCCATTTTCTCCTCTCTCTCTTACTAGAAATTTATCTATGTGATAAGTAATATTAACATCACTCTGCCTGCTTCTGGTATTGTTTTTATCCCATTATGGTCTCACTGTCAATTAAGATCCTAGCTGAAGACTGAAAAAGGCCATTATAGTTCCATTTAACGGGCTGTTGCCTGTTCTTTGCCTTGAAATTACCCTGGTTTTGCACCATTTTTAAAAAAATCAATATTTACTTATTTATTTATTTATTTATTTTACTGGGGGTGGGTTTTGTGTTTTCTTCTGCTGCTCTATGGGGATGTATGTATTTGACTTCCATGGCTGACATTTTTCTTGCACTCACAGAGTATTGAATATTCTGTACTTTGAAATGCACTGTGTGTCTCTTTATAAGTCACTAGTCAGTGCAATCCAGATGGAAGCTGAACATAAATGAAATGTAGTTAAAATAGCTGTACACTTGTGCTCATGGGTAGATGCTCGATCTCTCTTTACTTCTCTCTCCTAAACTATGTATTTTGGTCCTCCATTACACACTTTCTCTGTTTCTTCAGTGGTGTTACAAAACACAGGAAATTTGTTACAAACCAGGGACAAAAATATCCTGAGGAGACCCCCTGCACTCCTTCATCACAGACATTAAAGGTCACATTTAACCTGGCTGGTAGGAATAGCACCTAGACACGGGTGGTGATGAACCTTTTTCTCTCTGTGCCTTTTGCAGATTTTGGAGATGGTCTGTGCTTTTAAGGCACATTAAGGATCAGATTGTGAGGAAGAAAAAAACATCACTCCATTGTGACATTGTGTGTATGTGTCTGGACTGCTTAAGGCTGTTACATTTGGCTTCCTACTAACTCAGAAAGGAATAGTCAGTTCTGCCTTTGTCTTACTGAAAAATGTTATGATAATAAGGTGGCCTGGATTTTTTAGTATGGACAAAGATTTATTTCCCTGTACTTCAAAAGCTTTCTCTATTTCCATTTCCTGACAAATAGTTGGGCTCATTAAGGATAACCTTAAATGATAAGTATTTAATGCTTATACTTCATGGAGCTGGGAAATGTACAACAGATTCAAATGAGGAAATACTTCAGTATGTGTCATGAAATGTCACATCCTGAGGCAAGAATGCTTCTCTATGGCATTATACATAATGTGTAGGGATTCTGATGATAACCAAACCTCATAATACAGTCCTTGAAAGCCACAGAACTACTCTGATGCCTGAAATTTTCTTGTGAATCCATAGATTTCAGGAGGTGGTGGCTGAGATGCTGATGCTATCAAGCCTGCCACAGGTGCCAGTAAGTTCAGTCTGTTTGTCTGTGAGCCTTCCTGATGGACCCTCCTCAGCAGCTTCTTGCTTCCCCTGCTCTACAGGGAGGCAGGTTTGACTTGTGCAGTATGGTCAGGACATGGTTGGCTTTGTGGTCCTAATTGAGACTGCACAGAGATCTCCAGCAAGTACCCCTAAACAGTACTAAACACATGGTTTGCATTTCTAATTAGTCCTTTTCCTGATTCTCTCTTTTTGCCACCTTTGTACCTGCCATTGTCTGCTCTCCTCTCCTTTCAGGCAAACAATGTTTTAGTAACTACTTTCTCCGCATTTTTCCCCAATTTGCTACATCTACACCCACGTTTGATATTTCTAATACTGTTATTTAGATGATTTTTGCTTGTGTAGTATTACTGAAGGAGTTACCAAGATTCTACTGGCCTCGCAAGACTTCACTGCCCAAAGGCACACAGTGCTTCCCGTGGGTGGGCTGTGAAGCCTGACCATTTCTCACTTCACTCTGCCTAAGCGCTGATGGAATTCTGCCATGCCTCGTGGCACTACCTGTAGCTTTTGTCAGCTCCTCATTTCATCACCTAACATGTCTGACAACTTCTTGTGTTATGTCCATCATTTTTCTGTGTCCTATGCAGTTGGCCTAACCTCAACAGGTACCAAATTGGTCTTTTCATTTTCTTACACCCCTAAAAGCACAGAGGTGCAGTCAAGTCTGAGGGATGTTTTGAAAGCTAAAACATGTTTCACTTCCCTGAATAAGCACTATAATATGAACTGCAAAAGGAGACATACCAATAAATCTCTTTGACACTGCTAGTCAGTTCAGTGTGTTTTATATTGCTCATTTAAAATTTAACGCAAGAGCTTTTCCTGGCAGAGACTGAATTTAAAATTATTTAGCAACTGTCTATTAATATTGAACAGCAAGTTGCGAACAATGGTAAAATACCTTGATCAGTGCATTTATTCTTGATTCAGCATATTGAACACTTATTTCAGCTGAAACTGAAAAAGTGCAAAAGATGAAGTCCAGTACAGTAAGTTTTTATATAGCAATGCAGAATTCATTGCATTCAGAGGATGCAAGAGAATTTTCAAGAGCTCAAAGAGAATTCATACAGGCATACAGTCTTGTGAAAATTGTAGTAGGTTTTTGTAATGATGGCGAGGGATTTCAACCTGTTCTCTATTTCTTGAAATAGTTCCTTTATATTTTCCTGAAGTACATTTTTAGTAGTTGCTCTGGGGGAAGAATGGCATCTCCTGAATCATACCTTTTCAGTAATGAATGTAAAAGGTCAAAAAGAAGTAGGCAAACACTAGAGCACTCAGGAGACAAAGTCCCTCCCCACGCACTTCTGAGAGCCAAGGAAAGGTAATCCTAACACAGAGAAAAAAACTTTAAGGAAGGGGTGTATGGGTCATGGTGGTCTGAAAGGTGAAGCATTTTGCAATTATATAAGAATAATAATTGCAACATGTCCTTTTGTTTGAGCTTCAGTTTCTTGGGTTAACATTGTGCATATAATAGTAACTTTAAGAATGTCTCAGAAACCTAAGTAGAAAATAAAATATTTGTATATGTCTTTCATTTCCTAGGAAAGTTTAACTTAAAACGTCCTTTTTCTCATCATTTTCTTTGTGTCACTTTAACTGATAAACTACTTTGGTATACTATATGTTCCCTAATAAAGTAATCAGAATTGGGGGTTATTTTGGTTGTGTTCTCAGATAATCTTTATTTTGTTTCTGCAAATCTGTGTTAAGTATAGTTCTCAATGCACAAGAATGAGCCAATGTCATTGTTAGTGCATTGTGGCTCATACCTTAAAAATTTTGCCATTCATTTGAAATTGCAGCAGAATCATAATGGATTTTTTTTTTTTTGAGGTATGTGGGTGTGATCAGTGATCAGATATTAAGCTGCATAAAAGCAATATCACAATACAGAACATTTTCTCAAATTGCTCTCCTACTGTATTTCTGATGTATACCTAGATAGCAGTGGGTGGTGGATCCTTCTAGTTCCTCAGGTTTCACAGAGATGTTTTCATGTGAAAAGTCATATGACAAGGATTATAATATGCATAACAAGCTAGCAGTGAGTTGAAAATTTATACATGGAGGGGTAGGTAATGTAGATTTAAATTTAGCTTTTTAGTATTGGAAGTAGAGCCCACCAGCTTTATACAAATTAAAACTTGAAAGAAAGCTGAATTCTAAGGCTGAAGTGGAAACTTTGGTATTTCAGGGATAGTTAAAACCCATTTTCCTGCTGGTGACATCAAACTAAAACATTCTATTTCCTTGCTTGGTGTCACCCTTCTTGCAGGAACTGGAGATAAGAGAGTCTGTAGAAGAAAAAAAAAGGAAGAAAGAGAGACTCTTTAGAGAATCCAAAGACTGTTTTTCTGACTTAGAGAAAAAAAAGACAGATCCTAGGATCTTTCTAAAACAGGAAAAGCTGTAGTGGAAAGGGGGGCATAGGAGAAGAATGCTTAGGAAATTGATTCAATACTGAAAGTTAACTAAGATGGATGGATGTATATATGTTGATTTCAAATTTAAAATTATATGATCTGAGGTAGCCAGAGATTATAATGCATGAAATAATTGTCCGTGACCCTGGGGACCTGGATTTAATATTGTGGAAAGTTCCTTTTACTCTTTTGTAGACTATTTCAGTTGCTCCTGTACTAAATGTTACAATGTTGTAATCCATACTGAAACAGAAGACAGACCCCAAAATAGTCTACGTTTATAAATAAAAGTTTGTTTAGTAGAATATTTTCAATAAAGAGGAACATGTACAATTCTGCTTAGCTCTAATTCCTTCTGCTTTTGTATGTTAACCTAGAACTCTCGTCAACATTTAAAAAAAAAGAAAAGACAATTTTGCCATCAACATGTGGGTTTGTGGAAGCAGAAATACAGGTGCATGACATTTAGCCATTTGTGGTTCATAATCTCAGTCTAGAATTTATGTAATGTCTCATGTAGAAATAATGATTACCCACATACAGTTTTTCATTCGTAAAACAGGGAAAGTAAACACAAGTTTTCATTTTTCAAAGATAAAAAAATAGACTTCTTTTATTCCAAATTCATACAATGAATTTTTTACTCTTGAGTGTGTCATTAGCAATTCATATAAAAAATCAATGCCTGTTGAGTCACAAATATGCAGTTTTACTTTGAAAAATAATTTTCATTCCTTCCCTGTGCCTTTCATAAAGTATACAGTAGGCTGAATATTAATCCTCACTGCATCTGTGTATTAATTGCCAACTGTTTTCCCTAGACATATTACTGTATTAAAAATAACTGAAGATTATTGTTATCAAAAGAGAGAAAAAAATACAAAAACCTTGCTAGCAATTTCCTGTTCTGTAATTTCCTTCTCACAGAATATTTTTTCTTTTGTAAAAGAAACCCAAAAACACTCAAGCATTACAATCTAGGCCACAGAGATATAAAAATAATTCTCATTTCATTTTTTTCTGAAATCTTAAAAGTCTTGAAAGGACCTGTTCCAAAAGGGGAGATTTCTGTGTTATACAGATGCAGTCATATTTGAAAAAACCTTTACTGCTGCATGTGCAGATCAAAATTATGTTATCCATTTGTGAAACAGCAGACGTGTATCTATAACATCCAAGAGAACTGGAATGGAAATTTTAACATGAAGAAATTTGGCATATTTTGACTGTTCTTTGAAAATTTTGGAATACTTGATTGTTCTAAGTGATTGATTATCTACTGAAAAATGTTTGTCTCAGATTAAGTCTTTCTAAGAATCTTTAAATGCTTCAGTATCCTTCAAGAAAGGCTTTTTAATTTATATGTAAATATATGGACAGTATGCAAGGTACTCTGTATACCCTTATTATTCATTTCTTTTTTAAACAGAACATAAAATGTTTAAAAAAATTTCACTGCGACAGATTTTTTTTTTTTAAGAAATTTGGGTTTTTTTGTTTTTTGGGTTACCTAGCCAAATGTATTTGTTTGCATGTCTTTGCTACGTTTACCTGACGTCAAGCATCATGAGGAGTCAACAAAATCTAGGAATTTGAAATAGCTTTTGTAAAAGAGACTAGAAAAACACCCCAATGATGGTGCAGTGGGAAAAATAAATGAGGCTTTTTGTGTTGCTTTTACTATTATACTATTATTTATTATTTATTATTATACTAGTCCTATTACTGCTCCAGAGATACATTTGAAAATTTGCACAGATAACCAGATTGCTCGTGGCTGCTGTCTCTCTGCCCTTCTACCTTACTATGGCATAAGAAATAAGGTTTTAAGAACTTAGGCAAATACAGATTGTGATCTTAAAGCTCCTGTGATTTGCTCTGTTGATATGATTGATATTTCAGTTGTATCTGCCAGTGTTTGGGAGGTTGCCCACATGGAAAGTTA
The DNA here is from genome assembly GCA_013399225.1 of Rhipidura dahli. Taxonomy (NCBI): domain Eukaryota; kingdom Metazoa; phylum Chordata; class Aves; order Passeriformes; family Rhipiduridae; genus Rhipidura; species Rhipidura dahli. The sequence goes on along the minus strand of VXAC01004444.1, from coordinate 575,691 downwards.
GCATGCAGTTCAGTCTTATACATCTTAAATTAAACTATCAGTATACTGCTGTTTTTAAGGTCTCATTGTGAGGTATTCTCCCAGCCTGTTTTCAAAGCAGAGGTTCTCCAGCCCCCAGTCATCCTCATGGCCCTCCTTGGGGCCCACTCAAGCAGGTCCATTATCTTTCTTATACTGGCAAACCCAGAGATGAAGGATAAGAGCCCAAATAAAAAAATACAGGTTTTTTGGCTGTATGTTTCAATCAGGGCTTCTTTCAGTCTTCTAAAGCTCAGAAACCTGAAGGCTGTAAATCCCCTTTTCTACATGTTGCTAAGATTCAAAACTTCTAGCGGTTTCTTTTGGCTTTTTAATAACTTGTAACCAGGTGTATGTTTAAAATTGCTTTTTCCTTTGGGATATGATCTCCCTCAAGGTTGTGTCATGCACGTCAGGATGTATAATCTGTTTTTGAAAGATTTGCTTTTTACATATATTTAATTTACATTCCTTCGTTGATTTCAAGTCATCTGGAATAACTGCAAATTGAAAGCTTGCTATAATCACCCATTAACCTTTTATTAGTTAAGAGTAGAACTTCGAACTCAGAAGGAAACTAAAGCCTGTGGAGGTCACAGAAGACATTTTTATGTGTTTTTCGGTTAATCCCATTTACAAGTTCCGATTTCTGAAGCTAAAATTTGTTTTCCGATCCTTTGGAAGGGGATTTATTTTGTACTATTCTAAGGTGGTCATAACAGTGAGTCATATACCTGAGAGATCCAGAAGATGAGTGAGCCACAGATCTCTTGAGATCTCTGCTGTTGACAGCAGTAATGGAAGGGTAGAGAAATCCTCCTCCAGCCCTGCACAAGTGCTTAGTGGTTGCACCTGATTGTAATGCAGATTACAGTACCTAAGAGGGATATGGGTTCTGCATGCTTCCTCAAGATGTTATGGAGTTGCTGGGAACAGGATTCTCCACCGAGCAGAGTGAAGAGGTGAGCTAGACAGCCAATGTCTCTGCAGATTCCCAGTTCTTTGGATTATTTCTGCAGAGCAGAACTTCCTTGCATCCCTGATGAATATGTCCTCTGTAGAAGTATAGACACAGAGAGAAAGGTTTTTATTCCTGGTAGTACAGAATTAGTGCATGCTTTTGATACTTCTTTTACCAGCTTTCAGCTGGAGAAGCATGCTCTATAGCATTTCTGTCACTTTGTATTCTTTCTTTTCCCCTTACATATAATAAAGATTAATTCTCTGGAGGGTACTTTTAAACCCTAAGCTCAAGAAGCTGTGTTCTTATATCATGGTGAATTTACATGTAAATGTAGTCAGGATTAAATTAAAGTCTCCAAGTATAGAATTAATTTGGTGCTTGTTAACTGTTTTAATTCCCTTCCTTGCAAATAATGTTTTTCTTCTGTTTTCAGTGCTTGTGAAATACTTAAAAGTTTAAAAGCCCTTAAGAAAATAGTATTAATATTTTGTTGTACACACAGCCGGTATGCATTTGCCAAGTCACAGTCAGGGAGAATGGTGGTTCTTTTCTCTATATGAGGCCATAAATTTTGTTGTCATCAGCAGGAATTGCAAACAAAGATGTCTGAAAGCACAGATACTTCCACGACAAAACAGATTTCTGAGGGACAGTGTGGCTGGTGATGCCTGATTTTATGTGTGTGCAGGTAAGATCAGTGCTTATTGTTAAGTCTTAAGAAGGTTTTTTGCTTTAGTTCAGTGAAAGGAATAGAGACTGTGTTTCTTTATTTCTTTACTTCGTTTTGTCAAAGAGGGTGTTTCAGAACCAGGAGTGGAAAGACTGATCTTTCATTTTATAAGCAATTATTTTTATAAATACCAGGCTCACTGCTATGCGTGGTGATGTGCACCAGAGTGCATCACCAATAAACACAGGCCACACAGTTGTTTCAATCCATCAGTTCACTCTTTCTATGACTAAAAAGTAACTTTGGAGTTCAGCCAAGTCCCACAGGTGTATCAGATTTCATGCCTGATTTTTAATCTTGGGCTAGTACTTATAAAAATCATTCGCACTCCTGCTTTCCATGAGGAGTTCTAACTTGGCAAGAATTACTGATGTTTAATCTTCTGTATTCAAAGATCAGAATGGAATACAAAAAACTGTCTCCAAAGTTCCCTAAAAATGAATCTGTATGAATCTGTGACATATGGCATATATGTGTTCACTAAGCTTTGACTTTTTAACTGTTAATGCTTTATGCTTGTCGAAAAATCTTCTGAAATGTAATTTACAAACCTCAGCATCAGAGTACAGTTATAGAGTTGGATCACATTGGTTGAACTGTGCTCCGTCTAGGGAACTAAATGATAGCAGTCAGATCTTTGGATTAGTATCCCATCAAACTCTGTGGAAGAAGGGAGACACTCTTAGTAGTTTTAGAGGCATTTTTCCAGTCGTACTAACTCCTTGGCTTGCAGAATAAAGAGGATTTGGGGACAGAGTATAACCAGGCTGCGTGACATTAGAGATACTTGGAGTATCCAGCAACCTTATTCATAATTGAGGTTTTGCTGTTGCTATGCTTTTATTAATACTTAGAAGATTCAGCTGAGCTAACACTTTTTGAAGGAAAGAGGAATCATCTCTCTTTATTCTTTCTTTTTCTTAACCCTCAAATGTGAATTATGTTAGGCCTGCAAAGTGTCTGATAGTCAGAAATGGGGTCTCATGTAAACAAGAAACAAAAAGCAAAAGCCTCTATTAAAATATGCTAATATCAGTCTGAAGGTAGAATAACAACCACTTTCAAGCAGAGATGAAGGAGTCTGAATGCGAGGGAGTTAAGGAGCAGAATTCATTTTGTAATTCCCCTTTTGCCTAAATGAGGACTAAATTTATCTGGCCATGATGCTCTGTGAGAGTTTTGGTGTTTATTTGTTTTATTTCCATAACTGAATTCTAATTTTAAAAATACATTAGTAATTTTCTGGTCTTATTGTGGAAAAGTGGGTGCTTGGGTTCTGTGTACGGTGAGTTATTGTTTGGGGGGTGTGGATTGCATTGGTTTTACATGTTCTGAGCTAAAAAAAAAAAAAAATAGAAAGAACTTTGCTTTTGCCATTCTTAAAAACCCCTACAGAATTACATCCTGAAAGTGATATACTCATGGCTGGGAACATTTTGCCATGATTTTTGTAGCATTTGTGAGTGGTATATGCTTCCCAGCAAATGCTGTTTGGTCTGCAGTGGGGCAGAGTTTTGACAAGAGCATGAATTTTTCATATCTTTTTCTAAGGGAAAGAGAAAAAAACCCAAACTTCTAAATCTTTCAGATTTGTTATTAGCTGTACCTGCAGTTGTACCAACATATGCAAAAATAGATACAGGTACAAATATGAACTGACACTTCTGAGCAATTTTGTTCCTACTTCGCATGTGAAAGTGTGATGCCCTAACACGCCTGTCATCTCTAAAATGCAGCTTGTGTTGAAGTTTCCTAAAAGTGGTTCCATTCTTAGTGTTTCTCAGGTCATAGCTGTTTATTCCACTTATGTATTTATCTTTTTTTCAATGTATTCTATATAGCATCTTGTTTCATTCCTTATGCTAAAGACTGTCAACAGCTACGAAAATATTAGAAACTTGCCAGGAAAAATAAAATAATCCTATGGACAAGCAAGATCACATGAAATTATACTGGGTTTATTTGCTTGCCTATTTAATCTAATTAAAAAAAATACAGTGGGGATTTTTATTCATGCAGATCAGAGAAGTTTCAGAAAAACTTAGGCATGTGAGTAGTTTTTGAAAATCCACCACTTTAGTATTTACTTGTAGCTTCTGTAACGCCTGGAGTTGTTCATTATTACTATTGGATTCTCTTACTGTCTTTTTAATCATGATTTGACCTTGTGAACTGCTCATATTTCATTCTCAACACTGTATTAGAGTAAAAAAAAGAAGCCTAATCAGGGACTTCACACAAAGGCTGTGTTCTGTCACACAAAGGCTTTCATATTAATAAACTGTTCATAGCTTTATGAAGCTATCACTTAACAACATGATGTTTCTAATTCATATCAAACGTTGATATTATATAGGTGGATTGCACAGCTTCACTGTTTGGAGGATTGGGAAAGGTGAAGAAATCTGATTAAATCTCATTTCTAATATTCCTGGGAGTTTTCTGCCTGGAATCTCTACTTTTAGCATTTGATTTAAAATCTAGCAACAGGAACTTTTCCCTTTTTTTCCCAAGCCCCACTGTATCAACCGAAAAATTTTGGTTGAGACTGTTGAGTTCAGCACAGTGTCTTTATACAGTACTTCAAATTTCAGCTGAGTTACAGCAAGAAGCAACTTTCTATCAAAGTAAGCAAAGTTTGTCAACAAGATGGAAAACTGCTGTCACCAAAGGTCTGTTTTAGCAAAAAAAAAAGAATGCAAACCATGATTTTAAAATACCCCTTCATATGAGTTTGTTACAAGTGCCTCAGCTAGCAGTTATAACAAAGACTGTCTGCCATTTTGCTGCTGAAAGATCACATTTTTAGATGAGAAGCCTCTAGTCCCAAACTCACCTCTGCAATGTATTGGTATAAAATATCAAGGAAACTGGCCTAAACACCAGTTTAATTTCTATAAATTTTCAAGCAGTTTCCTTGGGTTAAAAGAACAGATAAGTTATAGTGGATATGCTTCATATTTAACATGCAACTTGAAGAAGCGTTATAAAAGATTTGTGAATGTGGTAGCATATTGTGTGTCTGATATGAAAATATCAGGCATTAGGAGGTCTGTGATTGTAATAAGCATGTCCAAACTTACTTAAACCTGTAATTATCTATGACACTTAATGAGCATTTCTTAATTCCTTTGTCAAACCTTTATAAATTCTACATGAATTCTTACATTTCCTCCAAAATATTAATAAATTGGTATCAGTATAATTACAATTGTTTTCATATATGGATAAACACAGTTCTTGTTGACTTATAAAGCAGTCTGCTAAATAATATTTTAATGTTAAAAATTTATATTAAATAAATTATCTTTGTCTTAAACTAAATTCATGTTGGAGGCTCTTTCTGCTTTTGGCAGTGGAATTTTTGATTTTATTATTCCAGCATCTGCACCTCTCTCCTTTAGACATGAATCTTCCTTTGTTTGCCACCTGTTTCATTTTATCAGTGATGTAAAACTTCTATTATTGATACAGAACAGGAAACATATGAGCTGAGCCTGCTCTCAGAGACAGAAAATCAGGATAGCACCATGCACCAGGTCAGAGACAGGCATCCTGGGGCAATGAATCCTTAGTCACTGGTGGCAACAAGCAGATGATATGTACTTTGAATATAAAGTTTTTGTTCACAGCACATCCCCTTCTTACTTTTCTATTCTTTTGATACCTTCCCAAGAGTTCCAGGTCCTCAAAAGTTACATTTACAAGATTGGATGAGTTCTGAGCCACAGTGTAAAGCAGACTTCAGTACTTACTTTTTCTTCTTTGGACTATTAGCATCTACTGTGTGTTGCCTGTTACTATGTCTGTAGAAAGAGAAAAAAAATTAGTATCTCTCTGAAGCTTAAGGGCCCATGGCATGTTGCTATGCATGATGGTCATAGAACGCACTAAAAGAAAGGAATTTAATTACAAACCTTCAACATAAATCACCCTGAGCAATGACGTACAGATCGCCTCTTCAGATATGCTTCCTATGTGTTGTTGTCTGGCAAATTGGAGAATTTATGAAGCATTAAACTATGTCAGTCTTAGCTGGATTTAACATACAGTAACATTATGATCACATAAAGCTCTTAGTGAATGAGATTTGAAAAATGTTAACTGCACCAATCTCAAAGGATCAGAGTAATGAATATGATGGTGTGTCTGTGGTGGCTATTTCAACATAGCTATCTAAATGTATTGCAGTAACAAAACGACTAAATTCAAATGCAGAAAAGGAGCTTGAGGTAGTATTAGAGAATAAAGCTTCCTGTACATATTCAGCACCATTTAATGATATAGATCACAGAGAGAATTTGTTTTGATCCATAGATAATGCTCTGGTATAGAAAGTGTGGATTTTTGAATTCTAACATTTTTGTCTTTCTTTTAAAAAGTAAGACTTAATTTTTAAATGAAACCTTATGTTTTAACAGGATGCATTATCTCATAATATCAAATCTATGTAGATGAGCACACATGCTGCCTGTTTGTCAGGGTAGAAGAGCCCATGGTCTCTCCAGCCATGCCTTGTATACTTCCTTTTAGTTGAGGACAGCAACTGAGCACTTTGATATTAAAAAGAGAAAACTAATTAGGAAGAATAATAGGAAATCACTGTACCTCTCAATAGATATATTAGCCTTCACAGTTTAGCTCTCTGGTAGCCCAATTTATTTAATCTAGATTCATTTACATCTTATTTACCCATATATGATGATGAAAATTTAGATGTTTAACATATTCCTGTACCTATGCAAGTTTTTCCCCATAAAACATTGCCTACATATAGTCTGATACCTCTTCTGCTGAGGACTTCAATTCTTCTTTTAGTCCAGATGGATCTCCTGCCACTTGCTTTTCCTTTGCTATATATTATCCCTTATCAGTCCTGTGGATGCATGTGGTCTTTCTGAAGTAAGATCTCATGAAATATGAGGACTCAGAACTTGCTTAGCTGCCTCTGGGAGCTGATTGAGCGCTCATCACAGTCCCAGGCTTTGCAGTTTTAAACTTTGAGAGGTAGCAAAAACTTCAGAAGATAAGGCTGCAGTGAAGAGGTTCAATAAACCGTAAAGCTAGTAAGAGCTGTATTGCAAGAAATTTGATGTGTTGGTAAAGTATTCCCCTTCATTCATGCCTCTAGTATTTTCTTAAAGTTCATTTTTCTAAGGTCACATTAGTAATTTGATCATGTATTCATAAAAAACCTTTGTGAATTATTGCCACAATGTTTATTTTTCTTTGGCTTCTGGCTTTGTTTCTTCATAATTAACTCAATCAAAAAATTGTTACTCTTCTAGGAGCTGACTACTAATGTTCAAAATTATAGTGTCCGGTCTATTTAGATGGTTTGGTCTTCATTATCACCTGGTGTGTTTGTAGTGCCTATCTACAAGACATGGATTTTTTCAATATCACAGCAGAGCCCAAGCTGCTTAAGGGAGAAACAGATATCACCTGGCAATAACCCAAAGCCTTGGTGTTCAATACTGAAACAGGCAGTGTGCTCTCAGCTGACCTGAACCTGTGTCCTGGTGTACTAGATTAAAAAAAAATTATCATGAGTAGGTAAATGCACCTTTAGTTCAAAAGGTTCAGTTTGAGCCTTTCTGTGTCTGTGTCGGTAGCTGAAGACGGGGTAGTTCCAACAGAATGTATTAAAATGCCAGCTCTAATGAGGACTAGGAGTGAATTACCAAGAAGAGGTCCTACACTGGAGATGTTTATGAAGTTACATGCCCAGTGTCTTAAAACACACTTCAGTGGCTACTTCATTTGAAGTAAATATGTTATATGTGCCTCTGATTAATGCATGTCTTAGTCTGGGATACAGACACTAAGCTCAGTGAAGCCAACTAATAGATGATAATATCTTATCTTTCCAGTGCAATTACCTTTTAAAATGAGGAGAACCTTTAACTGAAAGGATAAACCTGTCCATAGGACAGCTTTAAAATATTTAAAGATGATGTTCATGGACAGGTCATTTACTAAGACTAATATTAGACTAAAAGTAACTTATCTCTTAGTTTTTGTAATATATCCAATGTAAGGTTATAGCGTCCTTAGGAAACGGTACCTTAATTAGAGGTTATCCTTCAAGGCACTCACAGTGTCTTATCAGTGCTTCTTTAATCTTAAAGGTATTTTTGATAGCAGTTTAGTGCTCTGAGCAAGCTGTCTTTTTGATAATAAGCATCCGTTTTCCGGTCTTCCTGTTCTTACTTTGAAGATGTTCCTCCTTTTCAATCGATAATTATATTTTTAAATTGGGGATTATGTGATTAAAAGAAAATCAGAGTTAATTTTAAAGGCAGTATATTGATATTGAATTGCTTTCTTATGTGAGGTGACTTTTCTTATGGGAGATAATTCTTTCCCTCCAGTCTGCCCTTGTGAGACTCCACCTGGAGTACTGTGTGCACCTCTGGGGCCCTCAACACAAGGGAGACATGAACATATTGGAGCGAGTCCAGAGGAGATCCACTAAGTTGATCCAAGGTCTGGAGCACCTCTGTTGTTAAGGCTGGCTGAGGTAGATGGGGCTGTACATCCTGGAGAAGAGAAGGCTCCAGGGAGACCTCACTGAAGCCTTCCAATACCTGAAGGGGGCCTTCAAGAAACCTGTACAGGGACTTTTCACCAGGGCATGTTGTGCTAGGACAAGGGGGATGACCTTGAGGTGAAGTAGGTTAGATTTAGATTACATATTAGGAAGAAATTCTTCACAATAAGGGTGGTAAGGAACTGGCACAGGATGCGCAGGGAGACTATGGACTCCTCGTCTCTGGAAGTGTTCAAAGCCAGGCTGGATGGGGCTCTGAGTAACCCGGTCCAGTGAAAGGAGTCCCTGCATGAAAGGGGAGATGAAACTAGATGATGTTTAAGGTCCCTTCCAACACAAACCATTCTATGATTCCATGTAATTTGTGGTATTCAATAGCCTAATGTGTCCTGGTTTCGGCTAAGATAGAGTTCATTTCTTCTTAGTAACTGTTACAGTGCTGTGTTTTTGATTCAGAATGAGAATGGTCTTGATAACACACAGATGTTTCGGCTTTGGCTAAGTGTATTTATCCCAAGCCAAGGACTTCTTTCCTTTTGTCATTCTCTGCCATTGAGGAGGTGAGAAGAAGAAACTGGGGGAGGCCATAGATGGGACAGGTGACCTGAACTGTCCAAAGGGATATTCCACACTAGAGAACATCGTCTCTGGCATATAAAATGGGGGAAGTTTCCTGGCAGAAAAGCTGGTCTGGGTTTGGGAAGTACGGCATTGGTCAGCAGGTGGTGAGCAATTGCGTTGTGCATCACTTGTTTATTTCCTTTTTATTATCATTATTATTGTTATTATTGTTATAATAATTATTATTATCTACTATTATTGTATTTTACTTTATTTTAATTGTTAAATTGTTCTTATCTCAACATACAAGTTTCAGTTCGATTCTCCTCCCCATTCCACTGGGGTAGGGAGGGAAGGGGTGGGTTGAGGAAAGGAGTGGCTGCATGGTGATGGATTTGTGTCTGGGCTTAAGCCACAAAATATGGTAGAGATCTTTTTGCTTATGTGCTACTTCATTGTTAGCGTTCTATTTTGATTATTTTATCAGGTCAGAAATCTTATTGGCTTTACTATTAATTCAGCCTTGAAGGTTTTTTTTCTACCCCCAAACCTTTATTTCTCTCCATGTTTCTACTGTGTGGATGTATTGCCATTATTTTGATCCATTGTACAATTTAATCTTTACTGACAACTCAGAATTAATCTTCTTATTGGCTGCTTGTCAACATTATGAAATAATTTCAGAACTGTCTGTTTTCCTTCACTGTTTTCTGTTAAGAATTAGGAAGATCCTATCTTTGTATTTCAAAGAGAAATTATCTTCAGCTTTGAACAAATCTCTAGCATTACCCAGCTCTATCCTTTAATCTTCAGGTCTAATACTGATTACTGTAGGTGTTTCACAGTCCTTTCTCAAGCATTTTGTTTTATTTTAACAATAAAGCTGCTGTTTATTTCCACTAAACTGAGGCCATGGTCATAGGTTACTGTAGTATTATTATCTAACAGTGAGGATGGTTTGAGCTGTCCTAGATGACTTTTCCTGAAGCAGATTGCTGTTCTGGATTCAGTTCTAAAATCCACTGCACAATTCAGAGTTTGCTTTTTGGAAGCTTAACTATCACTTAAAAAACTAAACTTGGTTCAGAAATGTATTTAATTTCACTCATTTCAAATCCCTTTTCTTCAGCCTTTTTTACAGCAAATACCTTCATTTTCACACCTTGTATCTTCTACAGTCATTCTCTCTCTTCTAAAATTTCCTCATTTTGTTGAAGAAACACTTCTTTCCCCCTGATTTATTTATAGCATGATTTGTCTGCGAAGTTGAAAGGCCACATTGTTTCTAAGTTCCTAATGAAGTTGTTATGTCTTTTTAAAGTTCTTTACCTGTCTGAGAAGATTTAAATCCCTTTTTTCCACCCTCGCATAAGACTGTGATAAAAAGCATGCTTAATTTTTTTCTAGTCTTATTTATAGGAGTCTGACCTACACCACCACCATCTATGTCTAAGCAAAAAGTAGAAGAATTTAGTTAATAAAATTTGCCTGGGCAAAGGTGATATTTTTGATTGTATTGTTGAATCATGGGCAGTAATGTACTACACATAAATGTCTACTTTTACTGGCTACACAATTAGCAATAATTAGTATGGTCTTTACATGGATAATATTTCTCTGGCCTAGATACATTTTTCTTTACCAGTATCATATGTGTGGGATCTGTCTGGCAAGGCAGAGTAACTGCCTCAAGAGTTTGACTGACTTTTCGGTGAGTAGGTGGCATTATGCAAATGAAGACTAATATGTAAAGAAATATCTAGCAATGTTTGTGGATAGTAAAATGTATGTTTAATGAATAATTCCCAAGAAAATGAAAATTGAAGGAGTGCAAGTCATAATGATACTTATAACCACTGGAAATATTCAGTGAGCAAAGAAGGTGCCCAGACTAAGTGAAACCTGTGAAATTGCTGTGGTCTAAGGTCTCTCACAAATACTAAAATACATATTCCTATCCTATGTGTATGTATGTCTGTGCACACTAGTAAAACACAGGAATCATCAACTGTGACTCTGAAATGTGTGTAAGTTACTCAGCAGGGACTTCTTTTCTTTGTGCCTTGGTGTCACAGAGCTTGGGAAACCTGGTTCATAAATGAGAACACTTCTCCTTACTTCAAGGTTAGTGACTTAATTTTTAAAATGTATGGTCTCTGCACTCTTTTCATAGAGCTGTAGTCTCTAGCAAGTCCACATGAATACACAGGCTGTTCTAAAGGTGATCTGCCACCTAGCTGCATTTGAAAATGTGATTTGAAAAAGAGATTAAGATAAAAGCTATTAAAGATAAAAGGAGGGTTCACACACATTCTGATATTGGACTCAAGGTTGGGTTTTTTTAAAATTTGTTTCATCTTGTAGTTCAAAAACATTTTTCTGAATACTGAACATAATTTTTGCACAAATGATCAAGGCAATCCAAAACTCTGTCTTTCACAACACATTTACAAAGCTTTCATGTTTATGCATGATTCCTGTAAAGGGATTTGAACAGGAGGAGAAAAGAATTTTTAAACATTGGTGAGCTTCAGATAAATTACTTCATTGATTTACTTGTTCATATATCAAATGATTAAAATGGCCTTTAAACAACATTGATATTTATCTCCCTGTATTTAATTTAATAGATAAATGTAGTCAATATCAGCAAGAATCTGCTGTCTTTCATAAACTTTTTCATAGGCATCTATTATTTAAGAGGACAATTCTGCATTTATTGATCTTATTAAATGGTATTTTCATTTATTTTCAAGATTCCAGTTAATGTTTTGAAAGGAAATTTATTTACAGTAATATGGAGCAAATAGCAGTCAAAAAATAGAAAATGATTGTAGGAAGAGCACATCAATGTCAAACTTATGTTTTACTGCCCAGTCTTTTAATGGCATGTTTCATTTTAAAAAAAATGCATTTTTTTTTGAAAGAGCATAAACTCTTTCTCTGGTGTTTAACATGTTAGGTGACTAATTCCACCTGCTGCAAAATCTCTTGGTTCTCATGTCATTCTTCAGATGATACAAAAATATTTGCAAATATTCCTGTAACCTGAGAACTCACACTTCAGCTGGGCTATCAGGCAACTCTAAATCTTTGGTAAACACAGAGAATCCTCAAACACTGCTTAGTCAATATTTCTTCTGGAAAAACAGGAGTTGTCTGGAAAAACCTGACATACTTCTGTGTAGTCTTCTGCAGTCTGTCTGTGAGGTCAGCATATACAAATAGTGCTGAATTGAGGTAGAAAGCATGTTGGAAAATCAATTTCTCTTTTTCTCCCTTGTAATTGTGAATAAGCTCTCCTACTTTAATAACTGGATTTATAATGCCAGGGTATAACACAAAGAAATAAGCTATTTCTAGGATAATAGTTGCTGAAGCCATATAGAACCTTGTGAGTGATGCAATATTTTGGCTTGAACTTAATAGATGCTTACATAGAACTCTGAATTAAGATAATTCAGTGCACGGAAGATTTCCCGTGTCATGGAACATACAGGGTAGGGTAAGGCAAATATATCCATAGCTAAAATCAGGAGTCATGCCCAAGGCATAGGTACTTGTGGACTAACATTTCCAACTTAATAATATTCTCTAGAATAATTGTAAGGAATGATGGAATTTTCTTTTCTTTTTTTTTTTTTTCTTGCAGTGTATGAAGACTAGAAAGTTGCAGTTCTCTTTTTTACCAAGTTTAACACTTAAATACCTCAGCCTTTTCCTGATCCTTGGTGACAATGTTCCCCTCTGCATCTAGTAAAAATGGAGTTTTTTCTTGGCCCTCCTTTTGTTGTTAATGTATTTGTAAAAATACTTTTTATTGTCTTTCACAGCAGTGGCCAGACTGAGTTCTAGATGAGGTTTTGCCTTTCTAATTTTCTATCTACATGAACTAAGGACATTCTTGTACTCCTCCAATGTTGCCTTGTGTGTTCCAAAGGTCATACACTCTTTTCCCTGAATTATTGCAAAAGCTCCCTGTTCAGCCAGGCTGGTCTTCATCTCTGCTCGCTTGTCTTCCAGCACATAAGGACAGCCTGTTCCTCCACTTTAAAGATGTCCTTCTTAAATTGGGTTCAGCTGTCCTGGTCCCTTTTGTTGTTAGGGGCTGTTTCTCAGGTGACTCTCTGAATCATCTTCCTGAACAGGCCAAAGTCCACCCTACACAAGTCCAGGGTAGAGGTTTGGTTGACCTCTTCTTAATTTCACCAATTAAAATTGAAAACTCTACTATTTCATGGACACTGTACCCCAGATGGCTTCTGACCAGCATGCCTCCCACGAGCCCTTTTTTGTAACCAGCAAGTTTAGCAGGGCAACAGCCCTTGCTAGGTTCACTTCCCAGTTCCACACACTCCAGGAACCTCCTAGACTGAATCCTCTCTCTTGTGCTGAATTTCCAGCAGACCTACAGCAGGTTAAAGTCTCCCACAAGAACAAGGGCTAGGTAAAAGCAATAGGCAATGTGTCTACAATGTGTTCTTCTAGTCAAGAAGCATTATAATATTTGAGAATAACTGAGTTATGTGCTGATAAAATAATTTTTTTCATGAGGCTTAGAGACATAAGGTACTTTATTATTTCCAGTCTGTTGTTTCATAATATTGAACTAATTGGATTAATCTTAAGAGATCAGTGACTTGTATAGATATTGTTGCATTTGTAGGCCATCGCATACAGGACAAGTCATTAATACTTTTTGCTACCAGAATAAATCCAAAATGCAGTTCTGGTATCATTTTAAAATAGTGAAAATACCAAAAATTTTGAAGAGGCCACTGCATACCTATGAAATCTGGGAAAATAAAATAACTGTCATTTCTCTGATTGCAGTGCTAGGTGCTTGCACTTGAGGATTCCTTCTGATTTATGTCTTATTTATAGTATCCTCAGTGAAAGAGGAATACATACATGAAATTAGTCCTCAAGTAGAGTGGGATTTCTGCTTGGGTACTTTTTAGAAAATCCCATGACAATATGAAATTCATTCCTGCAAATCAAGATTTCATTATTTAATCTAACACTTAAGGCACCTAAATGAAATGACGAAACTTAAAAAAACCCTATTAAAATTGCCGAAAATATGTCATAAAATATGAAGAGGAATAATTAAGGATCTAATCTGACTTCTCAGGATATGTGTCTGTATGCAAATATGGCCTGTCTGTAATCACTGATGCAGTTGCTGGTGGGTAGACGCCTGAAACAAAATTGTTAAGCAACAGTGGCTGTATTAAGATGCTGGTAGCCTGTAAATGGGGGCAGAAAAGCTGTTATGACAGGACAGCAGAACTGATCCTTTTGTTGAAGTCTTCTGACAAAACAAACAGATTTTTCTCAAGTGTTACTCACCAAAAAGCAATCTGTTCCTGATTTTCTTTGCTTTGTTGGGTAGTTTTAGAGGTTCAATCACTCACAAGACCAGTATTGGTATTGGCCTATTTCATGGCTACTGTAACGTTAAAATAGGATAATAGATTCTATGATTGCTTCTCATTTTAAAATTATTTTAACTGTTTTTGCAAAATATTATTTTAAATTGGGGTTTTTTCAGGACAAAAGCTTACGGGTTTGGATTTTTGAAAGGCTGAGAATTGTAATGAAAAAGATACATTTATATACAGGATAGCAGACTTACAAAGATATTAAATGACATGTTTTCATAAATACACACAAATTACAGATATAAAGTGTCTATTAATTTTCAGTTAGCTGAATTCCCAATGTATGGCAGCATTGTTCCCTGTAGTGTATTTTTCTGAGCTTTGTTAGTCTCCATTTTAAATGACCCCTGCAACTAGACTTTTACAGCTGCCTTGGGAGTTTTCCAAGGTCATGAGATGGGAAATTTCACGGCACTGTATTTATCTGTAGCAATGTTAATGGAATAATGTATTCAGTATGTTCTTTAAGGTTAGATTGTTGACATACTCTTAAGAACTGAAGTAGGCAGTTATTCTGGATTCACTTGAGATTTATACGAGAGAAGGGCAAAAGATCAAGGGATTCACGAGATCTTGCATTCCTTTCAAATTTTTGTAATAATTATTTTTTGCTTATCTTTTAAAAAATCTAGTCTTTCTAATGTAGCTACCACGGGCATAATATTAGCATAACACTTTTTTTTTTTTCCCAGGAAAATTTATGATTCTGCCCAGTGCATACAGAAACAGAAATGGGCTGTGTCAATAGTTAGGGCAGTGAGGATAATAGGTTTAAATCTCTCACACACCTGTTACTGTTTTAACAATCTACTCTTCTCCCCTTCCTATCAACAGCCCAGCAGTATCTAAACTGTTGCAAAATTAGATAAATACCTTGCCTGGGTAATTCCTCCTAAGCTATTCTGATTCATCTGATAGCCCATTAGCAGACTGAGTTGGAAAAGTTAGAAGCTCTTCATACAGTATGCCTGACATCCAACATTCTTGTTTAACATGCAGAACCAGGGGTAGTTACTATATATGGGTTGTGGATAGGCTGGGCCTGAGTCTCAAAGACATAGTAAAAGCCTGAAGATTGCCAGTGTCCAAAATAGAATTGCAAAAGAACCTCGATTACTATTAGATCCCAATTAATAAATAGTTTTTCAAGGTTCAAGACACAAGGTACAGTGCTGGGCTTGTCCTGAGTGTATTTCTGGAAGCCTGGAAGAGCAGGGTTCTGTTGTAACACTGGTATTTTTGGAGAAACTTGCATCAGTGAAAATGTCCTTGGTTTCCTTACTGTGTTTGAGACTCTTTCCATTTGGAGATTCCATTTACCAGTCACCTGGAGAAAGAAACTTCACCCCAGGTTATCAACAGAGGGTTCATTGTTTAAAATTTTGTGTTGTTATGGACTGCTAAACTATGATATATTTCATTATAATGGAGCACGACTTTCATGATAAGTATGAGAAAAGACAGTCACATAAAGGTCTCACTTTTCTGCTTGCTAACTAATAATCTTCATTCAATATATACGTAGAAATTATGCATTTAGTTGCAAAATGACAAAAGAATTCTGTAAGTTATTGAATTTAATTTATCCTGGTTAAGAAAGATAGATCACAAGCTTAAAGTAACTTGCTTATAATAAATTTTATTTGTTTTTAAAACAATCAATTTAAATACTCAAAAGACACTGGGGATTTTTTCTATAAGGCTTTTGAACACTAGGAAGGAAAAAGAAAATAATTAAGGAAGTAAATAGTCTTGTAGAAAAGGTATTATTTAGACCTTTTTTTTGTTCTTACACTTCAGTACAACTGAGAGCAAATTATTAAATCTTGTGCCACAGTGCTTCTTTGTAAGACAGGGATAATATTGCATTCTTTTTTCTCACAGTTTTGTTTGTTTTTTCATCATGTGTATACATTTTTATCACAAATGCCTTGAGGCACCATTATCCTTTCTTATATATAGGTAGATTAAGAAATGAAGAAAAAAAAGGACTGATTCTGTCTGGAGTAGGTGGGGTCTACATCAATAGTGAAAAGCAAAGGCAAATTCATTACTGTGAAGAACAGGTTTTGCATCTAAGGCATTGGGTATACAAGTTAAAAATCTATATGCAACATTATGAAAGGAGTTTTGAAGAATCCCTTGTATTTCTTTATTGGGTTTCTGCTTGAGATGTTACCTTTGAAACAAAAAAAAATGTTTTTTCTCAAGGATAACTTTATTTCACAGAGTTTTGTGTACAGCTGAGATAAAAAATTCCACTTCTGTTTTATTAAGAGCAATTTCATTTATGTCACACCTGTGTTCAACATCTGTGTTTGTGTACCAGGATTGTCAAAGACACTGACCAGTCACCAAGTTTTTTTTGTGGGTTTCTTTTTGGTTTGGTTTTTTTTTAATACCTCAGTAACAGTGCTGGAAATCTCATTTTTTCATCCTGCTCTGATTGGGACAGAGTTTGAGATTTGATTATCTTTTGAAGTAGGAACATATTTTTACTTAAATACTAAAGCCCAACTAACTTTCTCAAATAAGTTAGTGTTTTATTAGAAGATAAAGTATTTTTATTAACTGATGCTTAGGAAGATCTATAGGAGCAGTGAATGTGAGGTGAAGGAAAAACAGACAACTATGATTTGTTAGGAGAGCTTTGCCTTTCATTTATTTTAGTTTAATGATAGCTCTTGTACACACAGACACCCTTTCTCTGCATTGTCTTTTGTTTGCTGCCTGTTTAATTGAATTAATTATTTTTCAGAATTTACCAAGAGTTGCTTCTGAGATGGCAGGTTAGCTGGTATTGTGACATGCTGTAAGGCTCATGCACGCCCGAGTCTAGCAAAAGGAGGAGGGGACCTTACTGATACCTGTGCTTCCTCCACAACCTAAATACACAGAGATTGCCAAGCCTCCTCAGCAGCCAAGGCATACTTGGCAATTTTTAATTATTTGAATAAGGAACATTGATCTTCATTTCAAATTTTAAATTTCCCAAATTATTCTAGACATGTTAAAATACCATAACTCTCCCTGGAGCTGATTTGTGTTTATGCTTTGTGCCGTTAAGCAATTTTTTGTAAAGGAAGGAGGAGACTTGGAAACTGTGAAGAATGTGACAATTTATATTCTTAAAAAATTCCATTTCCTTGATCATAGAATAAGAGAAAAAGCAAACTGCCAGTAATTTAAATATGATAATTTCTGTCATAACTTGACAGCAGATGTGAACAAAAGAGATGGGAAATAGATGAAGGCAGCAAAAAATTGAGAGCACAGAAGCCAGTGTATGCAGAGCTGGATAATGTCTGTTGAAACAACGTGACTTTTCTTGGTTTCTATAAATACTCTGCAGCTAAATTAATGTAAGTCAGATTTTTCTGGCAGAAAATGTTCTTTTTAACTTAGTTTATGAATGAACTCAGGATCAAAAAGGATGTTTTTTCTTCCACACAGAAAGATCATTTAATCGTTTTTTTCGTTAACCTGAACATACATGTTTCTACAAATATATGCTATGAAAACTGGCTAGAGAGAGGAAGAAAGAAAGAAAATGATGTGGGCAATTGCAGAAGGTTGCTGGGCTGAGTACTCTTTGTTTCTTACTTAGGATACCTGGTATAGAGTAGCAGGGGCTGTAACAAAGATACATCTATAAGTGGATGCATGTCTGCATATCCTTGCAGCTAAGGTCCTAAAAAAAAAACCAGCATGCTTTAATGAAGACAATTTTTAAGCCCTTTTATATAAGCAAAAAGAGGCAGAGGGAGCTGGCTGGTTTTTTATAGTTATACTTGTTAAGTATTATGATTATTTTGTAGCAAAGTGGTGGGGGAGAGCTGTAGTTATAACTTGTACTTGTTTATTAAAACATTAATCATAAAAAAATTACTCTTTCTGTCCTTGGGTCCTGGTTTAAATTCTAAATTCATGTTCCTACAGCAGCAGCAAATTTTTATTTTAAAATAATCTGTGGTAAACTCTTGGTATATTCTCCTCTCTCTGAAAATGTAGATGTTCATTTTTAAACAAGTTACCATGTGAGTTACACCAACAGAGAAAATTATGTTTATGTTTTGGAAGAAGAGAGGGGGCAGGAAATATTATGTCTCCAATCTTGCAGAGCATTAGTGCACGTGATGTACATCTACCAATTTTCCCCTGGTCTTTCACTTCCTGCATTTCCATGGTCTCCTCCTCTCATCTCCAGTCTGCACTCAGCTTAGCATCCTGTTTCTACTGCTGCTGTCAATAGCTGTCAGTGTCAGACAAGTGTCACCTCTGGGTGCCTTTGGAGGGGAGTGCAGGAAAGGAAAAACCTTCAGAGCCTCTTGGCCTACTCTCTGATCAGCAAAGATGAAAACAGAGAAAAGACAACAAAAGTGTCCTTTTCATAATTGACATTAAATTTGAGAAAGTAATTTGGGAAAAGCCATGGAATATGTGATTACTCTGATCTCAGCAATGCCATTAACCCAGGGCTCTACTGTCAGAAAATTTCCATGGATCAAAGGTAAGCTTCTGTCATGGTCTGATCCTGGAGAGCAGCCAAGGCCCACACAGCCGCTCGCTCACTTCCCCAGCAGCGGGACAGGGGAGAGAGTCAGAAATGTAAAAGCCAGAAAACTCATGGGATGAGAAAAAGACAGCTTAATAAGGAAAGAAAAAGCCATACCCACAAGCAAAGCAAAACAAGGAATTGATTCAGTGCTTCCCATGGGCAGCAGGTGTTCAGCCATCTCCAGCAGAGCAGGGCCCCATCACACATAACAGTGACTTGGTAAGACCAACACCATCCCTCCAAACATCCCCCATTCCTCCCTCTTCCCCCCACTTTATGGACTCAGCATGATGTCCCATGGTCTGGAATGTCCCTTTGGTGAGTTGGGGTCACCTGTCCTGGCTGTGTCTCCTCCCAGCCTCCCGTGCACCCTGAGCTTCCTGGCCAGCAGGGCAGTAGGAAAAGCAGAAAAAGCCTTGGCTCTGTGT
This sequence comes from Rhipidura dahli, assembly GCA_013399225.1. Taxonomy (NCBI): domain Eukaryota; kingdom Metazoa; phylum Chordata; class Aves; order Passeriformes; family Rhipiduridae; genus Rhipidura; species Rhipidura dahli. The sequence goes on along the minus strand of VXAC01004444.1, from coordinate 556,435 downwards.
GAGCCCTGCTCAGCAATAACAAAACCTCTCTGTATTATCAGCCCTGTGCTCAGCACAAATCCAGCACACAGCCCCACACCAGCCACTGGGAAGAAAATTAACTCTACTCCAGCCCAAACCAACACAGTTTCTAAATAATCATTTCTTTGAACCTGTTAACTGTGATTGATCATTTTATGATGTGCTTAGTCCCATTACATTGTATTCTTTGAATACCTCATGCTTTAACCTAAAGTATCTTGATGAAGTCTGTCCCACTGTCTGCATAATCTCCTTGCACAATATCTTTGTATTAATGATTCAGGAAAACCCAAATAAAAAGTCATATACCACTGGCATGAAAGCTAGCTCATGGACATAAACCTCCTGGAAATTTCTTAAGCAGTGCTGCTGTAAGTGTGTATCATACTTCATTTACAAATAACAACATGTCTCACTGGAGGTTTTGTTTCAACATGTTTCTGATGACAATATTAGAACAGGATGTAGACTTATAAAATGACTTAGCCTCCACTGAAAAATAGATTCAAAGTTAACTATTTGAACTGTATATGCTTTGTATCTGCCTAGGCCCTGCCAGTGGAAAATTTTATGGATATCAGTGGGTCTTGTGTTAAAAATATGCTCTGCACTTACTGCACATTTTCTAATTTCTTAACTTTTTTATAGTCTTGTGTAATAGTGTGATATTTAAAAAGGAAAAAATGGTTTTTACTTTGTAAGTTATGCTTAGTTTGACCCAGTAATAATATCTATAAGCCTGTCATTTCAGGACCATCCAGACTAAAGATTTCAAGAAGGCTGACTTCCCTCTGTTTTTGCCTTATAATTCTGAAACTTATATGATCCTTTTGAAAGATGCTGGCATGTTTGCTTGAAAGGCCTGGGCCTGTAAAATGTGTGTCTATTTTATATACTTTCTATTCCCCTGCCTTTCCCTTTACATGCCCATAGAGAGCTGTTCAGTATTAGCATTATAGTCACAACTGTCGTAAATGTTTAGAAACAGACTGTAACACATTATAATGAGTTGACCTTGTCCACCGTGTCTTATAAAAGTAAATATTGTATATTTCAAATGTAACTCCAAGTACCCATTCTCTGCTGGAATAGTCCCACTTAGATGCCAAGTATGGAAGTGCAAAACCATAGGAGAGATAAAATCCAGAATTCCCCCAACATTGCTATATGATACTCAACCCATTAAAAATTAGTAAAGCAGGGGCCAAGAAACTTTTGCATCATTGATAAAGAAACCATCATTCCTGCTGTTAACGTGGATTCTCTGTTTTTAACTCAGAAGCCTACTCTTTCATTTTAGATTCAAAAACTCATGAGGCAGGTAAAGGTTTGAAGTTGAATCAAGATCTTCAAATTGTCTGACAGGAGATTATCTCCCATATTCACATTAAGGAATTGCAGATTCTTTTGACTTAGAATTTTATGGCTCAGGATGTTTAATTTGCTATTGGCAGTACCAGCAGTGCATGTGCTTGTTCCGTATGACTGCAGTCAGAAAAAGAAGAGCATCAGAATTCAAACTGTTATACAGATTAAATTCTTTTTACTTTTCATTTGAGTCAACTTCCAGATTTTCCATCAAAATGCAAGCTTCATTGCACTTTCTCAGTGCTGGACCTGAATAGCTTTATCACAACCAACCTCATTAATTCAGCAGGAGCAACTTCTTCCAAAGCGTGATATTTCTATGGAAACCTGGAAAAAGTTCCTCCTCCTGACTTAGAAATGCTTTTCTGAAGCACTGAATGAACTGGAGATTTCTAGGGCATAGTAACAATGAGGACAAATGTAACATTACAAAGAAATAAATGACATGAAGAGTGACTGAGCATGATCCAAACTGTAAGCCTGACATTAGTATGTGAAACTAAAATGGTTTCCTTGTTATCATGTCTTAAGAGAATGAAATCAAACACTAAGGACTTTGTGTGTTTCTTGATTTTCTGTAGTGCAAATTGAATCATAAGTCCTTAGCAAATGAGCTACAATAATTGCCATCTTCTGTAATAAATCAACATTTAATTACCAGTTTGACAGGTCATAGAAGTTTAAAAAGATGTTGGAAAATTCAAAACAAGAAGCTTTACCAAGCTACCCTTATTTTCTGGGTTGTTTAACCCAATCCTAAATGAAGTAGCATGGCAAGTTTTCATAAACAGCTGGCTAAATTATCATGCATTGAATCACTTAGAAATCAGTGTAGAGATAAGCTATTTCAGTAAAAGTGTTATTTAAAGTTTTTGACTTCTACCAGTATTCCTGTCAGGAAAGGTATTTGATTTACATGCTTAGGAATCTGAGATGGGGCTTTATTACATTTTTTTTTTTATCAAACTAAAACAACATGAGTTACACTATCAAATTTTCAGAGAAGTTTTGTTTAAAAATCCTTTTCCAGATGGTCTCTGTGATATGAAAGCAGTCATGAATGAAACAACAGATTTACTATGGTAAATATGTTTATTTACTTATTTATTTACTCTGGATTTTTAGGACTGTTGCAAAGCTGTGGTTGTTTTGTAGTGTCTTTTATTGTTGAAGTCACTTTGTGTCAGTGATGATCAAGTGGAATTTAAGGAATAAAATCATCATGTTCACATTTTTAATAGGTCAGAAAATAAAGGTATCTCAAACTGTCTCTTTCAAAGGGCTATTTTAAGGAATTTGGGAAAACACAGTAAGTCCTCAATGGAATTAATTTCATATTCAAATTACTTAGCTTTTTTATTTACTAAATTTTGTTTCCAATCTCTTGCAGTAGTTATATTAAAAATAGTTTCATTTTAGATCACAATTTAAGTTTTCAGGTTTTGTTTTCCTCATTTCTCACTGGAACACCAAATGATAGTTCTGTAGCATGCCTTTTTTCAAAAGCAACATCCATTCACAGAGGCTTTCTTGCCATGCTGGCCTTTCAAGAATGACAGCAGAGTAAATAGTTCTGGTAACTTCTTCTGTGATGTGTATTACCTTAAAAAACACTTGAATTAAAAAAAAAAAGTTGTTCATTTTGTTCTTTTTTGAGGGGAGAGAAGGCGTTTATCAGAAAATCTCAAGTAGGTCAATGAAATTATGGATCCTCTGAGTGAGAATAGGCTTTCTGAAGTGGTTTGGCCTCAACAGTCACTCACCAGCATCCAGGGCACCAGCCCAGGTGGAGGTGCCAGCAGCTGCCTGGACTCCTGTCCCAGCCACAGGGGTGAGCTCAGCCATGTTCCACTGCCAGCATCCCAAGGCTGTCAGCGGGAGCGCACTGAATGATTTATCACAATTCAGCTTATGAGTTGCACTGTTCAATCATCTATCTTCATAAAACACTAGTGACAGCCTCCACTGAGCATCAGAATGTTGCTAAGCCCGGTAAAGTGTGATGCAAAGATAATATGTTTTCGTGATTTATTGCCTCTGGGTGCCATAATTACTAATTATGCATATGACAGACCACCTAATGCATAAAATGCAACAGAAAACCTGCAATGAAAAATTATGATAGTAGTGCAGTTCAAGTTCCTATTGAAAAGAAATTTTACCATAAGGAGAGAGATGAAATTTTCTGACCCCAAAAAACCCTATATTTGCATTAGAAATTTTTAATAAAACTGCTGTAAGATAAAAAAAAAAAGCCTACTAGATTTTAAGCTCTATTTTCCATTGTGGTCTCACTTTTTGTTTAAAAACTACTGAAATTATTAAAAGGAGAGTGGACAGGAAAAAAATAATTAGAGAAGACACCTTAATTATTGATAGTTCATGAAGTGTCACCTTATTCCTATGTATCACATGACAGACTAAACTATTTATTTCCTAATCTTTTCAGATGTGACAAAATTTCTGGTAAAATTAATGTCTTCTCTTGCCTATTCAAAAGAAGTACAAAATTAAATAAATAGAAAGACTTTTGTGAGGTAATAAGCAATAGTGAATTAGTTATTACAATTGTAATAAGTAATCTTTAAGCAAAGAGCTTAAAAATCTTTTAAAATGTGTATTAGTACTGTATTTCACTGTAAGAAAACTGTTGAACTCTTAGAATCTATCATTATTTCTCTTCATGCCTGAAGGAAAAAGAAACAGGAAATAAATTTACTTTCTATACACAACTTTCATACTTGAGTTAGAATCTTTGGTTTGAGTGCCTTCTATAGAAATTTTTAAAAAAGAAATTCTATAAAAAAATCCATAAAAACTTACCTACTCTACAAACTGCTGGTCCTTCTATTCACACAAAGATCAATGCAGGTGCAAGAGTGGAGCTGCATTTCGAGGCAGAAATTTGTTTTAACAATTTACTAGAAGCTCAGGAGTTATTAATTTAGGGCAGGTTGATTCCCTCACTGTCAGAACAGATTCAGTAATTATGAGTGGGTACAGTTTATACAAACTGAGTTGGGAGCATTTTTTTTATAATGAAATCTAGTAGCAAGTGTAAGTGAGAAAAGTGACTGCTTCTCCATTATAAGGATTTGATTATGACAGGCTGGTAGGTGTGAAGGATATTGCAGCTCATCTAATCCAACTCCATGAAAGTTTAGGGGCTTTCCATATGCTGGCCTGAATTCTCAGCTGGTACAGATAGCTGGAGGTTCAGGACTTGGGCTGAGGCACTTTTACTGCAATCACCATTACAATTTCCTCTCCAATGCCATTAACCCCAGCTAAAATCCATATACCTAAAAGACAAAGATATATTTGTGTGACTTTTTAATAACTCTTATTATTATTCCTGAGGCGTGTGAATTTATAGTTGCATTGATAACATCACAGTTTCAGATCTCTTAATCCCTCTGATACTAACTAGCAGATACTGGTACCATGTGCACATGAGGTACATATCACTGTTTCTCTCATGTCAGCCCTCCCTGTGTCCTATCAATCATATTGGCAGGGCTGCCCTACTCCTGGCTCTTCTCTCTTACAGCCAATGGATTCATTCTGCATTTCAAAGGTAAAGCTTCCAGGACCCAGTGCTGGAAGAGTGCTCAGCTCTGATATCACTGCAGTGCTGAAAGATCCACTGCTGTGTGGCTGTATTTGAAAGAATTGCCTTTTCTCTCTCACTGAGAGGGTCATTCCTCATTTTCCAGAAGTCTGGGGGAAACTCCACTGAAATTCATGGTTCATCTAATGCTGTGTTAAGGAGCAGCAAAATAAGGCATTTACATATATTGTATATTTGAGGAATAGATGGTCTAATACCTTTTCAAAGGTGTGAGGTTTAGTAATTTAAACAACACATTCCTCTCTGGCAACCCCCAGTGAAAAATGCAGGTGAGAGGGAATGCTGCCGTATCAAACTGGCAGGGAAGCAGAGGGGCTGGAGGCATTTTCAAGTTTCTTTACTTCTTAGAATTTCTTTTGTGCTGAAAGGCTGCTTTCATTAGATACTTCCTTCTAAATGAACGAAATACATCTTTAAATCCTAGGACAGAGTTAATGGACAGAATCAGAGTACACCCTGTCTTGACTTTGAGATATAACTTGCATTGTCCAACAGCTGTCTGTGAAAGGCAATATTCAGTAAAATGTAAAGCAATCCTACAAGGACAGCATTTTAATTACATTTTTATGTTTTTCTTAGAAAACCACACCCTAAGATCCAAATATTTTTATTGTGTCTCCCTTTGAGACAGAATATATTTTATGTTTACCTGCTGCTGTGCCCTAAACAAAGAAAACATAATGTGTAACAACAATATTGTCCTGCACAGATGAGACAAGACGACATAGCCACAAGCTGTGCCAGGGGAGGTTCAGACTGGATATCAGGAAGAATGTTTTCACTGAAAGTGTGGTTAAACATTGGAACAGGCTGCTCAGGGAGATGGTGGAGTCATGATCCCTGGAGGTGTTCAATAAATGACTGGACATGGCACTTAGTGCTGTGGTTTAGTTGCCATGATAGTGCTCAGTCAAAGGCTGAATTTGATGATCTTGGAGGTCTTTTCCAACCTTAATGACTCTATGACTCTATTAAAAAATACTTTTCATTAATAAAGTTGATCATTTGAAATTATCATTATATTAAGACTTTACTACTGTTCACTAAGAAATTTGTTTATTTTTCTCTGTCAGCTTTCTGATTTTGAAAAACATACACTTGCTTAACACAACAGAAATAGTGATCTGTGACAGCAATTACAGCCAAATTATGGAGCAAATATTTTCTTCTTGGAGCAGGGAGCCTCTTGAACTTCTCCCTTGCAAAGTGAAATGGCAGGGTGGTGTTTTATCACTTTTTTCTTAGGGCTTTTGATAGAAGAGAAGAGGCTGGTTTTTTTTTTTTTTCAAATCAAGGTCCCAATGTCCACAGCAAATGCTTTCAACATTTTAGACCTGGCTCTGTCTTCAGTAGCAAGCAGTGCAGCACAGTAGGAGTGAACAACAGAGCAGAACAGTTCCTGCTGAGACCTGAAAGTCCATGAAAAGTCATTTGCACATGAGACTGCAGTTTGTGAGTCTGGACCTAGTTTCATCTGAAGAAAATACATCTCTCAGGCATGGAGACTAATACAAAGCAAAGTCCACTGTGTGGGGACAACTGCAAAGTTTGCTTTATATGCACATTTCAGCAACAAATTAAAACCAAAATGCAGTTCATTATGTGAACCTTCATCTCCATCTCTATAGGACCCTGGTTCATGCACAAAACTGCCTTCTGCTGTGCAGAGTTCTCTGCTTTTGTTTTTGGCTGTTGAACTGGTCTGTAGCAAGGTTTAGTCCAGCCTCAATGTGTCACTGACAGGGTTTCAGCCACCCCATGGAAAGTCATTCAAAGAAGATCAGTCTTCACATTTAGCACTGTTTGGTTCTGGCAGCGGAGTACTCCAGGTTTAAAAAAACAAATGTTTGTAAATAAGAAACAGTTTAATTTAGTTTGAGTTTAATTAAAAATAGATCATGAAGAAACACTGATAAATTGGTCATTGGTATTTGCTAGATAATGCAAACATTTAGTAATTTTTTCTGGTGGGGAGCAATGGGTGTGCTTTTTCTACAGGTCATGCCTCTGAGACAGAGGCAAAGGTACAAGTAAATCCTGTAAAAAGTGCTATATTTAATTTAGAAGAAAAAGTGCAACGTTTCTCTTATTTGTTGTGTGAGGCCTATGTACAATGAAGATAAAACTATAAATGAATTCTTGTATAATAGGATTAAGACATGAAGAGGGCTGCTATGTGAATTTCCTTTCAGAAAATCTTGTGCCTAGGGCTTTCTATATCTTCTAAGCAGGAGCATAATGAAAATGTTACAGGTGGTGATTTAAAAGTGTTGCCAAATGAGCAACATAAAATCTGGTTTAGTGTACCACAAGTTAAGTGATAAAGCTCAATCACCTCTTTTCCCATCATATGCTTCAAATTCTCAGTCATGCATTGATGACTGCCACAAAATCTGCGCTGAAAAAACTTTGGATATCTGAGACATATTTAGGCTTCAGTTTGTCAGAGTGCTTTAAGATGTGCATAGCTTTTATACCCTTGAATAATCTTCTACTAAAGAATGTTTTTTTAAATATTCTAGTTGATTCAGAGCCCAGGCTGGTAAGCTTGTCTCTGGCATTTAAAATATCAAAACAAAGCTACATTTGATTTTAACTGTTGGTCAGAAAATGTCAATTCACTTTTAGTTCAGTGGAGTTTTTTTCTGCTTTTTGTACTTGTTTTTTTTCTTACTAACAAAACCCTCTGCACCAAGTTCTCTTCTCTTCACAATTAAGTATGATGTTTATAACAAAGTGTTTAAGTTGGGAACTAGTGAGAAAATATAGTGAAACACCATTAATCTATGCTTCTTTTCACTGAATACTGCAGTACTATGAAATTAAAAATTACCGATTCACTTTCCTCCCCTCTCTGGACTATCTGTTTATTTTATTTTTTATATTGTTTAGCCAGCATGAATGTGCAAAGAATAAGAACTATATCTGTCATGGTTTTGTAGGCATCTACACTTGATTAGTCCAAAAACAAGACAAAATACTGAAGTTTACCTGTTCTATTCTTTCCAAATTTAGACATTTAAATAATAAATATACAATAAATATAAATAAATGTAGTGATACAAAAGGACTTCAAATTCAGAAAGCCTTCTCAAATAAAGCTAAACAAAGTATGACAGGATAATGGCCACAAAACAAGTATCTTAAAGTTTCAAAATTGGAAACTACTGGTCAGCTCACTTATAAAAATATTAAGATGCTGAGCATATAAAAATAATAATAATAATAATAATTCAGTAGGGTATCTAGTCAATGATGGTAAAAATTATAGAATTAAATTAAAGCTTTATAAGTATAGTGCTGTTTCTAAAATAGTTTATTTCTTATCATTTACAGGAAAAAAAGATATATAAAAATGTTCCAGAAAAAAAGTCTGAAAGCTTCTTCTGTGAAGTTTGTATGTAGGATAAAGTGGAGTTAAATTGTCAGATTTGATAATGAAATTGCTTGAATCCTAAGAATAGATCATACTTTGCATTAGCATGCTTGTAGTTTTAAGAAAATAAAGTTGATTGTGTTCTAGGCACTGTTAGATGTAGGGAAGTGTCTTCAAGTCTCAAAGATGATGATTGGATATGGGGTACGATGCTGTATGGTACTTACAGTGTTGCCAGCTAGATGCTGATCTGCAAGAGTTTTGGGCAGTTCAGAACAGTTATGCTAAATAAGTGATGTGCTACGTTAGCATAACTGTTACACTAAATAATAATTTTATTAGTAATGGTCACTGATAGACAATGAGTGAGCATTGCCTGTTTCTTAGTAAAGATTAATCCTGGAGCCATTCATGGAGATGATTGCCATTGAGCAGGTGTCTTATGCAATTCTGGGGCACAGACTGCATTTTGAAACCAACATTTCCTGATGTGACATTGACTGGAATAGAGCAAGAGGGCAGTGACAAAAGTTGTGTTCGAACTTTAAAAACAGTATTCTTTCTGCAAACAGAAACACATATTGATATTCTAATTTCCAGGTGTATACGTTTTCATATCCAAGGAAAAAAATTAATTTTACTTTTTTACTGAGAATAAAGAATGTGTAAAGAACACAGAGACAGGAGAGGAAAAAGCCTATTCTTGAAAATATAAAATCAGTTCAGCACTTGCACAAGATTCTACAGGTGTCTAAACTTAGAATTTGCAAACTTTTTTTTCTGTCATTCAAGTTCAAACTATATTTTATCTGTTTTTATTAGTTTTCAATAAAAGACAGAACAAAAAGAAATCTTTATGAATTTGGCCATTATTTGCCTGGTTTACAGTTCATTACATTAAAAGCACCAGCAGTCAAGCTTATTATAAGAATAAGTTTGAACGTTATAAAGACTCTGCAGCATTGTAGATTTATGTATTTGCTATATTTTCTGTTTCCTGCACAACAGTATTAGCTGTGGGAACAAGAAAATTACCTACCCTTTTAAAAATACCTCCTATACATATAAAGCTAGGGATGCATATAAAGATAAATGCTCATTTTTTCTCTTCTGGTATTAGCTTGCAGAGAAAAATCAAAATAAAGTAAGTATCACCAATGGGTGAAATTGGGACATTTTTCCAACTATTCACCTTATAAAAGAACTCGGAACTTAAACATGAGGATAAAACTTGCCATAGCTGTTTTGTTTCTGTTAGAGAAGAGGTTTTCCATCATGAAAATACCTTCAAGGACTGCATTTGCCACTGTCTTATCTTACTGCTCATCAGGATAGCTAAAAAATAAATAAAATTTAAAATAAAAATATGTTTCCTGAATCAAAAGTCCTGAAACAGATTATATACTTAGACACCTTATTGCCAAAACTGTCTAAAGTATTATAGGGAGAGCTGTGATTTTGCTTTTCTGTTTTAAAATTACGATTATCTACATACAGGTAAATCATGGCTTTTGTAATTATATCCTGGTGATTATATTTTATTTTTTTCTGATTAAATATTCATGGCATATATTGCTGTATATTTGAACACAGCTGAATGTTTGAAACAAAACATTGTTGGCTTATTTTCTTATGGTCAGAAATACTAGTGCAGAGTTGTACTGAATTAGTGAGTGATTAGCCATGCACAGCAATTACAACACTGTCCTGAAACATGGTTCTGGCTGGCTACAGTGACAGCTAACAAACAAACCACTCCCGTTGTCTTCAGACTGAATATTGAGGGTTTCATCTCCTAGTAAGAATATGCAAGAAATTATAATAAAAAATATTTACTACAGCAATAGGAGCTAACAACCCATATGCAGCTGCATAGCCCTGTGTTTCTCCAGTGCTTCCTGGAGCTAATGATAGTATTCTTTCCTTGTTTTCTTCTTAAACATTTAAACTGAATTTTGGGTTGCAATCATATATAAAAATTAAGACCAAGGTTCTGTTCTGATGTGGCAGATGTTATGCTGTTCAGAAGAATTTTGTTCATGTGCATCAGCAGACAGTATAAGCTAGCACTCATTGATAGTCACTGCAAGGACTCCCTTTTAAAAGAAGATTTGATCACACAAGGTCATCCATAGAAGATTTGGAGATTTTTGCTACTATAGTTTTCCTCAAGGCAAAACTCCACCAGATGTTATCTTTCTAAAATTCATTATGTATTAAACCCTTGTACTTTTTTGCTATTCGTTAATCTAGTTCTTCTTCCATGTCTGTAATAAGCAAAACATCTGTTTCTTCTTGTTCAATCAAAGTGCCTAACTCGAGAGTCCTACTTTTAAAATAATGTCATTTAAATAGAAAACCTAGATAGAGAGAATGCATTTCATTAACATATTTAATTTGCATATGAAACCATCTTTTTCAGAACTCAGTAGGGAATTTGTGTTGGCAGCAATATGTACTTCTTTTTTTTTTTTTTTCTCATCTTGCATTCCAAAAAAGTTAGAGCAAGAAAAATAGGAATGCAAATAAATATATGTATCAGCTCAGATGAGGAAATTAAATTGCAATGAGAAACCATCACTGTGCATTTGGGTTGTAGGCCATTCTAAACTTTCCAGCTGAAAATTCTTGTATTATAAAGAGACATGATCTACTCTTACTAATGAGTCTTGGTTTACATAAAGATCTCAGAAAGCAAAAATCATTCCTCGATATACATGAGGCTTGTAATAAAATATTACCAAAGAAACAGGTAATGCAGCTATACAGATTTATCCCCTATAATATATATATTGAATATATCATATATCCCAATAATAATTAAAGTTCCTGACTTTAATGACACTGTCTCATTTATAAAGGAGGGTTAACACTATTGCTGCTAATACACATAAATAAAAAATCAGATGAAAACAGTGGCAGATATAAAAGGTGCTTTTAGTTTTTTGACTGGGGAGCACAATTCTATACAGACAATAGCAAGTACTTGCTGAGTACTAATGAGCACTCCTCATTAGCATTCATCAGTAAACTCCACAGGAAAAAATGTACCAGTAAGTTTTCTAAGCAAACTTAAAATTGCACAAGAATTTTTGTGACAACTTTGAGCCAGAACAGTTGGGAATATTACTGTCATACTGCAAGCTCCATGAGGATGGTTAATACCTGTAGCTAAGAAGAAAACAGCCTTAATTTATTATTATTTTGTATCAATACACTGAAGAGTTGATAAAGCAGAAACAGTGTCATCTTTCAGGGCCTGACAGGAATGATGCCAACTTGTAGGGGCAGATATTTTTAATACAGTCTAAACAACAATGCTTCTCCAATCATGCCTCTAGCAAGCAGTTTACAGACAGCAGTGTGTTCCCTTAGTACATATTGCTAAATGCTGTGCACACAAAGAGAATGCATTAAATCACTTTTGCTCTTAACCTGCAGCTCTCCTCATGCTCTCATTTCTCAATGTGCTCAGGAGAACCACCTGCTCTGCTGATCCACCTTCTCTTCACCTGCTTTTTGCCTTGAGTTATTGTAATGTTCAGTTTCTCAGCATGCTGCTGGTGAGCTTGGGGGTGTTTTCCCTTCACTGCACATGGGGAGAGCACAGTACAAACACAAAGTACAAAAATACAGATTAAAATAATTGAAGTATTCTGCATCTCATGCTGTATTTAATTTATAACACTTTTCTCATTAGTACTTTCAGTTCATTCTTTTACAAAAGAGTACCTTCAGGAGGTGAGGATGGTGAACTTAACCTTATTATATGGAATACAGTGAATTTCCAATTTCATAGCATAATCATCTGTCTTCAGCTCCACAAGTTGTCATGGTGGCTTCTCTCACTCCCACTCTTCAACAGGGCAAGGGGAGAAAATTGAGAAGTTCATAAGGCAAGATAAAAACAGGGAGATCATGTACCAAATACAGCTGTAAGCAAAACAGACGGCTTGGAAAAATTAGTTCAATTCATTGCCGATTAAAATAAGTCTAGGTAACTAGAAACAAAGGCAATTGTTAAAAAACCACCTTTCTTCCTCCTTCTTCTTGAAGCTCAACTTCTTTAGTCACAACTTCTCTATGTGCACTTCCTGAGCAGCACAAGAGGGGATGCAGGGCAAAGACCAGGACACTTCTGTTCCTGCTCTCTTGAGCTGTTCCTCTGCTCCAGTGAGTAGAGCCTCTCCCATCTCTGCTCCCATTCTCCCTTGGAACTGGCAGGGCTGTTTCTGCCCTGCTTGCCCTCATGTCTCGCTGCCTGGAGCTGAGGCTTGGCTGTGCTCAGCTGTGCAACTTCTTCCCTCATACCCTGTTGTGTCTTGGTTTCTGCAATATCCCCCTTTCCAGAGTGTTTTAGACACACCTCCCTTGGTGATGAACAGTTCATGCTTTTTGTCCCCCATGTTTCAATAGCCAATTCTTAATTTTGTCCAGGAGTCTCTAGTCATTGTTATTCAGTTCAAGGTAATACTGAATACCTCCATAAAAATATAATTTTTTTTAATATTAGGTCATCTCAGACTGGGAAATTGGGGTTTTAAGCATGTTCTGCTAAGCTTCAGTTGTAGTAGCACATGCTGTATCAATTTTGGTTTGGAAAAATTATAAAAAACCATGTCTTTTTCTTTCTTAGTTAATTATCAGTGGAGATTAATTTTATCTGGGTTAGAATTTTATGTTTTTCAGTTTCTTCTTTTTCAAATGTAATGAAAATAAAAGAGAAAGAGCTTAAAAAAAGAAAGAAAAATTCCCTCATATTTGGTATATTAGGTCTTTCATCTGTTCTTACTCTAGATGGAATAAGTTTATAAGCATTAGTAGAAACATAAGCATTGGTAGAAACATTTCTTGCCGATACATTTTCAAGAGGTTTCTTCCACTTTTATTCATACTAATGAATTTTCTGAGAATATTCTGAGAAGACCACTCTTATGTTATTTTACCACTTGATCTCATATTTTTAAAAAAGTTATGAAAACACTAGGAAAAAATATTAATCAAATGTTTAGGTATCTCTATTTGCCATGACTATAATTCCTCATTCATAGAAGGTAAAATTCTTTTGAATATTTTGAAAAGTTATCTTGCATTATACTTCTGCTGGCATGTTACATTCCACTTAATTTTAGAAACAGCTTAATGCATTGCCTTGTGGTTTATTTTGGTAGATGACATTTTGCTAAGGTGACTTTTGCTAAGGTGCAGAAAACATTGCTTATAAGAGGTGCCATAACTTGGAATTTGCTTTTACTACAGCATTTGCTACTTATTTACTGACCCAACATAAACTCTCTGCACAGAAATAAGTAGAACAAACTAGTACCCTTCTTCAGTTCTTAATGTGCCAGGCAAACTGGCCTTCTGCCAGCTGCTGGAGACAATATGAGAAGTATATAAATTCAGGGGGTTTTAAAATATCTGAATGCATGAACAATTCCATCTGCTCCACAGCTGCTGGTATTGGGAGGATGGTGCTCCCCTAAGATTGTGGGGTTTTCTGACATTCGCTGGTTTTGCAGGGCCTCTGTGATAATATCTTCCTCTTCTGTGAGTAGCCCCACATTCCAATGACCAGATTAGCTGTGAGTTTACCACCTACATGAACCTTTTCCCCTCCTATTTTTCCTTTCCTTTTTCTTGGTAATATGTAATTTGTTCTAGCCTAAAATGAGCATTATGTTCCCTTTGGCATTGTTACTCACTATAGTTAAATGGATGAATTGATATCTTTTCCTTCTGAGCTTGATCATTAAAACAATTAAGACATATCCTTTATTAGTAAAATGCAGAAAATGGCCTTGATAGGAATTTGATAGGAAAGGTGAGTGATAACGCCTGTAGTTAGATACTATGATGCCTGCAAGCATGGACATGTCAGTAGTTCCAAGACTTGTATTTATCATATAATGTGGACTTTTCTGTTATACTTACTTTAATAACAATACCTTGTTATCACACTAAAATGATCCTTAGAGCTAATAAATACTGGAATAAGTAAAATGTTGCAATGTTTTTTTGTTCTGCACAGGCTCTGGTCTCAACGATGGGCAGTGGCATGAAGTTCGGTTCCTAGCTAAGGAAAATTTCGCTGTCCTCACCATTGATGGCGATGAAGCTTCAGCTGTTCGAACAAACAGCCCTCTACAAGTGAAGACTGGAGAAAAATATTTCTTTGGAGGTAAAAAAAAATATATCAAAATAAATACATGCTTAAAGTGCTGTTTTCTTTTAGTCTATATTAACAGGTGAAATGGAGTTCAGGATGTAATGCATTCATGTGGATCTTATGATGAGCTGAATGCCTAGGTGCTGCTCATCAAAGAGTACAATACTAAATTTAATTTCACTTCTAAGAAGGTTTTTACACCTCCTTATCCTTACAAAGGAAACCCTGATAAGTTCTGTACAATCTAACTTGGAATAATTTCTCAAATCTCTAAACATTTCAGACAAAGTGTGTCTTAATAGTTTATATAAAAGTCACCAAGTGGAGAAATAAACTTAACTTTTCAAGTTTGAAATCCTGAAGAAGAAAAATATCATTGGTCAGGTCAGGTCTTAACCTTTTGCTGTTTTTTAAATGCTGTCATAATTGTGGATAATTAAGAAGCTCTCATAGGTTGTTGCCTTAGTCTGTTCAGTATTTTTTGTCTTTTGACAGTCCATATACTAAAAAGAGTTCTTAAAAATTGTGCCTTCAATATTTATTGTGCTTGTTCTTCTATGTTAGCATTTATGAAAATCAAAAAAGACCATCAAAACTCTTGGATTTTTTAAATTGACATTTGAATTTCTATATTAAAAAGTGAATTTGTGTGTAAAAAATATTTTTGATCCAAAAAAATATCAGGTTGCATTTTTGAAGTGTTTGAGGTTGAACATGAATTCTTCAGACAGAGAACATAAATTTTAAAAGAATTTACAAGTGTTAAAAATTGATTTTTTTTTCAAACTTACAAGGTACATGTCTAATAAAAATAAATAAATATAAATGTGATACTATAAATAGTCATAACATTACTCAAGGGATAGAAAATTTAGTGTTATATGAAGTACCCTAAGTAGAAAGGGGAAAAAAAATAATTTCAAGGTCAATTTTCATCTAATTGTTATCAAATAAAGCTTGTCTGTCAAAAGAATTAAACTTCCTGGTGCTGCAACATGCATATTTTCCCATACCCGTAATTCAGCTAAGACTGGGTTTTTTAGCCTATTGCCTCAAGTAAGAGATCTAGCACAGCCAGTTTCCACATCTTGAAGTGTGAAAATTATTTCGTTGTTAAACCATGTATATGTTCAATTTGTCGGAACAGCCTGGGACATTCTAATGAAATGAAGTTATTAAGGATGCATAGGAGACAATGAGAAGAAATGTTGTGTATAACACATCAAGTGTTAAATTCTGTTAATTTTGATAGGCAAAATCCCCTGATCACCATTACATTTCTGGAGAGAGACTGATTGAGAGATTGATTTCTTCTGAAGTGTCTTTTATGTCTGTTTCTTTGTCTTTGAGGGATAGATTGTCTAGTTTCTCCAGGTAGTTAATATACCCTTCCTCAGTCAAAAGTCAGGTTGATTAGTTGTCATTTCAGTTGGACTGTGAAATCTGCTTGATCTGTGATTGCTGACCTGTACTTTATAATTCCACCATTCTTCCGTAAAAAACAAGAGTGCATGCAGATATTGCTGTAGTGGGAGGTAGAAGTCAATCATGAATTCCCTGAAGTCTCATTCCCACATCTGTTCATGCAAATACATGGTCCTGTTACACAAACTGTGGGATGTTTGTCTTTCCTTAGTATCTCTTGTCCTCTGAAAGGTCTTCTAAAGCTATGTCAAAGGAACAGTGGTGTCCTAACCTTCATGTCCCAAGTTTATTTCAAAATCTGCATTTGCAACACCATACCTACATTAACTGTCTGAAGCTGTGAATCTGAGGAATTTTAATTTATAGAACCCATTTATAAGTCCCACATGAAAATTGCTATATAAATGTATGATATATAGATGATATAGATAAATAACATATTAAAGACTGTATCTTAAAGCCAGTCTTTTGGATCTATGTTAGAAACCTAACCTTTATATTCATGATCTGCCTCTTACAAGGCAACGATATTTTTGTTCTATTCTTCCAAATGTACATGATCCTCCTTACTTGTCTTTGAAGCACACCAAGTCATAGCTTTTAAAAAAGAATATTTGCTAGAAGAGGATGTAGAGAAGAGAATATTGAGGAATGTCAAACATTTGGACCATCAAAGATGTTTTCATTAGTTTCCTTAGAAATAAGTTCAGATAAGAAAGCATCAAACACTTATTTTCTGCAAATAGCTAGAGTTGGCTAGGAAGCGATAACTTCTTTTTGAATTGTCTTTTTGGTTTCTGCACAATCCTAGAAAGAACTAGCATAAAGAACTATCAATTCTTTGGTGATGATACATTTTCATTGTGAAAATGAATCTAGTAAATTTCTTTGCTAAAGGATTGAATACAGTAGTTACAGATACACTGTTAAACATTTATATTATATTATGAAATATAAACATATATAACAGATGAAGAAGTTAAATGATGAGATTTAAAGATAGCACTGTTATGATATTCATCCAATCCCACTGCTATTTTTCTTGACCTTTCAAAATACTGAGAAAGCTTAGTCCATTGAATTTGGGTTTGGAGAGGTTGTACAGCATTTCTAGCATACTCTGAACACTTTTTGAGGGCCTACTTCATCTTTCAAGGGGCTACTGTATGTATGCAGGTGTTTTGTTCTCCAAACCTTCCCTTTCTCTGATCCCAAAGTAAGTGAGTCTTTTTATGTACCTGCCTCCCAGTGTCAATACAGCAAATGTATATTATAGGCAATGTTACTGTCTTTGCTGAACAAAATATTTGAAAGTTGCATTTCAGTACTGTGGTACAATATTTTCTAAAAAATCCTTGTCATTGACCAGCAGAGCCAGATTTTTACACTTTCAGCAACATTTGAATAAAGGAGATGTGGAAATCAGAATATTTTGTGACTTCTCACATAAGCTCATAGAACTAACTTTTCTAGTTTTGAAAAACTGTAAGTAAACCATAAGAGTATTCTTTATTTCTGTCAGAGAATATTATGTTTAGTACTGTTAAAGTCTTATTTTTCCCCTTACTTAGTGCCTCTGCAGTGCCATATCCCAGCACTACTGAGATCCTCCCAAGGGACAGACAGCAGTGATGTTTTATTCAAGCCTAAAGAGTTAGAGGAAGCTGTGTTAAGATCAGGCATTTCTATAGACTTTGTGAATGTGTGCTGGTGTATGGGGGAGGGTGGGTGCTAATTGTCTATTACCCTTCTATATACACCCTTCTATAACTATTATTTTCTGCTCACTGGTTTTGTTTTCTTTCCTTTTTCTTCTCTTGAATTTGTGTTTTTGGAAAGAAGTGAACTTCCCTACTAAGCTCTAGAGAATGATGTTCCTTTGTTGTTTCCAATTATCTGCATAAAACAAAGAAACAGAACAGAGGAAGTGAATCACAGAGTGAAAATGAGTCCATTAACCTCATTTGCACTGTTGGAGATAGAGGGCTTTTGTGAAGCATCCTAAGCTTCCACCAAACCACTGAATAGCTGCCTGATGTCCATAGGAAATACTTGATTAGAGACATAATTTTGACTTGGTTCTATGACATTTCTTTTTAATTCGGTCTATTTTCCCTGTCCTTTTCACTGGCTCAAGGATGGGAGAGCTTTTAGTATGAGTGCTAAATTTTCATTGAGATCAAATGTATGCAGCAAGCATCTGTCAATCCTGTCTGTGCTGCTTTTTCTGGTGAGAAAATAATGAAGAGAATATTAAGCAAGTTTCCTGTGGGACACCTGTCTGAGGTGTATAGAAAGTCCTCTCTCTCTGTACAAAACAAATGAAGTCTTGTTCCTGGAGCAGAGCACATTTGTTTGGAAAAGTTGTGTTGGTCTAAAATTCCATAAAATTAGAGGTGATGGAAGGAGGAGGGAATTCAGTGAGAAATATTACCTTCCTGTGTTTCACATTTCCTAGACTATTCTGTGAACCTTCCTTTCCTAAAGGTTTTTGCATGGTGTGTCTACATTTTTCATCAAGTTATAATTGTGTGGATTGTTTTCATTAACTGCTGATCTAGTCGTGGTCAGACTTCCTAGGCAGTGTCACTGCCATTTAAAAACCATCTGAAGTATCTTAATTACAAGTGTTGTCAGACAGAAAGGGGTCATCTTTTTTTTCTTTTTTTTTTTCTTTTTTTTTTT